>CM040438.1:19264808-19357068 GCA_022702705.1 Papilionanthe hookeriana x Papilionanthe teres
TGTACTTCGTTCAGTTACGTATTGCTCTAATGACCAATTATTGACCAAATAAGTCAATCTCTGACAAAAAAGTCAACATTGGTCAAAATAGTCAATCCTTGACCCAATGACAAACCCATTAACCTAAAAGGTCAACTTTTAACTAAAAAGTCATTTTTTATTAAAATAGTCAATTTTTGACTTAATGACCACCCATTGACCTGATAAGTCAACTTTTGACCAAAAATTTAATTTTTTCAAAATAATCAACTTTTAACCTAATGACCAATTATTGACAAGAAAGTCGATCTGCTGACCAAAAAGTTAACTTTGGTGAAATGGAGTCCGATCACTTGACCCATGTGTAACCCGTTAACTTGATAGGTCAATTTTGACTAAAAAGTCGATTTTGGTTCGAAATGATCAAATCCTTGACCCGATGAACAACCCATTGGCCTAATGAGGTCGACTTTTGACCAAAAAGTCAATCTTGGGTCAAAATAGTCACTTTTGAAATAATGACCGATTATTCACTCCGATAAGTCGATCTCGACCCGAAAAGTCGACTTTGGTCAAAATAGATCGATCCTTGACCCGATCATAAGCCCATGTGACCCAATAGGTCAACTATTGACGAAAAGTCGATTTTCGTCAAAATAGTCAATTTTTGACTTGATGACCTCCGATGACTCAATTGGATTAACTTTTCACCAAAAACTCGGCTTTTGTCAAAATGGTCGATTTTTGACCCGATGACCAACCATTGACCTGATATAGTCGATTTTTGACCAGAAAGTCAACTTTGGTCGAAAATAGCTAGATTCTTGGCCCAATTACGAACTCATTGACGTAAATAGGTCGACTTTTGACCAAAAGTCGACTTTGGTCGAAATGGTAAATTTGACATTTAATGGCCGCACCTTTGGCGCAGTGGAGACAACTTTTTGACCAAAAAATTTGATATTTTGGCCAAAATAGTCAATTTTTGACCTAATGACAAAAATAGTGAATTTTTGAATTAAGGACCAATTATTGACCAAATAAGTCAATCTCTGACAAAAAGTTAACTTTGCTTTAAATGGCGCGATCGATCATGACCGAATAGCCAGGCCCAGTTGACTTAATAGGGTCAGCTTTTGGCCAAAAATTCAACTTTGGTTAAAATGAGTCATTTTTTTACCTAATGACCACCGCTTTGACCCGATAGGTCGCCTCGAGTTTGGTCGAAATGGTCATTTTTAATCCGATGACCAACTCATTGACCCAATGAGATCAACTTTTGACCAAAAAGTCATCTTCGTTAAAAATGGTCAATTCTTGACCCAATCACCAACTCATTGACCAAATATATCAACTTTTGACTAAAAAATCAACTTCGGTCCAAATGGTTAATTTTTGACCAAATGACAACCCCGTTGACCCATTGGGTTATCTTTTGATTAAAAATTCAATTTTGGTCAAAAAAGTCAATTTTTGACCAAATGACCAATTATTAAACCCAATAAGTCAATCTCTGACCAAAAAGTCAACTTTTGTTAAAATGGTCGATCCTTGACCGAATAATAAGCCCATTGACCCGATAGGTCAACTTTTGACCAAGAAGTTAATTTTGGACAAAATAATCAATTTTTGACCTAATGACAGCCATGAACCTGAAAAGTTGACTTTTGACCAAAAAGTTAACTTTGGTCAAAATGGTTCGATTTTTGACCCATGACCGATCGCATAGACCCGATAAGTCGACTTTTGAGTAAAACGTCGTCTTTTGTCGAAAATGGTCGGTTCTTAACTCGATTACCAACTCATTGACCAAATATGGTCAATTTTTGACCAAAAAGTCTGACCTTAGTCAAAAATGGTCGAATTTGTGACCTAATGACCACCTAGTTGACCCAATTAGAGTTAACTTTTGACAAAAAATTCAATTTTGGTCGAAATAGTCGAATTTTGATGACCTAATGACCGATTATTGACCCAATAAGTCAATCTCGACCAAAAAGTCAACTTTGGTCAAAATGGTCAATCCTTGACCCGATGACGAACCCATTGACCTGATAGGTCGACTTTTGACACAAAAAGTCAACTTTGGTCAGAATATGCGATTTGACTTATGACCTTAATGACTAACCATCATGAGACTTGTGAAATGTAGATCAAATGACTTTTGACCGAAAAGTCATCGTTTGGTCAAAATGGTGATTCTTGACCCGATTACCGACTCATTGACCAAAAATGTCGACTTTTGACTAAAAGTCGACTTTGGTCGAAAATAGTCGATTTACGACGCCAGTACGACCCATTTCACCCGATTGGTTAACTTCGACCAAAAAGTGAATTATGGTCAAAATGAGGTCAACTTTAGACCAAAAATTCATCTTTAATCAAAATGATTGATTCGACCCGATGACCGACCCGGTTGACCCGATAGGTTAACTTTTGACCCGAACGATTCGATGTTTGATCGACGAAATGATGTCGATAATCTTTTAGAGTGTAATTACGATTATTGACCCGAATAAATCGATCTTTGTCTAAAAGTCAACTTTGGTCGAAATGGACGATCCTTGACCCGATAGAAACCCTTTGACCCGATAGGTCGACATTCGCAAAAAGTCGATTTTTTGTCGAAATAGTCGATTCTTGACTGGCAATGACCATTGATCAATAGGTCGACTTTTGACAAAAAAGCCAACTTTGGTCAAAATGGTCAATTTTTGACCTAATGACAAACCTATTGACCCAATATATCGACTTCGACCAAGAAGTCATCTTCGATAAAAATGATCGATTCTTAACCAATTACTGCTCATTTGCCAAATAAGTCGACTTTTGACCAGAAAATTGACTTTGGTGAAATGGACGATTTCGACCCAATGACCAATTATTGACCTAATGACAAATTGTTAACTGTGCCCCGTTCATCGATGGGTTAACTTTTTGACCAAAAAAATTGAATTTTGGTCAAAATTGTTGATTTTTGACACAATGACCGATTATTGACCCGATAGTCGATCTCGACCAAAAAAGTCGACTTTGGTCAAAATGGTCGATCCTTGACCCGATGACAAACTCAGTGACCTAATAAGTTAACTTTTGACCCAAAAAGTGAATTTTGAGTTAAATTTTCGATTTTTAACCTAATGACCGACCCGATTGACCCATTAGGTTAACTTTTGACCAAAAAGTCGATTTTGTCAAAAATAGTCAATTTTTGACTTAATGCCCGATTGTTGACCCGGTAAGTCGATCTTTGACCACAAAATCAACTTTGGTCGAAATGGTCGATCCTAGACCCGATGACCGAACACATTGACTCGATAGATTGACTTTTGACCAAAAGTCGACTTTGGACAAAGCGTCGATCCTTGACCCGATGACTAACCCATTGAGCTCAATAGATCGACTTTTGACCGAAAAGTCAATTTTGGTCAAAATAGTCAAATTCAAATTAATGACGATTATTGACCCGATAAATCGATCTTTGTCCAAAAGTTAATTTTGACGAAAACGGTCAATTCCTTGACCCGATGACAAGCCAGTGATTCAATATGATCGACTTTTGACCAAAAAGATCAACTTTGATCAAAATGGTTAATTTTTTACCCGATAGCGAACCCATAGACCCTATCAGACGAGCTTTTGACTAAAACGTTGATCTTTGGTCGAAAATGATCACATTCTTGATCCGATGACCAACTCGTTGACTAAATTGGTCATCTTTTGACCAAAAAGTCGACTTTGGTCATAATGGTCGATTTATGACCCCGATGACCACCCAGATTGACCCGATTGTTTAACTTTTAACAAAAATTGATTTTGGTCGAAATAGTTAATTTTACATGATCGATTATGGACCCGATAAGTCGATCTCTGACCAAAGAGTCAACTTTGGTCAAAATGGTCGATCCTTGACCTGATGATGACGTATTGACCCAATAGGTCAACTTTTGACCAAAAAGTCAATTTTGGTCAAAATAGTTAATTTTTGACCCGAAAATTCGATCTTTTGTCGAAATGGTGAATTTACGATCGACAACCGTTTACGTTGACCAATGAGTTAACTTTTGACCAAAAATCATTTTTATCGAAAATGAGTCGATTTTTAACTTTAGTGACGATTATTGACACATTAAGTCATCTTGACCTTATTCCCGATAGATCAACTTTTGACGAAAAAGTCATCTTGGTCGAAATGGTCGATTCTTGACCTGAATTCCCGACTCGTTAACAAAATAGGTCAACTTTTAACTAAAAAGTCAACTTTGGTTCGAAATGGTCGATTCGGCAGATGACCGATAGTTGACCCTGATGGGTCAACTCTTGTGAACAATTGACTTTGAGTCGAAATTGGTCGACTTTTGACCAAAAATGTCATCTTTCGAGTCAAAATGGTGAATTTGATCCGATGAACGACGTACGTTGACCAATGAAATTGACTTTTGACCAAAAAATCTTATTTTTATCGAAATAGTCGATTTTAACCTAGTGACTAATTATTGACCCGATAAGTCGATCTTTGACCAAGAGTACGACTTTGGTTGAAATGGTTGATCCTTGACCAAAGAACATCCATTAATCGATGGGTCGACTTTTTGACCGAAAAGTCGATTTTGGTCGAAAGAGACGATTTTGACTTAATGACACTCAGTGACCTGATAGGTCGACTTTTGACCAAAAAGTCGATTTTAGTAAAAATAGTCGATTTTGACACTAATGACGATTATTGACCCGATAAGTCGACTCTACGACGAAAAGTCGACTTTGATCAAAATAGTCGATCCTTGACCCGATGACGCATGACCTTGATATGCTCGACTTTTGTCAAAAGTCAATTTTGGTCAAAATAGTCAATTCTTGACTTAATGACGATCTATTGACTGATAAGTCGAATTTCGACCAAAAATCGACTTTAGTCGAAATGGTCGATCCTTGACCCAATGATAGACCCATTGACACGATAGAGTGAACCTTTGACCAAAAAATCAATTTTGGTCAAAATGGTCAATTTTGACCTTATGACCACATTGACCGAATAGGTTGACTTTTGACCAAAAGTCAACTTTGGTCAAAATAGTCGATTCTTGACCCGAATGACTAATCCGTTGACCCGATAGGTCGACTTTTTGACCAAAAGTCATACTTTAGTCCGAAATGGTCGATTCTTGACTTAATTACCTACCATTGACCCAATAGATCGACTTTTGAACAAAAAGTCAACTTTGGTCGAAATAATCAATTTCGACCTAATGACCAATATTGACCCAATAGGTTAACTTTCGACCAAAAAGTCAACTTTGGTTAAAATGGTCGATCCTTGACCTAATGACCGATCATTGACCCGATATGTCAACTTTTGACCAAAAGTCAACTTTGGTCAAAATGGTCGATTCTTGACTCGATGACGTAACCCATTGACCCGATAGGTTAACTTTTGACGAAAAAATTCAATTTTGTCGAAATAGTCCGATTTTTGACCTAATGACTGATTATTGACCTGATAAGTCAATCTCTGACCAAAAACTCAACTTTGGTCAAAATAGTCGCATCCTTGACACAATGACCGACCCATTGACCAAATATAGTCGACTTCTGACCAAAAGTCGACTTTGGTCGAAATGATCGACTCATTGACCGATGACTGACTCATTGGCTAATAGGTCGACTTTTGACCAAAAATTCGATTTTGGTCAAAATAGTCAATTTTTGAAATTAATGACCAATTATTGACCCAATATAGTCGATTTTTGACCCAAAAAGTGAATTTTGGTCGAAATAGATCGATCCTTGACCCGATAATGAACACATTGACCCAATAGGTCGACTTTTGACCAAAAAGTCGATTTTGGTCGAAAATAGTCGATTTTGAACCTAATGACCATCTCATTGACCCAATAGGTCGACTTTCGACCAAAAAGTCAACTTTGGTCAAAATGGTCGATTCTTGACCGATGACCGACACATTGACCCGATAGGTCGACTTTCGACCAAAAAGTCGATCTTTGGTCAAAATAGTCGATCCTTGACCATGATGACAATGACCATCATTGACCAATAGGTCGACTTTTGACCGAAAAGTCGATTTTGGTTGAAATAGTCGATTTTTGACCCATAAAGTCGTCTATCGGTCGAAAGGTCGATTTTGACCCGATTACCAATTCGATTAGCCAAATAGGTCGACTTTTGACCAAGAAGTCGACTTTGGTCGAAATAGTCGATCTTGACCGATGACCCGTATTTGACGCAGTGGTTAACTTTTGACCAAAAATTCAATTTTGGTCGAAATAGTCAATTTTGGTACTAATGACCGATTATTGATCGATAAGTCGATCTCTGACAAAAAAGTCGACTTTGGTCGAAATGGTCAATCCTTGACCCAGATGACCGACCCATTGACCCGATAGGTCGACTTTTTGACCAAAAAATCGATTTTGGTCGAAATAGTCGATTTTTGACCGAATGATCGACCCGTTGACCTAAATGTCGACTTTTGACCGAAGAAAGTCAACTTTTGATCAAAATGGTCGATTTTTGACCCAATGACCGACCCATTGACCCGATAAGTCGATTTTTGACCAAGAAGTCGAATCTTTGGTCGAAATGGTCGATTCTTGACCCAATGACCAACTCATTGACCCGATAAGTCGACTTTTGACCAAAAAGTCGACTTTGGTCGAAAATGGTCGATTCTTGACATAATGACCGCCCATTCACCTCAATGGGTTAAGCTTTTGACAAAAAGTCGATCTTTGGTCGAAATGGTCGACTTTTGACCAAAAATCGACTTTGGTCGAAACTAGTGAATTCGACTCAATGACCCCGTTAACTGATGGGTTAACTTTTGACTAAAAATTAGATTTTGATCAAAATAGTCGATTTTGACCTAATGACGAATTATTGACCCGATAAGTCGATCTCTGACCAAAAAGTCGACTTTGGTCAGAATGGTCGATCTTTGACCCGATGATAAACTCATTGACCACGATAGAGTCAACTTTTGACCAAAAAGTCGAATTTTATCGAAATGGCGATTTTGACCGATGACCCGATTGATGATAGAGTTAACTTTTGACCAAAAATCAACTTTGGTCGAAATAGTCAATTCTTGACCCCAATGACCGACCCATTGACCCGAATAGATCGACTTTTGACCAAAAAGATCGACTTTGGTCAAAATGGTCGATTCTTGACTCCGATGACCAACCCATTGACCTAATAGTCGACTTTTGAACAAAAAGTTAATTTTGGTCGAAAATAGTTGAATTTTGACTAATGACCGATTATTGACCCGATAAGTCGATCTGCGAGCAAAAAGTTAACTTTGTGTCGAAATGGTCGATCTTCGACCCGATGACGAATCGTTGACCCAATAAATCGACTTTTGACCAAAAAGTCGATTTTGGTCAAAATAGTCGATTTTTGACCTAATGACCGCCGTTGACCCAGATAGGTCGACTTTTGACCAAAAAATTAACTTTGGTTAGAAATGGTCGATTTTTGACACAATGACCGACACATTGACTGATAGATCGACTTTTGACCAAAAGTCGATCTTTGATCGAAATGGTCGATTCTTGACCTGATTATGACTCATTGACCAAATAGGTCGATTTTTGACCAAAAAGTCAACTTTTTGGTCAAAATGGTCGATCTCGACCTAATGCCGACCCGTTGACCCTAGTGGGTTAACTTTTGACCAAAAATTCAATTTTGGTCAAAATAGTCGATTTTTGACTTAATGACCAATTATTGACCCGATAAGTCGATCTCTGACCAAAAGTCGACTTTGGTCGAAATGGTCAATCCTTGACCATGATGACCCATTGACCCGATAGATCGACTTTTGACCAAAAGTCGATTTTGGTTAAAATAGTCGATTTTTGACCTAATGACGCACCAATTGACCCAATAGATCGACTTTTGACCAAAAAGTCGACTTTGGTCAAAATGGTCGATTTTTGACCCAATTGACCAACTCATTGACCGCAATAATCAAATTTTGACCGAAAAGTCATCTTTGGTCAAAATGGTCGATTCTTGACCCAATTACCAACTCATTGACCGAATAGGTCGACTTTTGACCAAAAAGTCGACTTTGGTCGAAATGGTCGATTTCGACCCGATGACCACCCGTTGACCTGATAGGTTGACTTTTGACCAAAAATTAATTTTGGTCGAAATAGTCGATTTTTGACTAATGACCGACTATTGACCCGATAAATCGATCTCGACCAAAAAGTCGACTTTGGTCGAAATGAGTCGATCCTTGACCCGATTACTGAACCATTGACCTAATGAAGTCGACTTTTGACCGAAAAGTCGACTTTGGTCGAAATGGTCGATTTTTGACCTAATGACGACCGATTGACCCAATAGGTTAACTTTTGACCAAAAATTCGATTTTGGTCGAAAATAGTCAATTTTTGACCTAATGACCGATTATTGACCCGATAAGTCGATCTCGACCAAAAGTCAACTTTGGTCGAAATGGTCAATCCTTGACTCGATGACTGACCCATTGACCACGATAGAGTCGACTTTTGACGAAAAGTCGACTTTGGTCGAAATGGTCGATCCTTGACCTGATGACCAGCCCATTGACCCAATAGATTGACTTTTGACCAAAAAGTTAATTTTGGTCAAAATAGTCGATTTTGACTTAATGACCGATTATTGACCCGATAAGTCGATCTCTCGACCAAAAGTCGACTTTGGTCAAAATGGTCGATCCTTGACCACAATGCACACCCATTGATCGATAGAGTCGACTTTTGACCAAAAAGTCAACTTTGGTCAAAATAGGTCGATTTTTGACCTAATGACCAAACCGATTGACCCGATAGAGTCGACTTTTGACCAAAAAGTCAATCTTTGAGTCGAAATGGTCGATTTTTGACCGAATGACCGACTCATTGACCCGATAGGTCGACTTTTGACCAAAAAGTCGACTTTGGTCAAAATGGTCGATTCTTGACAGTAATGACCTGACTCATTGACCCAATAAGTCGACTTTTGGCCAAAAAGTCGACTTTGGTCAAAATGATCGATTCTTGACCAGATGACTACCCATTGACCCGATAGGACAACTCTATTGACCTAAAAAGTTAATTTTGACCCAAAATTGATTTTGGTCAAAATAGTCGATTTTGACCTAATGACGATTATTGACCCGAATAAGTCGATCTTCGACAAAAAGTCAACTTTGGTCGAAAATGAGTCGATCCTTGACCCGATGACGAACCCATTGACCTAATAGGTCGACTTTTGACAAAAAAGTCAACTTTTGGTCAAAATAGTCGATTTTGACATAATGACCACCCATTGACCCAATAGAGTCGACTTTTGACCAAAAGTCAACTTTGGTCGAAATGGTCGATTTTTGACTGATGACCAACTCATTGACCGATAAATCGACTTTTGACCAAAAAGTCGATCTTTGGTCAAAATGAGTCGATTCTTGACCCAATGACCAACTCGTTGACGAAATAGATCGACTTTTGACGAAAAATCAACTTTGGACAAAATAGTCAATTTTGACGAATGACCCGTCATTACCTATGGGTCAACTTTTGACTAAAATTCAATTTTGGTCAAAAAGTCGATTGACTAATGACCAATTATTGACCCAATAAGTCGATCTCGACCAAAAAGTCGACTTTGGTTAAAATGGTCGATTCTTGACCTAATGACGAACCCATTGACCCGATAGGTTAACTTTTGACGAAAAGTCGATTTTGAGTGAAATAGTCGATTTTTGACCTAATGACCACCTATTGACCCGATTTGAGTCGACTTTTGACCAAAAAGTCAACTTTAGTCGAAAATGGTCGATTTTTGACCCAATGACCGACCCATTGACCCAATAGGTCAACTTTTGACCAAAAAGTCATCTTTGGTCGAAAATGGTCGATTCTTGACTCCGATTACCGACTCATTGACCAAATAGGTCGACTTTTGACCAAAAAGTCAACTTTTGAGTAAAAATGAGTCGAATTTTGACCGATAATGACGTCAGATTGACCGATGGGTTAACTTTTGACCAAAAATTGATTTTGGTCAAAATAGTTCGATTTTTGACCTAATGACCAATTATTGACCCAATAAGTCGATCTCGACCAAAAAGTCGACTTTGGTCGAAATGGTCGATCCTTGACCCGATGACAAACCCATTGACCCGATAGGTCGACTTTGACCAAAAAGTCGATTTTGGTCGAAATAGTTATTTTGACCAATGACCTCATTGACTGATAAGTCGACTTTTGACCAAAAGTCAACTTTGGTCGAAATGGTCGATTTTGACCGATATTAACCATTGACCCGATAGTCGACTTTTGACCAAAAAGTCATCTTCGGTCGAAATGGTCGATTCTTGATCCGATACTGACTCATTGACGAATAGGTCGACTTTTGACGAAAATCGACTTTGGTCGAAATAGTCGATTCGACCCATGACCGCCTTTGACCCAATGGGTTAACTTGACAAATTAATTTGGTCGAAATAGGTCGGCTTTGACGAAAAATCATCTTTCGTCAAAATGGTCGATTCGACCTAATGCCAGATTGACCCGATGGGTTAACTTTTGACCAAATTTGATTTTGATCGAAATAGTCGATTTTGACATAATGACCAATTATTGACCCAATAAGTCAATCTATGACTAAAAAGTCAACTTTGGTCAAAATGGTCGATCCTTGACCCGATAATGAACCTCATTGACCCGATAGGTCGACTTTGACCAAAAGTCGATTTTAGTCAAAATAGTCGATTCTTGACCTAATGACTGACCAATTGACCTGATAGAGTCGACTTTTGACCAAAAAGTCGACTTTGGTCGAAAATGGTCGATTTTTGACTCAGTGATAGACCCATTGACTCGATAGATCGACTTTTGACCAAAAGTCATCTTTGGTAAAATTGGTCGATTCTTGACCCAATTGCAACTCGTTTACCAAATAGAGTCGACTTTTGACCAAAAAGTCAACTTTGGTCAAAATGGACGAATTTCGACCCGATGACCACCCGTTCACCCGATAGGTTAACTTTTGACAAAAAATTCGATTTTGGTTAAAAGTAGTCGAATTTTTGACCTAATGATCGATTTGGATTGACTCGATAAAAGTCGATCTCTGACCAAAAAGTCAACTTTGGTCAAAATAGTCGATCCTTGACCCGATGATGAACCCATTGACCTAATGAGTTCGACTTTTGACCAAAAGTCAATTTTAGTCGAAATAATCGATTCTTGACCTAATGACCGACCCATTGACCCGATAGGTCGACTTTTGACCAAAAAGTCGATTTTTGTCAAAATAGTCGATTTTTGACCTAATGACCACTTGTTGACCCAATAGGTCGACTTTTGACCGAAAAGTCGATCTTTGGTCAAAATGGTCGATTCTTGACCAATGCGAGCTCATTGACCGAATAGGTCGACTTTTGACAAAAAAGTCAACTTTGGTCAAAATGATCGATCCTTGACCTATCGATCGTAACCCGTTAGCTCAATAAGTTAACTTTTGACCGAAAAGTCGATTTTGGTCGAAATAGTCAATTTTTGACTTAATGACCAATTATTGACCCGATAAGTCGATCTCTGACCAAAAGTTCAACTTTGGTCGAAATGGTCCTTGACCCAATGACGAGCCATTGACCCGATATGTCGACTTTTGACCAAAAGTCGACTTTGATCGAAATAGTCAATTTTGACTTGACGACCGATAGACCCGATAGGTCGACTTTTGACTAAAAAGTCGATCTTTGGTCAAAATGAGTCGATTCTTGACCCAATTGCACGACTCATTTACCGAATATGGTCGACTTTTGACCAAAAAGTCGACTTTGGTCAAATGATCGATTCGTCGAATGACGTTGACCAGCTACGTTGAGTCAATGGTGATTTCAACTTTTGACTAAAGAATCGATTTTGGTCAAAATGGTTGAATCTTTGACCTACAATGATCGATCCCATTGACCCTAATATAGTCGATTTCGACCAAAAGTCAACTTTGGTCGAAAATGGTCGATCCTTGACCTAATGACCGATCCATTGACCTAATAGGTCGACTTTTGACGAAAAAGTCGACTTTTGGTCAAAAATAGTCGATTTTTTGACCTAATTAACCGACCCATTGACCCAATAGATTAACTTTTGACCAAAAGTTGACTTTGGTCGAAATGAGTCGATTTTTGACCCGATAACTAACCCATTGACCCAATAGATCAACTTTTGACTAAAAAGTACATCTTTGGTCGAAATGGTCGATTCTTGACCGATTACCGACTCATTGACAAAATAGGTCGACTTTTGACAAAAATCGACTTTGGTCAAAATGATTAATTCTGACCCGATGACACCTGATTGACCCAATAGGTTAACTTTTGACCAAAAATTCAATTTTGGTCGAAATAGTCGATTTTTGACACTAATGACCAATTATTGACCCGATAAGTCGATCTCGACCAAAAAGTCGACTTTGGTTGAAAATGGTCGATCCTTGACCAAATAACGAACCCATTGACCCGATAGGTCGACTTTTGACCAAAAAGTCGATTTTGGTCGAAATAGTCGATTTTTGACCTAATGATCCCCATTGACCCGATAGGTCGACTTTTGACCAAAAAGTCGACTTTGGTCAAAATGGTCGATTTTTGACCTAATGACCATCATTGACCGTAGGTCGACTTCTGAGTAAAACGTCATCTTTGATCGAAATGGTCGATTCTTGACCAATTAGACTCATTGACTATGATTGACTTTTGACCAAAAGTTAACTTTGGTCGAAATGGTCGATTTATGACCAGATGACCGACCCATTGACCGATAGGTTGACTTTTGACAAAAATTCAATTTTGGTCGAAATAGTCGATTTTGACCATTAATGACCAATTATTGACTTGATAAGTCGATCTCTGACCAAAAAGTCGACTTTGGTCGAAATGGTCGATCCTTGACCCAATGACGAACCCATTGACCGATAAGTCGACTTTTGACCAAAAAGTCGATTTTGAGTCGAAATAGTTGATTTTTGACCTAATGACCACACATTGACCCGATAGGTCGATGTTTGACCAAAAAGTCGACTTTGGTCGAAATGGTCGATTTTTGACCTGATGGCCAAGCCATTGACCCAATAGATCAACTTTTGACCAAAAGTCATCTTCGGTCAAAATGGTCGATTCTTGACCCAATTAACGACTCATTGACCAAATAGGTCGACTTTTGACCAAAAAGTCAACTTTGGTCGAAATAGTCGATTTCGACCAGATGACCAACCGACGTTGACCCAATAGGTATATCGACTTTTGACAAAAAATTCGTAATTTTTGAGATCGAAACATAGTCGAATCTTTTGATCGTAATTGACCGATTATTGACCCAAATAAGTCGATCTCCGATCAAAAAGTCAACTTTGGTCAAAATGGTCGATCCTTGACCCGATGACAAACCCATTGACCCAATGGGTCGACTTTTGACAAAAAGTCGATTTTGATCGAAATAGTCGATTTTTGACTAATGACTGACCCATTGACCCGATAGGTCGACTTTTGACCAAAAATTCGACTTTGGTCGAAATGGTCGATTTTTGACCTAATGACCGACTTATTGACCCAATATAGTCGAATCTCTGACCAAAAAGTCGACTTTGGTCAAAATGGTCGATCCTTGACCGATGACAACTCATTGACCCGATAGGTCGACTTTTGACCAAAATGTCGATCTTTGGTCGAAATGAGTACAATCTTTGACCCGATGATCGAATCGACCCATTGACCACTTATGATAGATTGACTTTTGACAAAAAGTCGATCTTTGGTGAAAATGGTCAATTTTTGACATAATGACCAATTATTGACCCAAAAAGTCGATCTCGACCAAAAAGTCGACTTTGGTCGAAATAGATCGATCCTTGACCCGATAATGCAAACACATGTGACCTAATAAGTCTACTTTTGACCCAAAAATCGATTTTGGTCAAAATAGTCAATTTTTGACTTAATGACCACCGATTGACCCATTAGGTCGACTTTTGACCAAAAGTCGATTTTGGTCAAAATGGTCGATTTTTGACCTGATGACCGACTATTGACCCGATAAGATCAATTTTTGACCAGAAAGTCGATCTTTGGTCAAAATGGTCAATTCTTGACGCAATTACAAACTCATTGACCAAATAGATCAACTTTTGACCAAAAAGTCGACTTTGGTCAAAATGGTCAATTCTTGACCGATGAACGTTAACCCATTAACCTTTGACATAAATTGACTTTTGACCAAAAGTCGATTTTGGTCAAAATAGTCAATTTTGAATTAATGACCAATTATTGACCCAATAAGTCGATCTCTGACCAAAAAGTTAACTTTGGTCAAAATGGTCAATCCTTGACCACGATGACGAGCTCGTTGACCTAATAGGTCGACTTTTGACAAAAAGTCGACTTTGGTCAAAATAGTCAATTTTTTACCTAATGACCACCCATTGACCCAATAGATCGACTTTTGACTAAAAGTCAACTTTGGTCGAAATAGTCGATTTTTACCAATGACGACCCATTGACCCAATAGATCGACTTTTGACGAAGTCATCTTTGGTCGAAATGGTCAATTCTTGATCCGATTACCGACTCATTGACTAAATAGGTCGACTTTTGACAAAAAGGTCAACTTTGGTCAAAATGGTCGATTTTTGACCCGAATGACCGACCCGTTGACCCAATGGGTTAACTTTTGACTAAAATTCAATTTTGATCGAAATAGTCGATTTTGACTTAATGACCGATTATTGACCCGATAAGTCGATCTCTGACGCAAAAGTCGACTTTGGTCAAAATGGTCGATCCTTGACCCGATGATGAGCCCATTGACTCGATAAGTCGACTTTTGACCAAAAAGTCAATTTTGGTCGAAATAGTCAATTTTTGACCTAATGACCACTCATTGACCCAATAGGTTAACTTTTGACCAAAAAGTTAACTTTGGTCGAAATGGTCGATTTTTTGACCGATAGCAAGCCCATTGACCCGATAGATCGACTTTTGACCAAAAGTCATCTTTGTCGAAATGGTCGATTCTTGACCCAATTACCAACTCATTGACCAAATTGGTCGACTTTTGACCAAAAAGTCGACTTTGGTCAAAATGGTCGATTTATGCCGATAGACCGCCGTTGACCCGATGAGTTAACTTTTGACCAAAAATTCGATTTTGGTCGAAATAGTCGATTTTGACCTAATGACCAATTATTGACCCAATAAGTCGAATCTACGTCAAAAAGTCGACTTTGGTCGAAATGTCGATCCTTGACCGAATGACGAGCCCGTTGACCCAATGAGTCAACTTTTGACCAAAAAGTCGATTTTGATCGAAATAGTCAATTTTTGACTCTAATGACGACTCATTGACTCAATAAGTCGACTTTTGACCAAAAAGTTAACTTTGGTCGAAATGGTCAATTTTTGACTGATGAGTAACCCATGACCCGATATATCGACTTTTGACCAAAAAGTCATCTTCGGTCGAAATGGTCGATTCTTCGACCCGATTAACGACTCATTAACCGAATAAGTCGATCTTTTGACCAAAAAGTCGACTTTGGTCAAAATAGATCAATTTTGACCTAATGACCACCTTTTACATGATCGGTTAACTTCGACCAAAAAATTAATTATGGTCGAAATAGGTCGACTTTAGACCAAAAATTCATCTTTCGTCAAAATGGTCGATTTCTGACCTAATGACCACCCGTTGACTAATGGGTTAACTTTTGACCGAATTCGATGTTTGTCGAAAATAGTCGATTTTCGCTTAATTACCGATTATTGACTCAGAAAATATCGATCTCGTCTAAAAGTCGACTTTGGTCGAAATGGTCGATCCTTGACCCAATGAGAAACCCTTTGACCCAATAGGTCGACATTCTGACGAAAAGTCGATTTTAGTCAAAATAGTCGATTTTGACCTAATGACCGACCATTGACCCGATAGGTCGACTTTTGACAAAAAAGTCGACTTTGGTCGAAATGGTCGATTTTTGACCTGATAATGAACCTATTGACTGATATATCGACTTCTGACCAAAAGTCAGTCTTCGATAAAAATGGTCGATTCTTGACCCGATTACCAACTCATTTACCAAATAGAGTCGACTTTTGACCAAAAAGTCAACTTTGGTCGAAATGAACAATTTCTGACCTAATGACCACCCCGTTCACCCAGTGGGTTAATTTTTGACAAAAAATTCTATTTTGGTCAAAATTGTTAATTTTCCACCTAATGACCAATTATTGACCCAAAAAGTCAATCTCTGACCAAAAAGTCAACTTTGGTCGAAATAGTCGATCCTTGACCCGATGATGAACCTATTGACCTAATGAGTTCACTTTTGACCCAAAGTAAATTTTGAGTCAAAATTGTCGATTTATAACTTAATGACCACCGTTGACCCATTAGGTCGACTTTTGACCAAAAAGTCGATTTTTGTAAAAATAGTCGATTTTTGACTTAATGCACGTTGTTGACCGATAAGTCGATCTTTGACCACAAAGTCGACTTTGGTCAAAATGGTCGATCCTTGACTCAATGACAAACACATTGACCTAATAGATCAACTTTTGACAAAAAATCAACTTTGGACAAAACGATCGATCCTTGACCCGAGCTAACCCATTAGCTTTAATAGGTCGACTTTTGACCAAAGATCGATTTTGGTCAAAATAGTCAATTTTAAATTAATGACCGATTATTGACCCAATAAGTCGATCTCGATCCAAAAAGTTAATTTTGTCGAAACGATCGATCCTTGACCCGATGACAAGCTCATTGACCGATATGTCGACTTTTGACCAAAACGTCAACTTTGATCAAAATGGTTAATTTTTACCCAATGACCAACACATTGACCCGTATAGATTGACTTTTGACTAAAACGTTATCTTTGGTCAAAATGATCGATTCTTGATCCAATTACCAACTTGTTGACTAAATTGGTCAACTTTTCACCAAAAGTCAACTTTGGTCATAATGGTCAATTTATGACCCAATGACCACCCCGTTGACCCAATGGTTTAACTTTTGACTAAAATTTAATTTTGGTCAAAATAGTCGATTTTTACTTAATGACCGATTATTGACCCAATAAGTCAATCTACTGACCAACAAGTCAACTTTGGTCGAAATGGTCGATCCTTGACCCGATGATAAACTTATTGACTCGATAGGTCGACTTTGACCGAAAAGTCGATTTTGGTCAAAATAGTCAATTTTTGACCTAATGAGCACCCATTGACCCAATATGTCAACTTTTGACCAAAAGTCAACTTTGATCAAAATGGTCAATTTTTGACCCAATAACTAACCATTGACCCAATAGATCAACTTTTGACCAAAAAGTCATCTTCGGTCAAAATGGTCAATTCTTGACACTAATTCCAACTCATTCGACTAAATGGTCGATTTTGATAAAATCGACTTTGGACAAAATTGTCGATCGCCGATAACCACCCGTTGCAATAGGTTAACTTTGACCAAATTCGATTTTGGTCGAAATGGTCGACTTTTGACCAAAAATCATCTTTGATCAAAATGATCGATCCGATGACACGTTGACCCAATGAGTTAACTTTTGACCAAAAATTCATTTTTATCAAAATAGTTAATTTTTGACCTAGTGACCAATTATTGACCCAATAAGTCAATCTCACCAAAAAGTCAACTTTGGTCAAAATGGTTAATCCTTGACCCAAAGAAAAACCCATTAACCCAATAGGTCAACTTTTGACCAAAAAGTCAATTTTGGTCAAAAGAGATAATTTTTGACTTAATGACCACCCATTGACCCAATAGGTCAACTTTTGACCAAAAAGTCAATTTTCGTAAAAATAGTCAATTTTTGACCTAATGACCAATTATTGACCTAGTAAACCAATCTCTGCCTAAAAAGTCAATTTTGATCAAAATGGTCAATCCTCTACCCATTGACCAACCCATTGACCTTATATGTCAACTTTTGTCCAAAAAGTCAACTTTGGTCAAAATGGTCAATCCTAGACACAATGACCAACCCATTTGCCTAATAGGTCAACTTTTGACCAAAAGTCGATTTTGGTCGAAATAGTCATTCTTTGAATTAATAACCAATTATTGACCCAATAAGTCAATCTCTGACCAAAAAGTCAATTTTAGTCAAAATGGTCAATCCTTGACCCAATGACTAACCCATTGAACCAATAAGTCAACTTTTGACCGAAAAGTCGATTTTGGTCGAAATAGTCGATTTTGACCTAATGAACACACATTGACCCAATAGGTCAACTGTTTGACCAAAATGTCGACCTTGGTCAAAATAGTCAATTTTTGACCGTAATGACAACCATCATTGACTAATAGGTCAACTTTTGACTAAAAAGTCATCTTTAGTCTAAATGGTCAGTTCTTAACTAAATTACCAACCATTGACCAAATATGTCAGCTTTTGACCAAAAAGGCAACTTTGGTCAAAAAGGTCAATTTTTTACCCAATAACCACCCCGTTAACCCAATGTGTTAACTTTTGACCAAAAAATCAATTTTGGTCAAAAGAGTCAATTTTTGACCTAATGACCAATTATTGACCCAATATGTTAATCTCTGACAAAAAAGTCAACTTTGGTCAAAATTGTCAATTCTTGACCCAATGAGCAATCCATTGACCCAATAGGTCAACATTTGATAAAAAAATCAATTTATGTCAAAATTGCCAATTCTTGAACTAATGACCAATTATTGACCCTGTATGTTAATCTCAAACCAAAAAGTCAACTTTGATCAAAATGGTTAATTTTTTACCCAATGACCAACCCATAGACCCTATAGGTCAACTTTTTACTAAAACGTTGTCTTTGGTCAAAATGATCGATTCTTGATCCGATTACCGACTCGTTGACTAAATTGGTCAACTTTTGACCAAAAAGTCCACTTTGGTCATAATGGTCAATTTATGAGCCAATGACCACCCCGATTGACCCAATGGTTTAACTTTTGATTAAATTTCGATTTTGGTCAAAATAGTCGATTTTTACCTAATGACCAATTATTGACCCGATAAGTCGATCTATGACCAACAAGTCGACTTTGGTCAAAATGGTCAATCCTTGACCCAATGACAAACCTATTGACCCATAGGTCAACTTTGACCAAAAAGTCAACTTTGGTCAAAATAGTCAATTTTTTAACCTAATGACCACCCATTGACCTAATAGGTGAACTTTTGACCAAAAAGTTAACTTTGGTCAAAATGGTCAATTTTATACCCAATAACTAACCCATTGACCCAATAGATCAACTTTTGACCAAAAAGTCATCTTCGGTCAAAATGGTCAATTCTTGACCTAATTCCCAACTCATTGACCAAATAAGTCAACTTTTGACTAAAAAGTCAACTTGGGTCAAAATGGTCAATTCTGACCCGATGACCACCCCGTTGACCCAATGGGTTAACATTTGACCAAAAATTCAATTTTGGTCAAAATAAGTCAACTTTTGACCAAAAATTCATCTTTCGTCAAAATGGTAAATTTCTGATCTAATGACCATTCCGTTGACCCAATGAGTTAACTTTTGACCAAAAATTCATTTTTATCAAAATAGTCAATTTTTAACCTAGTGACCAATTATTGACCCAAAAAGTAAATATCTGACCAGAAAGTCAACTTTGGTCAAAATGGTTAATCCTTGACCCAAAGAAAAATCCATTAACCTAATAGGTCAACTTTTGACCAAAAAGTCAATTTTGGTCAAAAGAGACAATTTTTGACTTAATGACCACCCATTGACCCAATAGGTCAACTTTTGACCAAAAAGTCAATTTTCGTAAAAATAGTCAATTTTTGACCTAATGACCAATTATTGACCCAGTAAACCAATCTCTGCCCAAAAAGTCAACTTTGATCAAAATGGTCAATCCTTTACCCAATGACCAACCCATTGACCTTATATGTCAACTTTTGTCCAAAAAGTCAACTTTGGTCAAAATTGTCAATCCTTGACTCAATGACCAACCCATTGGCCTAATAGGTCAACTTTTGCTCAAAAACTCAATTTTGGTCAAAATAGTCTTTCCTTGAATTAATAACCAATTATTGACCCAATAAGTCAATCTCTGACCAAAAAGTCAACTTTAGTCAAAATGGTCAATCCTTGACCCAATGACTAACCCATTGAACCGATAAGTCGACTTTTGACCAAAAAGTCGATTTTGGTCGAAAATAGTCATTTTGACCTAATGAACACACATTGACTCATAGTCGACTTTGACCAAAATGTCGACCTTGGTCGAAATAGTCAATTTTGACGATGATCAAACCCATTGATCGATAGTTCAACTTTTGACCAAAAAGTCATCTTTGGTCTAAATGGCATTCTTGATTAAATTACGATAAGTATTATCATTGATCGATGGGTTGACATTTTGACGAAGATTGACTTTTGGTCGAAAATAGTCGATTATTTGATCTAATGACCAATTATTGATCCAATATGTTAATCTCGACAAAAAGTCATCTTTGGTCAAAATGGTCAATTATTGACCCAATGAGCAACCCATCGACCCAATAGGTCAACATTTGACAAAAAAATCAACTTATGTCAAAATTGCCAAATTTTGAACTAATGACCAATTAATGACCCTGTGTGTCAATCTCAAACCAAAAAGTCAACTTTGATCAAAATGGTTAATTTATCCATGACCAACCCATGACTCTATAGGTAACTTTGACTAAAACGTATCATTGGTCAAAATGATCAATTTTGATCCAATTACTGACTGTTGACTAAATTGGTGACTTTTCACCAAAAGTCAACTTTGGTTGTAATGGTCAATTCATGACGTACCACTCGTTGAAATGGTTTAACTTTTGACTAAAATTGATTTGGTCGAAAATAGTCATTTTTTACTTTAATGCTAATTATTGACTCGATAAGTCGATCTCATTAATAGTCGACTTTGATCAAAATGGTCGATCTTGACTATTGACAAACCAATTGACCCAAAATTTGTAGGTCATTGGCTTAAAAATTGACCATTTTGACCAAAGTTAACTTTTTGTCGAAAGTTGACCTATTGAGTCAAAAGATGGTCGTTAGGTCAAAAATTGACTATTTTGACCAAAGTTGACTTTTTGGTCAAAAGTTGACCTATTGTGTCAATTGATGGTCATTAGATCAAAAATTGACCATTTCGACCAAAATTGACTTTTTGGTCAAAAGTTGATCTGTTGGGTCAATGGGTTTGTCATTGGGTCAAAGATTGACCATTTTGACCAAAGTTGACTTTTTTGTCACATATTGACTTTTTGGTTCAATAATTGGTCATTTATTCAAAAATTGATAATTTTGAACAAAATTGAATTTTTTGTTAAAAGTTAACCCATTTGATCAATGAGTTGGTAATTGCGTCAAGAACTGACCATCTTGACCAAAGATGACTTTTTGGTCAAAAGTTGATTTACTGGGTCAATGGGTTGGTAATTGGTTCAAAAAATGACCATTTTGACCAAAGTTGACTTTTTGGTCAAAAGTTGACCTATTGGTTCAATGGGTGGTCATTAAATCAAAAATTGATTATTTTGACCAAAATTGACTTTTTAGTCAAAAGTTGACCTATTGGGTTAATGGGTTTGTCATTAGGTCAAGGATTGACCATTTTGACCAAAGCTGACTTTTTGTCGAAATTTACTTATTAGATCGATAATTGGTCATTAGGTCGAAAGTTGACTATTTTGACCAAAATTAAATTTTTGGTAAAACAATGACCATTTTGACCATAGTTGACTTTTTGGTCAAAAGTTCACCTATTGGGTCAATGGGTGGTCATTAGGTCAAAAATTGATTATTTTGACCAAAATTGACTTTTTGGTCAAAAGTTAACCTATTAGATCAATGTGTATGTCATTGGGTTAAGGATTGACCATTTTGACCAAAGTTTACTTTTTGGTTAGAGATTGACTTATTGGGTCAATAATTGGCCATTAATTCAAAAATTGACTATTTTGACCAACATTGACACTTTGGTCAAAAGTTGACCTATTAGGCCAATGGGTTGGTCGTTAGGTCAAAAATTGACTAATACGACCAAAATTAACTTTTTGGTAAAAAGTTGACATATTAGGTCAATGGGTTGGTCATTGGGTCAAGGATTGACCATTTTAACCAAAGTGGACTTTTTTGTCAAAAGTTGACGTATTGGGTCATTAGGTTGGTCAATTGGTCAAGGATAGACCATTTTGACCAAAGTTGACTTTACAGTCGAAGATTGACTTTTTGGGTCAATAATTGGTCATTAGGTCAAAAATTAATTAGTTTGACCAAAATTAAATTTTTTGTCAAAAGTTTACCCATTGGGTCAACGGGGTGGTCATTGGGTCAGAAATTGTCCATTTTGACCACAGTTGACTTTTTGTTCAAAAATGGACCTTTTCGGTGAATGAATTGGTAATTGGGTTAAGAATTGAGCATTTTGAGCGAAGATGACTTTTTGGTCAAAAGTTGATCTATTGGGTCAATGGGTTGGTCGTTCGGTCAAAAATTGAGCATGTTGACAAAAGTTGACTTTTTGGCCAAAAGTTGTCCTATTGGGCCAATGGGTGGTCATTAGGTCAAAAATTAACAATTTTGACCAAAGTTGACTTTCTGGTCAAAAGTTGACCTATTGGGTCAATGGGTGGTCATTAGGTCAAAAATTGACCATTTTGACTAAAGTTGACTGACTTATTGGCAAAAGTTGACTTATTAGGTCGAGGGTGGTCATTAGGTCAAAATTTGACTATTTCGACCAAAGTTGACTTCTTCGTAAAAGTTTACAAATTGGGTCAAAGGGTGATCATTCGGTCAAAAATTAACTATTTTGACCAAAATTGACTTTTTGGTCAAAAGTTGACCTATTGGGTCAATGGGTTTGTCATTGGGTCAAGGATTGGCCATTTTGACCAAAGTTGACTTTTTGTTTAAAAGTTGACCTACTTGGTCAATGAGTTGGTAATTTGGTCAAGATTTGACCATTTTGACCAAAGATGACTTTTTGGTCAAAAGTGGACCTATTGGGTCAATTTGTTGGTCATTGGCTTAAAAATTGACCATTTTGATCAAAGTTGACTTTTTTGGTCAAAAGTTGACCTATTGGGTCAATTGGTGGTCATTAAATCAAAAATTGACTATTTTGAACAACCTTGACTTTTTAGTCAAAATTTGACTAATTAGGCCAATGGGTTGGTCATTGGGTTAAGGATTGATCATTTTAGCCAAAGTTAACTTTTTGGTCAAAAGTTGACTTATTGGGTCAATGGGTTGGTCATTGGTTCAAGGATTGCCCATTTTGACCAAAGTTGACTTTTTGGTCAGAGATTGGCTTACTGGGCAATAATTGGTCGTTAGGTCAAAAATTGGCTATTTTGGCCAAAAGTGACTTTTTGGTCAAAAGTTGACATATTGGGTCAATGGGTTGGTCATTGGGTCAAGGATTGACCATTCTGACTAAAGTTGACTTTTTCGTCAAAAGTTGACCTATAGGGTCAATGGATTGGTCATTGGGTAAAGGATTGACAATTTTGACCAAAGTTGAATTTTTAGTCAGAGATTGACTTATTGGGTCAATAATTGTTCATTATGTCAAAAATTAATTAGTTGGACCAAAATTAAAATTTTTGTCAAAAGTTGACCCACTAGGTCAACGGGATGCTCATTGGGTCAGAAATTGACCATTTTGACTAAAGTTGATTTTCTGGTCAAAAGTTGACATATTTGGTTAATGAGTTGGTAATTGGGTGAAGAAATTGACCTTTTTGACCGAAGTTGTATTTTTGGTCAAAATTTGATCTATTGGATTGATGTGTTGGTCTTTAGGTCGAAAATTGGCCATATTGACCGAAAGTTGACTTTTTAGTCAGTGACTATTGGTTCAATGGCTGGTCATTAGTTAAAAAATTAACTATTTTGACCAAAGTTGACTTTTTGGTCAAAAGTTGACCTATTGGGCCAATTGGTGGTCATTAGGTCAAAAATCGACCATTTTAACCAAAGTTGACTTTTTGGTCAAAAGTTGACTTATTGGGTCAATGGGTGGTCATTAGGTCAAAAATTGACTATTTTGACCAAAGTTGACTTTTTGGTCAAAAGTTGACCAATTGGGTCAATTGGTGGTCATTAGGTCAAAAATTAACTATTTTGACAAAAATTGAGTTTTTGGTCAAAAGTTGACCTATTGGGTCAATGGGCTTGTCATTGGGTCAAGGATTGACCCTTCTGACCAAAGTTGACTTTTTGTCAGAGATTGACTTATTGGGTCAATAAATCGTCATTAATTTAAAAATTTACTACTTTGGTCATTAGGTCAAAAATTGATAATTTTGACCAAAATTAAATTTTTGGTCAAAAGTTGATCCATTGGGTCAACGGGTGCTCATTGGGTAAGAAATTGTCCATTTTGACCAAAGTTGACTTTTTGCTCAAAAGTTGACATATTAGTCAATGAGTTGGTAATTGCGTCAAGAATTGACCATTTTGACTAAAGATGACTTTGTGGTCAAAAGTTGATCTATTGGGTCAATGGGTTGGTCATCGTGTCAAAAATTGACCATTTTGACCAAAGTTGACTTTTTGGTCAAAAGTTGACCTATTAGGTCAATGGGTGGTCATTAGGTCAAAAATTAACTATTGTGACCAAAGTTGACTTTTTGGTCAAAAGTTGACATATTGGGTCAATGGGTGGTCATTAGGTCAAAAATTGACCATTTTGATCAGTTGACTTTTTGGTCAAAAGTTGACCTATTTGGTCGGGGTGGTCATTAAGTCAAAAATTGACTATTTTGACCAAAGTTGACTTTTTGGTCAAAAGTTGATCTATTTGGTCAATGGGTTTGTCATTGGGTCAAGGTTTGACCATTTTGACCAAAGTTTACTTTTTGGTCAGAGATTTGCTTACTGGGAAATAATTGGTCGTTAGGTCAAAAATTGACTATTTCGACCAAAATTGACTTTTTGGTCAAATGTTAGTCCATAGGGTCAACGGGTGGTCATTAGGTCAGAAATTGACCATTTTGACCAAAGTTAACTTTTTGGACAAAAGTTGACCTACTTTGTCAATGAGTTGGTAATTTGGTGAAATTTTGACCATTTTCACCAAAGATGACTTTTTGATCAAAAGTTGTCCTCTTGGGTCAATTTGTTGGTCATTGGCTCAAAAATTGACCATTTTGACCAAAGTTGACTTTTTTGTCGAAAGTTGACCTATTGAGTCAAAAGGTGGTCATTAGGTCAAAAATTGACTATTTTGACAAAAGTTGACTTTTTGGTCAAAAGTTGACCTATTGGGTCAATGGGTGGTCATTTGATCAAAAATTGACCATTTTGACCAAAGTTGACTTTTTTGTCAGAGATTGACTTTTTGGTTCAATAATTGTTCATTAATTCAAAAATTGATAATTTTGAACAAAATTGAATTTTTGGTTAAAAGTTAACCCATTTGATCAATGAGTTGGTAATTGCGTCAAGAACTGACCATCTTGACTAAGGATGACTTTTTGGTCAAAAGTTGATTTATTGGGTAAATGGGTTGGTAATTGGTTCAAAAACTGACCATTTTGACCAAAGTTGACTTTTTGATCAAAAGTTGACCTATTGGTTTAATGGGTGGTCATTAAATCAAAAATTGATTATTTTGACCAAAATTGACTTTTTGGTCAAAAGTTGACCTATTGGGTTAATGGGTTTGTCATTGGGTCAAGGATTGACCATTTTGACCAAAGTTAACTTTTTGGTCAGAGATTTACTTATTGGGTCAATAATAGGTCATTAGGTCAAAAATTGACTATTTTGACCAAAATTAAATTTTTGGTAAAACATTAGTACATTTTGACCATGGATGACTTTTTGGTCAAAAGTTCACTATTAGATTGATGGGTGGTCATTAGGTCAAAAATTGATTATTTTGACCAAAATTGACATTTTAGTCGAAAGTTAACTATTAGATCAATGGGTATGTCATTGGGTCGAGGATTGACCATTTTGACCAAAGTTTACTTTTTAGTTAGAGATTAACTTATTGGGTCAATAATTGGCCATTAATTTAAAAATTGACTATTTTGACCAACATTGACTTTTTGGTCAAAAGTTGACCTATTAGGCCAATGGGTCGGTCGTTAGGTCAAAAATTGACTATTACGACCAAATTTAACTTTTTGGTCAAAAGTTGACATATTGGGTCAATGGGTTGGTCATTGGGTCAAGGATTGACCATTTTAACCAAAGTGGACTTTTTTGTCAAAAGTTGACGTATTAGATCATTAGGTTGGTCAGTTGGTCAAGGATTGACCATTTTGACCAAAGTTGACTTTCTGGTCAAAGATTGACTTTTTGGGTCAATAATTGGTCATTAGGTCAAAAATTGATTAGTTTGACAAAAATTAAATTTTTTGTTAAAACTTGACCCATTGGGTCAACGGGGTTGTCATTGGTCAGAAATTGTCCATTTTGACCACAGTTGACTTTTTGTTCAAAAGTGGACCTTTTTGGTCAATGAATTGGTAATTGGGTTAAGAATTGAGCATTTTGAGCGAAGATGACTTTTTGGTCAAAAGTTGATCTATTGGGTCAATGGGTTGGTCGTTGGGTCAAAAATTGAGCATTTTGACAAAAGTTGACTTTTTGGCCAAAAGTTGACCTATTGGGCCAATGGGTGGTCATTAGGTCAAAAATTAACTATTTTGACCAAAGTTGACTTTTTGGTCAAAAGTTGACCTATTGGGTCAATGGGTGGTCATTAGGTCAAAAATTGACCATTTTGACTAAAGTTGACTTTTTGGCAAAAGTTGACTTATTAGGTCGAGGGTGGTCATTAGGTCAAAATTTGACTATTTCGACCAAAGTTGACTTCTTCGTAAAAGTTTACAAATTGGGTCAAAAGGTGATCATTCGGTCAAAAATTAACTATTTTGACCAAAATTGACTTTTTGGTCAAAAGTTGACCTATTGGGTCAATGGGTTTGTCATTGGGTCAAGGATTTGTCATTTTGACCAAAGTTGACTTTTTGTTTAAAAGTTGACCTACTTGGTCAATGAGTTGGTAATTTGGTCAAGATTTGACCATTTTGACCAAAGATGGCTTTTTGGTCAAAAGTGGACCTATTGGGTCAATTTGTTGGTCATTGGCTTAAAAATTGACCATTTTGACCAAAGTTGACTTTTTGGTCAAAAGTTGACCTATTGGGTCAATTGGTGGTCATTAAATCAAAAATTGACTATTTTGACCAACCTTGACTTTTTGGTCAAAAGTTGACTTATTAGGCCAATGGGTTGGTCATTGGGTCAAGGATTGATCATTTTAGCCAAAGTTAACTTTTTGGTCAAAAGTTGACTTATTGGGTCAATGGGTTGGTCATTGGTTCAAGGATTGCCCATTTTGACCAAAGTTGACTTTTTGGTCAGAGATTGGCTTACTGGGCAATAATTGGTCGTTAGGTCAAAAATTGGTATGTTGGCAAAAGTGACTTTTTGGTCGAAAGTTGACATATTAGATTGATGGGTTGGTCATTGGGTCGAGGATTGACCATTTTGACTAAAGTTGACTTTTTAGTCGAAAGTTGACTCTATAGATTCGATGGATTGGTCATTGGGTCAAATGATTTACAATTTTGACCAAAGTTGAATTTTTGGTCGGAGATTGACTTATTAGATCGATAATTGTTCATTAGGTCGAAAATTGATTAGTTGGACCAAAATTAAAATTTTTGTCGAAAGTTGACCCATTGGAGTCGACGGGATGAGTCATTAGGTCGAGAAATTGACCATTTTGACTAAAGTTGATTTTTGGTCAAAAGTTGACATATTTGGTTAATGAGTTGGTAATTAGGTGAAGAAATTGACCTTTTTGACCGAAGGTGACTTTTTGGTCAAAAGTTGATCTATTTGGTCAATGGGTTGGTCTTTAGGTCAAAAATTGACCATATTGACCAAAGTTGACTTTTTGGGTCAAAAGCTGACCTATTGGTTCATTGGCTGGTCATTAGTTAAAAAATTAACTATTTTGACCAAAGTTGACTTTTTGGTCAAAAGTTGACCTATTGGGCCAATTGGTGGTCATTAGGTCAAAAATCGACCATTTTAACCAAAGTTGACTTTTTGGTCAAAAGTTGACTTATTGGGTCAATGGGTGGTCATTAGGTCAAAAATTAACTATTTTGAGAGTTGACCAGATTGGATTCGATTGGTGGTTATTAGGTCAAAAATTAACTATTTTGACAAAAATTGAGTTTTTTGTCAAAAGTTGACCTATTGGGTCAATGGGTTTGTCATTGGGTCAAGGATTGACCCTTCTGACAAAAGTTGACTTTTTGTCAGAGATTGACTTATTAGGTCAATAAATGGTCATTAATTCAAAAATTTACTATTTTGGTCATTAGGTCAAAAATTGACAATTTTGACCAAAATTAAATTTTTGGTCAAAAGTTGATCCATTGGGTCAACGGGTGCTCATTGGGTATGAAATTGTTCCTTTTGACCAAAGTTGACTTTTTGCTCAAAGTTGACATATTAGTCAATGGGTTGGTAATTGCGTCAAGAATTGATTATTTTGACTAAAGATGACTTTGTGGTCAAAAGTTGATCTATTGGGTCAATGGGTTGGTGATCGTGTCAAAAAATGACCATTTTGACTAAAGTTGACTTTTTCGTCAAAAGTTGACCTATAAGGTCAATGGGTGGTCATTAGGTCAAAAATTGATTTTTGTGACTAAAGTTGACTTTTTGGTCAAAAGTTGACCAATTGGATCAATGGGTGGTCATTAGGTCAAAAATTGACCATTTTGACCAAAGTTGACTTTTTGGTCAGAGATTAAATTTTTGGATCAATAATTGGTCATTAGGACAAAAATTGACTATTTTGACCAAAATTGAATTTTTGGTAAAAAACTGACCATTTTGACCAAATTTGACTTTTTGTTCAAAAGTTGACCTTTTGGGCCAATGGGTGGTCATTAGGTCAAAAATTGTTTATTTTGACCAAAATTGACTTTTTGGTCAAAAGTTGATCTATTAGGTCAGTGGGTATGTCATTGGGTCAAGGATTAACCATTTTGACCAAAGTTGACTTCCTGGTTAGAGATTGACTTATTTGGTCAATAATTGGTCATTAATTCAAAAATTGACTATTTTGACCAACATTGACTTTTTGGTCAAATGTTGACCTATTAGGCCAATGGGTTGGTCATTGGGTCAAGGATTGATCACTTTGGCCAAAGTTATCTTTTTGGTCAAAAGTCGACCTATTGGGTCAACGGGTTGGTCATTGGGTCCAGGATTGACTATTTTGACCAAAGTTGACTTTTTGGTCAAAGATAGACTTACTGGGCAATAATTTGTCGTTATGTCAATAATTAACTTTTTTGACCAAAAGTGACTTTTTGGTAAAATGTTGACATATTGGGTCATTAGGTTGGTCATTGGGTCAAGGATTGATCATTTTGACCAAAGTTGACTTTTTCAACAAAAGTTGACCTATTGGGTCAATGGGTTGGTCATTGGTTCAAGGATTAACCATTTTGACCAAAGTTGACTTTTTGGTCAGATATTTACTTTTTGGGTCAATAATTAGTCATTAGGCCAAAAATTGATTAGTTTGAACAAAATTAATTTTTTTGTCAAAAGTTGACCCATTGGGTCAACGGGGTGGTCATTGGGTCAGAAATTGACCATTTTGACTAAAGTTGACTTTTTGGTCAAAAGTTGACATATTTGGTCAATGAGTTGGTAATTGCGTCAAGAATTGACCATTTTGACCAAAGATGACTTTTTGGTCAAAAGTGACCTATTGGGTCAATTTGTTGGTCATTGGCTAAAAAATTGACCATTTTGACCGAAGTTGACGTTTTGGTCAAAAGTTGACCTATTGGGTCAATAGGTGGTCATTAAGTCAAAAATTGACTATTTTTACCAAAGTTGACTTTTTGGTTAAAAGTTGACATATTGGGTCAATGGGTGGTCATGAATTCAAAAATTGACCATTTTGTCCAAAATAGACTTTTTGGTCAAAAGTTAACCTATTGGGTTAATGGGTTTGTCATTGGGTCAAGGATTGACCATTTTTACCAAACTTGACTTTTTGGTCAAAAGTTGACCTATTGGGTCAAGGGTGGACATTAGGTCAAAAATTGATCATTTTGACCAAAGTTGACTTTTCGGTCAAAATTTGACCAATTGGGTCAATGGATGGTCATTAGGTAAAAAATTAACTCCTTTGACCAAAATTGACTTTTTGGTTAAAAGATGAACTATTGGGTCAATGGGTTTGTCATTGGGTCAAGGATTGACCATTTTGACCAAAGTTTACTTTTTGGTCAGAGATTTGCTTACTGGGCAATAATTGGCCGTTAGGCAAAAAATTGTCTATTTTGACCAAAATTGACTTTTTGGTCAAATGTTAGTCCATTGGGTCAACGGGTGGTCATTAGGTCAGAAATTGACCATTTTGATAAAAGTTGACTTTTTGGTTAAAAGTTGACCTACTTTGTCAATGAGTTGGTAATTTGGTCAAGATTTGACCATTTTGACCAAAGATGACTTTTTGGTCAAAAGTAGACCTATTGCGTCAATTTGTTGGTAACTGGCTCAAAAATTCACCATTTTGACCAAAGTTGTCTTTTTGGTCGAAAGTTGACCTAGTGGGTCAATTGGTGGTCATTAGGTCAAAATTTGATTATTTTGACCAAAGTTAACTTTTTGGTCAAAAGTTGACCTATTGGGTCAATGGGTGGTCATTAGATCAAAAATTAAACATTTTGACCAAAATTGACTTTTTGGTCAAAAGTTGACCTATTGGGTCAATGGGTTTGTCATTGGGTCAAGGATTGACCATTTTGACCAAAGTTGACTTTTTGGTCACAGATTGACTTATTGGTTCAATAATTGGTCATTAATTCAAAAATTGACAATTTTGAACATAATTGAATTTTTAGTTAAAAGTTAACCCATTTGGGTCAGAAATTGACCATTTTGACCACTGATGACTTTTTGGTCAAAAGCTGACCTATTTTGACCAAAATTGCATTTTTGTTCAAAAGTTAACCCAATGGGTCAACGAGATAGTCATTCGGTCAGATATTGACCATTTTGACCAAAGTTAACTTTTTGTTCAAAAGTTGACTGTTGGTCAATGAGTTGGTAATTGCGTCAAGAAAGGACCTTCTTGACCAAAGATGACTTTTTTGTCAAAAGTTGATCTATTGTGTCAATCGATTGGAAATTGGGTCAAAAATTGACCATTTTGACCAAAGTTGACTTTTTGGTCAAAAGTTGACCTATTGGGTTAATGGGGGTCATTAAATAAAAAATTAACTATTTTGACCAAAATTGACTTTTCGGTCAAAAGTTGACCTATTGGGTTAATGGGTTTGTCATTGGGTCAAGGATTGACCATTTTGACCAAAGCTAACTTTTTGGTCAGAGATTAACTTATTGGGTCAAAAATTGGTCATTAGGTCAAAAATTGACTATTTTGACCAAAATTGAATTTTTGGTAAAAAATTGACCATTTTGACCATAGTTAACTTTTTGGTTAAAGGTTGACCTATTGGGTCAATGGGTGGTCATTAGGTCTAAAATTGATTATTTTGACCAAAAATGAATTTTTGGTTAAAAGTTAGCCTATTAGATCAATGGGTATGTCATTGGGTCAAGGATTGACCAATTATACCAAAGTTGACTTTTAGGTTATAGATTGACTTATTGGGTCAATAATTGGTCATTAATTTAAAAATTGACTATTTTGACCAACATTGACTTTTTGGTCAAAAGTTGACCTATTAGGCCAATGGGTTGGTCATTGGGTCAAGAATTGATCTTTTTGACTAAAGTTAACTTTTTGGTCAAAAGTTGACCTATTGGGTCAATGGAATGGTCATTGGGTCAAGGATTGACTATTTTGACCAAAGTTGACTTTTTGGTCAGAGATTAGTTTACTGGGCAATAATTGGTCGTTAGGCTAAAAATTGACTATTTCGACCAAAATTAACTTTTTGGTCAAAAGTTGACATATTGGGTCAATGGGTTGGTGATTGGGTCAAGGATTGACCATTTTGACCAAAGTTGACTTTTTCGTCAAAAGTTGACCTATTGGGTCAATAGGTTGGTCAATGGGTCAAGGATTGACCATTTTGACCAAAGTTGACTTTTTGGTCAGAGATTGACTTTTCGGGTCAATAATTGGTCATTAGGTCAAAAATTGATTAGTTTGACCAAAATTAAATTTTTTGTCAAAATTTGACCCATTGCGTTAACGGGGTGGTCATTAGGTCAAAAATTGACCATTTTGACCAAAGTTGACTTTTTGGTCAAAAGTTGACTGTTGGTCAAAAATTGACTTATCTGATCAATGAATTGGTAATTGGGTCAAAAATTTACTTATCTGATCAAAAGTTGACCTATTTGAGCGATGATGACTTTTTGGTCAAAGGTTGATCTATTGGGTCAATGGATTGGTCGTTGGGTCAAAAATTGACCACTTTGACCAAAGTTGACTTTTTAGCCAAAAGTTGACCTATTGGGTCAATGGGTGGTCATTACGTCAAAAACTAACTTTTTTGACCAAAGTTGACTTTTTGGTCAAAAGTTGACCTATTGGGCCAATGGGTAGTCATTAGGTCAAAAATTGACCTTTTCGACCAAAGTTGACTTTCTGGTCAAAAGTTGACATATTGGGTCAAGGGTGGTCATTAGGTCAAAATTTGACTATTTTGACCAAAGTTGACTTTTTCGTAAAAAGCTGACCAATTGGGTCAATGGGTGATCATTAGGTCAACAATTAACTATTTTGACCAAAATTGACTTTTTGGTCAAAAGTTGACCTCTTGGGTCAATGGGTTTGTCATTGGGTCAAGGATTGACCATTTTGACCAAAGTTGACTTTCTGGTTAAAAATTGACCTACTTGGTCATTGAGTTGGTAATTTGGTAAAGATTTGACCATTTTAACCAAGATGACTTTTTGGTCAAAAGTGGACCTATTGGGTCAATTTCTTGGTCATTGGCTCAAAAATTGTCCATTTTGACCAAAGTTGACTTTTTGGTCAAAAGTTGACCTATTGGGTCAATTGGTGGTCATTAAGTCAAAAATTGACTATTTTGACCATAGTTGACCTTTTGGGTCAATGGGTGGTCATTAGGTTAAAAATTGACCATTTTGACCAAAATTGACTTTTTGGTCTAAAGTTGACCTATTGGATCAATGGGTTTGTCATTGGGTTAAGGATTGACCATTTTGACCAAAGTTGACATTTTGGTCACAGGTTGACTTATTGGATCAATAATTGGTCATTAATTCAAAAATTGATAATTTTAAACAAAATTGACAATTTTTAACGAAATTGAATTTTTGGTCAAAAGTTAACACATTTGGTCGACGGGGTGGTCATTGGGTCAAAAATTGACCATTTTGACCACAGATGACTTTTTGGTCAAAAGTTAACCTATTTTGACCAAAATTGAATTTTTGGTCAAAAGTTAACCCATTGGGTCAACGAGATAGTCATTGGGTCAGAAATTGACCATTTTGACCAAAGTTAACTTTTTGTCAAAAGTTGACCTATTTGGTCAATGAGTTGGTAATTGCGTCAAGAACTGGCCATCTTGACCAAAGATGACTTTTTGGTCAAAAGTCGATCTATTAGGTCAATGGGTTGGTAATTGTGTCAAAAATTGACCATTTTGACCTTAGTTGTCTTTTTGGTCGAAAGTTGACCTGTTGGGTTAATGAGCGGTCATTAAATTAAAAATTGACTATTTTGACCAAAATTGACTTTTTGGTCAAAAGTTGACCTATGGGTTAATGGGTTTGTCATTGGGTCAAGGATTGACCATTTTGACCAAAGCTGACTTTTTGGTTAGAGATTAACTTATTGGGTCAATAATTGGTCATTAGGTCAAAATATGACTATTTTGACCATAATTAAATTTTTGGTAAAAAATTGACCATGTTGACCAAAGTTGACTTTTTGGTCAAAAGTTCACCTATTGGGTCAATGGGTGGTCATTAGGTCAAAAATAGATTATTTTGACGAAAATTGTCTTTTTGCTCAAAAGTTAACCTATTAGGTCAATCGGTATGTCATTGGGTCAAGGATTGACCATTTTGACCAAAGTTTACGTTTTGGTCAGAGATTTGCTTACTGGGCAATAATTAGTCATTAGGCCAAAAATTGACTATTTCGACTAAAATTGACTTTTTGGTGAAAAGTTGACCTATTAGGCCAATGGGTTGGTCATTGGGTCAAGGATTAATCATTATGGCCAAAGTTAACTTTTTAGTCAAAAGTTGACCTATTGGGTCAAGGATTGACCATTTTGACCAAAGTTGACTTTTTGGTCAGAGATTGGCTTACTGGGCAATAATTGGTCGTTAGGTCAAAAAATGACTATTTTGACCAAAATTGACTTTTTGGTCAAAAGTTGACATATTGGGTCAATGGGTTAGTCATTGGGTCAAGGATTGACCATCTTTTACCAAAGTTGACTTTTTAGTCAAAAGTTGACCTATTGGGTCAATGGGTTTGTCATTGGGTCAAGTATTGACCATTTTGACCAATGTTGACTTTTTGGTCATAGATTGACTTATTGGGTCAATAATTGGCCATTAGGTCAAATATTGATTAGTTGGACAAAAAATTAAATTTTTTGTCAAAAGTTGACCCATTAGGTCAACGGGGTGGTCATTGGGTCAGAAATTGACCATTTTGACTAAAGTAGACTTTTTGGTCAAAAGTTGACCTATTTGGTCAATGAGTTGGTAATTGGGTCAAGAAATTGACCATTTTGACCGAAGTTGAGTTTTTGGTCAAAAGTTGATCTATTGGGTCAATGGGTTGGTCTTTGGGTCAAAAAATGACCATTTTGACCAAAATTGATTTTTTGGTGAAAAGTTGACATATTAGGTCAATGGGTGGTCATTAGTTAAAAAATTAACTATTTTGACCAAAGTTGACTTTTTGGTCAAAAGTTGACCTTTTGGGTCAATTGGTGGTCATTAGGTCAAAAATTAACCATTTTGACCAAAGTTGACTTTTTGGTCAAAAGTTGACCTATTGGGTCAACGAGGGGTCAAAAATTGACTATTTTGACCAAAGTTGACTTTTTTGTCAAAAGTTGACCAATTTTGTCAATGGGTGGTCATTAGGTCAAAAATTAACTATTTTGATCAAAATTGACTTTTTGGTCAAAAGTTAACCTATTAGATCGATGGGTATGTCATTAGGTCAAGGATTGACCATTCATACCAAAGTTGACTTTTTGGTCAGAGATTGGCTTACTGGGCAATAATTGGTCGTCAGGTCAAAAATTTACTATTTTGACCAAAATTGACTTTTTGGTCAAAAGTTGACATATTGGGTCAATGGGTTAGTCATTGGGTTAAGGATTGACCATTTTTGTCCAAAGTTGACTTTTTCGTCAAAAGTTGACCTATTGGGTCAATGGGTTGGTCATTGAGTCAAGTATTAACCATTTTGACCAATGTTAACTTTTTTGTCATAGATTGACTTATTGGGTCAATAATTGGTCATTAGGTCAAAAATTGATTAGTTGGACTAAAAATTAAATTTTTTGTCAAAAGTTGACCCATTGGGTCAACGGAGTGGTCATTGGGTCAGAAATTGACAATTTTGACTAAAGTAGACTTTTTGGTCAAAAGTTGACCTATTTGGTCAATGAGTTGGTAATTGGGTCAAGAAATTGACCATTTTGACCGAAGTTGACTTTTTGGTCAAAAGTTGATCTATTTGGTCAATGGGTTGGTCTTTGGGTCAAAAAATGACCATTTTGACCAAAATTGACTTTTTGGTGAAAGTTGACATATTAGGTCAATGGGTGGTCATTAGTTAAAAAATTAACTATTTTCACCAAAGTTGACTTTTTGGTCAAAAGTTGACATATTGGGTCAATTGGTGGTCATTAGGTCAAAAATTGACCATTTTAACCAAAGTTGACTTTTTAGTCAAAAGTTGACCTATTGGGTCAACGAGTGGTCATTAGGTCAAAAATTGACCAATTTGACCAAAGTTGACTTTTTGGTCAAAAGTTGACCAATTGGGTCAACGAGTGGTCAAAAATGGACTATTTTGACCAAAGTTGACTTTTTGTTCAAAAGTTGACCAATTATGTCAATGGGTGGTCATTAGGTCAAAAATTAACTATTTCGACCAAAATTGACTTTTTGGTCAAAAGTTAACCTGTTGGGTCAATAAGTTTGTCATTGGGTCAAGGATTGACCATTTTGACCAAAGTTGTCTTTTTGGTCAGAGATTGACTTATTTGGTCAATAATGGGTCATTAATTCAAAAATTGACTACTTTGGTCATTAGGACAAAAATAGACTATTTTGACCAAAATTAAATTTTTGGTCAAAAAATGATACATTGGGTCAACGGGTGCTGATTGGGTCAGAAATTGACCATTTTGACCAAAGTTGACTTTTTGCTCAAAAGTTGACATATTTGGTCAATGAGTTGGTAATTGCGTTAAGAATTGACCATTTTGACCAAAGATGACTTTGTGGTCAAAAGTTGATCTATTGGGTTAATCGGTTGGTCAATGGGTTAGAAATTGACCATTTTAACCAAAGTTGACTTTTCGGTCAAAGGTTGACCAATTGGGTTAATGGGTGTCCATTAAGTAAAAAAAGGACTATTTTGGCCAAGATTGACTTTTTGGTCGAAAGTTGACCTATTGGGTCAATGGAATTGTCATTGGGTCAAGGATTGACCATTTTGACCAAACTAGACTTTTTGGCCAAATATTAACTTTTTGGGTCAATAATTGGTCATTAAATCAAAAATTGACAATTTTGACAAAAATTGAATTTTTGGTAAAAAAATGACCATTTTGACCAAATTTGACTTTTTGGTTAAAAGTTGACCTATTGAGTCATTGGGTGGTCATTAGGTAAAAAATTGATTATTTTGACCAAAATTGACTTTTTGGTCAAAAGTTGACCTATTAGGTCAATAGGTATGTCATTAGGTCAAGGATTGACCATTTTGACCAAAGTTGACATTTTGGTTAGAGATTAACTTATTGGGTCAATATTTGGTCATTAAATAAAAAATTGACTATTTTGACTGGCATTGACTTTTTGGTCAAAAGTTGACCTATTAATCCAATGGGTTGGTCATTGGGTCAAGGATTGATCATTATGGCCAAAGTTAACTTTTTGGTCAAAAGTTGACTATTGGGTCAATGGGTTGGTCATTGGGTCAAGGATTGACCATTTTGACCAAAGTTGACTTTTTGGTCAAAGATTGGCTTACTGGGCAATAATTGGTCGTTAGGTCAAAAATTGACTATTTTGACCAAAATTGACTTTTTGGTCAAAAGTTGACATATTGGGTCAATGGGTTGGTCATTGAGTCAAGGATTGACCATTTTTGTCCAAAGTTGACTTTTTCGTCAAAAGTTGACCTATTGGGTCAATAAGTTGGTCATTGGGTCAAGGATTGACCATTTTGACCAATGTTGACTTTTCGGTCATATATTGACTTATTGGGTCAATAATTAGTCATTAGGTCAAAAATTGATTAGATTGAACAAAATTAATTTTTTTGTCAAAAGTTGACTCATTGGGTCAACGGGGTGGTCATTGGGCAGAAATTGACCATTTTGACCAAAGTTGACTTTTTTGTCAAAAGTTAATATTTGGTCAAAGAGTTGGCAATTGGGTCAAGATTTGACCATATTGTTCGAAGGTGACCTTTTGGTCAAAAGTTGATCTATTGGGTCAATGGGTTGGTCATTGGGCCAAAAATTGACCATTTTGACCAAAGTTGACTTTTTGGTCAAAAGTTGACCTATTGGGTCAATGGGTGGTCATTAGGTCAAAAATTAACTATTGTGACAAAAGTTGGCTTTTTGGTCAAAAAATGACCTATTGGGTCAATGGGTTTGTCATTGGGTCGAGGATTGACTATTTTGACCAAAGTTTACTTTTTGGTCAGAGATTTGCTTACTGGGCAAAAGTTGGTCGTTAGTTCAAAAATTGACTATTTCGACCAAAATTGACTTTTTGGTCAAATATTAGTCCATTGGATCAACGGGTGGTCATTAGGTCAGAAATTGACCATTTTGACCAAAGTTGACTTTTTGGTTAAAAGTTGACCTACTTTATCAATGAGTTGGTAATTTGGTCAACATTTGACCATTTTGACCAAAGATGACTTTTTGGTCAAAAGTTGACCTATTGGGTCAATAGGTGGTCGTTAGGTCAAAAACTGACTATTTTGACCAAAGTTGACCTTTTGGTCAAAAGTTGACCTATTGGGTCAACGGGTGGTCATTAGGTCAAAAATTGACCATTTTGACCAAAACTGACTTTTTGGTCAAAAGTTGACGTAATGGGTCAATGGGTTTGTCATTGGGTCAAGGATTGACCATTTTGACCAAAGTTGACTTTTTGTTCACACATTGACTTATTGGTTCAATAATTAGTCATTAATTCAAAAATTAACAATTTTGAACAAAATTGAATTTTTGGTCAAAAGTTAACCCATTTGGTCGAAGGAGCGTTCATTGGGTCAAAAATTGACAATTTTGACCACAGATGACTTTTTGGTCAAAATCTGACCTATTTTGACCAAAATTAAATTTTTGGTCAAAGTTAACTCGTTGGGTCAACAAGATTGTCATTGGGTCAGAAATTGACCATTTTGACCAAAGTTAACTTTTTGGTCAAAAGTTGACCTATTTGGTCGATGAGTTGGTAATTGCGTCAAGAACTGACCATCTTGACCAAAGATGACTTTTTGGTCAAAAGTCGATCTATTAGGTCAATGGGTTGGTAATTGTGTCAAAAATTGACCATTTTGACCAAAGTTGACTTTTTGGTCAAAAGTTGACCTATTGGGTGAATGAGCGGTCATTAAATTAAAAATTGACTATTTTGACCAAAATTGACTTTTTGGTCAAAAGTTGACCTATGGGTTAAAGGGTTTGTCATTGGGTCAAGGATTGGCCATTTTGACCAAAGCTGACATTTTGGTTAGAGATTAACTTATTGGGTGAATAATTGGTCATTAGGTCGAAATATGACTATTTTGACCATATTTAAATTTTTGGTTAAAAATTGACCATGTTGACCAAAGTTGACTTTTTGGTCAAAAGTTCACCTATTGGGTCAATGGGTGGTCATTAGGTCAAAAATAGATTATTTTGACGAAAATTGTCTTTTTGCTCAAAAGTTAACCTATTAGGTCAATGGGTATGTCATTGGGTCAAGGATTGACCATTTTGACCAAAGTTTACGTTTTGGTCAGAGATTTGCTTACTGGGCAATAATTAGTCATTAGGCCAAAAATTGACTATTTCGACTAAAATTGACTTTTTGGTGAAAAGTTGACCTATTAGGCCAATGGGTTGGTCATTGGGTCAAGGATTAATCATTATGGCCAAAGTTAACTTTTTAGTCAAAAGTTGACCTATTGGGTCAATGGGTTGGTCATCGGTTCAAGGATTGACCATTATGACCAAAGTTGACTTTTTGGTCAGAGATTGGTTACTGGGCAATAATTGGTCGTTAGGTCAAAGATTGACTATTTTGACCAAAATTGACTTTTTTGACCAAAATTGACTATTTTGACCAAAATTGACTTTTTGGTTAATAATTGACATATTGGGTCAATGGGTTGGTCATTGAGTCAAGGATTGACCATTTTTTACCAAAGTTGACTTTTTAGTCAAAAGTTGACCTATTGGGTCAATGGGTTGTTCGTTGGGTCAATGAGTTGGTAATTGCTTCAAGAACTGACCATCTTGACCAAAGATGAATTTTTGGTTAAAAGTTGATCTATTGGGTCAATGGGTTGGTAATTGGGTAAAAAATTGTCCATTTTGACCAAAGTTAACTTTTTGGTCAAAAGTTGATCTATTGGGTCAATGGGTGGTCATTAAATAAAAAATTGACTATTTTGACCAAAATTAACTTTTTGGTCGAAAGTTGACCTATTGGGTTAATGGGTTCGTCATTGGGTCAAGATTGACCATTTTGACCAAAGCTGACTTTTTGGTTAGAGATTAACTTATTGGGTCAATAATTGGTTATTAGTTCAAAATATGACTATTTTGACCATAATTAAATTTTTGGTAAAAAATTTACCATTTTGACCAAAGTTGGCTTTTTGGTCAAAAGTTCACCAATGGGGTCAATGGGTAGTCAGTAGGTCAAAAATTGATTATTTTGACCAAAATGTACATTTTGCTCAAAAGTTGACCTATTAGGTCAATGTGTATGTCATTGGGTCAGGGATTGACCATTTTGACTAAAGTTGACTTTTTGGTTAGAGATAGACTTATTGCGTCAATAATTAGTCATTAAATCAAAAATTGACTATTTTGACCAACATTGACTTTTTGGTCAAAAGTTGAACTATTGGGCTAATGGGTTGGTCATTGGGTCAAAGATTGATCATTTTGGCCAAAGTTAACTTTTGGGTCAAAAGTTGACTATAAGTTGATGGGTTGGTCATCAGTTCAAGGATTGACCATTATGACCAAAGTTGACTTTTTGGTCAGAGATTGGTTACTGGGCAATAATTGGTCGTTAGGTCAAAGATTGACTATTTTGACCAAAATGGCCTTTTTTGACCAAAATTGACTATTTTGACCAAAATTGACTATTTTGACCAAAATTGACTTTTTGGTCAATAGTTGACATATTGGGTCAATGGGTTGGTCATTGAGTCAAGGATTGACCATTTTTTACCAAAGTTGACTTTTTAGTCAAAAGTTGACCTACTGGGTCAATGGGTTGTTCGTTGGGTCAAGGAGTGACCATTTTGACCAAAGTTGACTTTTTGGTCAGAAATTGACTTATTGGGTCAGTAATTGGTCATTAGGTCAAAAATTGATTAGTTGGACCAAAATTAAATTTTTTGTCAAAAGTTGACCCATTGGGTCAACGGGGTGGTTATTGGGTCAGAAATATGCCATTTTGACCGAAGCTGACTTTTTGGTCAAAAGTTGATCTATTGGGTCAATGGTCTTTGGTTCAAAAATTGACCATTTTGACCAAAATTGACTTTTTGTTGAAAAGTTGACATATTAGGTCAATGGGTGGTCAATAGTTAAAAAATTAACTATTTTTACCAAAGTTGACTTTTTGGTCAAAAGTTGACCTATTGGGTCAATTGGTGGTCATTAGGTCAAAAATTGAGCATTTTGACCAAAGCTGACTTTTTGGTCAAGAGCTGAACTATTGGGTCAACGGGTGGTCATTAGGTCAAAAATTGACTATTTTGACCAAAGTTAACTTTTTGGTCAAAAGTTGACCAATTGGGTCAATGGGTGGTCATTAGGTCAAAAATTAACTATTTTGACCAAAGTTGACTTTTGGTCAAAAGTTGACCTATTGGGTCAATGGGTTTGTCATTGGGTCGAGGATTGACCATTTTGATCAAAGTTGACTTTTTGGTCAGAGATTTACTTATTAGGTCAATAATTGGTGATTAAATCAAAAATTGACTATTTTGGTCATTAGGTCAAAAATTGGCTATTTTGACCAAAATTAAATTTTTGGTCATAAGTTGATCCATTGGGTCAACGGGTGCTCATTGGGTCAGAAATTGACCATTTTGACCAAAGGTGACTTTTTGCTCAAAAGTTGACATATTTGGTCAATGAGTTGGTAATTGCGTCAAGAATTGACCATTTTGACCAAAGATGACTTTGTTGTCAAAAGTTGATTTATTAGATTGATGGGTCGAAAATTGACCATTTTGACGAAAGTTGACTTTTTGGTCAAAAGTTGACCTATTTGGGTCAATGGGAGTCATTAAAGTTAAAAATTGACTATTTTGGCCAAAATTGACATTTTGGTCAAAAGTTGACCTATTTGGTCAATGGGTTTGTCATTGGGTCAAGGATTGACCATTTTTACCAAACTTGACTTTTTTGCCAGTGATTAACTTTTTGGGTCAATAATTGGTCATTAGGTCAAAAATTGACAATTTTGACCAAAATTCAATTTTTGGTAAAAAATTGACCATTTTAACCATATTTGACTTTTTGGTAATAAGTTGACCTATTGGGTTAATGCGTGGTCATTAGGTCAAAAATTGATTATTTTGACCAAAATTGACTTTTTGGTCAAAAGTTGACCTATTAGGTCAATGGGTATGTCATTGGGTCAAGGATTGACCATTTTGACCAAAATTTACTTTTTGGTTAGAGATTGACTTATTGGGTCAATAATTGGTCAGTAATTCAAAAATTGATTATTTTGACCAACATTGACTTTTTGGTCAAAAGTTGACCTATTAGGCCAATGGGTTGGTCATTGGGTCAAGGATTGATCATTTTGACCAAAGTTATCTTTTTGGTCGAAAGTTGACCTATTGGGTCAACGGGTTTGTTATTGGGTCAAGAATTGACCATTTTGACAAAAGTTGACTTTTTGGTCAAAGATTGACTTACTGGGCAATAATTTGTCGTTAGATCAAAAATTGATTATTTTGACCAAAAGTGACTTTTTGGTCAAAAGTTGACATATTTGGTCAATGGGTTGGTCATTGGGTTAAGGATTGACCATTTTGACTAAAGTTGATTTTTTTGTCAAAAGTTGACATATTGGTCAATGGATTGGTCATTGGGTCAAGGATTGACAATTTTGACCAAAGTTGACGTTTTAGTCAGAGATTGACTTATTGGGTCAATAATTTGTCATTAGGTTAAAAATTGATTAGATTGAACAAAATTAATTTTTTTGTCAATAGTTGACCCGTTGGGTCAACGAGGAGGTCATTGGGTCAAACATTGATCATTTTGACCAAAGTTGACTTTTTGCTCAAAAGATGACATATTTGGTCAATGATTTGGTAATTGGGTCAAGAATTGACCATTTTGACCGAAGGTGACTTTTTGGTCAAAAGTTGATCTATTGGGTCAATGGGATGGTCATTGAGCAAAAAATTGACCATTTTGACCTAAGTTGACTTCTTGGTTAAAAGTTGACCTATTGGGTCAATTGGTGGTCATTAGGTCAAAAATTAACTATAGTAACAAACGTTGGCTTTTTGGTCAAAAGTTGACCTATTGGGTTAATGGGTGGTCATTAGGTCAAAAATTGACCATTTTGACCAAAGTTGACTTTTTGATCAAAAGTTGACCTATTGGTTCAGGGTGGTCATTAAGTCAAAAATTGATTATTTTGTCCAAAGTTGACTTTTTCGTAAAAAGTTGACCAATTGGGTCAATGGGTGATCATTACGTCAAAAATTAACTATTTTGAGTAAAATTGACTTATTTGGTAAAAAGTTGACTATTGAGTCGATGGGTTTGTCATTGGGTCGAGATTGACCATTTTGACCAAAGTTGACTTTTTGGTAAGAGAATAACTTATTAGGTCGATAATTGGTCATTAGGTCGAAATGTATTTGAATCTATTTCGACCAAAATTGACTTTTTGGTCGAATGTTAGTCCATTGGGTCGACGGGTGAGTCATTAGGTCGAAATTGATCATTTTGACGAAGTTGACTTTTTGTTAAAAGTTGACATACTTTTGTCGATGAGTTGGTAATTTAGTCAAGATTTGACCATTTTGACCAATGATGACTTTTTGGTCGAAAGTTGACTATTGGTTCGATTTGTTGGTCATTGGCTCGAAAATTGACCATTTTGAGCAAAGTTGACTTTTTGGTCAAAAGTTGACCTATTAGATTGATAGGTGGTCATTAGGTCGAAATTATTATTTGGATCGATGAGTTGTTAATTGAGTCGAATGGCCATCTTGACAAAGATGACTTTTTGGTCAAAAGTTGATCTATTGGGTCAATGGTTGGTAATTGGGTCAAAAATTGTCCATTTTTACCATAGTTGACTTTTTGGTCAAGAGTTGACCTATTGGGTCAATGGGTGGTCATTAAATAAAAAAATGATTATTTTGACAAAAATTGACTTTTTGGTCAAAAGTTGACCTATTGGGTTAATGGGTTTGTCATTTGGTCAAGGATTGACCATTTTGACCAAAGCTGACTTTTTGGTTAGAGATTAACTTATTAGGTCAATAATTGTTCATTAGGTAAAAATATGACTATTTTGACCATAATTGAATTTTTGGTAAAAAATTGACCATTTGACCAAAGTTGACTTTTTGGTCAAAAGTTTACCTATTGGGTCAATGGGTGGTCATTAGGTCAAAAATTGATTATTTTGACCAAAATGTACTTTTTGCTCAAAAGTTGACCCATAAGGTCAATGGGTATGTCATGGGGTCAAGGATAGACCATTTTGACCAATGCTGACTTTTTTGGTGAGAGATTGACTTTTTGGGTCAATAATTGGTCATTAAATAAAAAATTGACTATTTTGACCAAGGTTGACTTTTTGGTCAGAGATTGACTTATTGGGTTAATAATTGGTCATTAGGTCAAAAATTGATTAGTTTGACCAAAATTAAATTTTTTGTCAAAAGTTGACCCATTAGATTGACGGGGTTGGTCATTAGGTCGAGAAATTGACCATTTTGACTAAAGTTGACTTTTTGGTCAAAAGTTGACAAATTTAGTCAATGAGTTCGTAATTGGGTCAAGAAATTGACCATTTTGACCGAAGTTTACTTTTTGTTCAAAAGTTGATCTATTGGGTCAATGGGTTGGTCTTTGGTTCAAAAATTGACCATTTTGACCAAAATTGACTTTTTGTTGAAAAGTTGACATATTAGGTCAATGGGTGGTCATTAGTTAAGAAATTAACTATTTTGACCAAAGTTGATTTTTTGGTAAAAAGTTGACCTATTGGGTCAATTGGTGGTCATTAGGTCGAAAATTGACCATTTTGACCAAAGTTGACTTTTTGGTCGAAAGTTGACCTGTTGGGTCAACGGGTGGTCATTAGGTCAAAAATTGACTATTTGACCAAAGTTGACTTTTGGTCAAAAGTTGGGCAATTGGGTCAATGGGTGGTCATTAGGTCAAAAATTAACTATTTTGACCAAAGTTGACTTTTTGGTCAAAAGTTGACCTATTGGGTTAATGGGTTTGTCATTGGGTCAAGGATTGTCCATTTTGACCAAAGTTGGCTTTTTGGTCACAGATTGACTTATTAGGTCAATAATTAGTCATTAATTCAAAAATTGACTATTTTGGTCATTAGGACAAAAATTGACTATTTTTAGCAAAATTAATTTTTTGGTGTGCTCATTGGGTCAAAAATTGACCATTTTGACCAAGGTTGACTTTTTGCTCAAAAGTTGACATATTTGATCAATGACTTGGTAATTGCTTCAAGAATTGACCATTTTGACCAAAAATGACTTTGTGGTCAAAAGTTGATCTATTGGGTCAATGGGTCAAAAATTGACCATTTTGACCAAAGTTAACTTTTTGGTCAAAAGTTGACCTATTGGGTCAATGGGTGTCCATTAAGTCAAAAATTGACCATTTTGTCCAAAGTTAACTTTTTGGTCAAAAGTTCACTTATTTGGTTAATGAGTTGGTAATTGCTAGAACTGACCATCTTGACCAAAGATGACTTTTTGGTCAAAAGTTGATCTATTAGGTCAATGGGTTGGTAATTGGGTCAAAAATCGTCCATTTTTTCCAAAGTTGACTTTTTGGTCAAGAGTTGACCTATTGGGTCAATGGGTGGTCATTAAATCAAAAAATGAATATTTTGACCAAAATTGACTTTTTGGTCAAAAGTTGACCTATTGGGTTAACGGGTTTGTCATTGGGTTAAGGATTGACCATTTTGACCAAAGCTGACTTTTTGGTTAGAGATTAACTTATTGGGTCAATAATTAGTCATTAGGTCAAAATATGACTATTTTGACCATAATTAAATTTTTGGTAAAAAAATTGACCATTTTGACCAAAGTTGACTTTTTGGTCAAAAGTTTACCTATTGGGTCAATGGGTGGTCATTAGGTCAAAAATTGATTATTTTGACCAAAATGTACTTTTTGCTCAAAAGTTGACCCATTAGGTCATTGGGTATGTCATTGGGTCAAGGATTGACTATTTTGACCAAAGTTGACTTTTTGGTTAGAGATTGACTTCTTGGTTAGAGATTGACTTATTGGCTCAATATTTGGTTGTTAACTTAAAAATTGACTATTTTGACCAACATTAACTTTTTGGTCAAAAGTTGACCTATTAGGCCAATGGGTTGGTCATTGGGTTAATGATTGATCATTTTGACCATAGTTATCTTTTTGGTCAAAAGTTAACCTATTGGGTCAACGGGTTGGTCATTGGGTCAAGGATTGACTATTTTGACTAAAGTTGACTTTTTAGTGAAAGATTGACTTACCGGGCAATAATTTGTCGTTAGGTCAAAAATTGAATATTTTGACCAAAGGAGACTTTTTGGTCAAAAGTTGACATATTGGGTCAATGGGTTGGTCATTGGGTCAAGGATTGACCATTTTGACCAAAGTTGACTTTTTCGTCAAAAGTTGACCTATTGGGTCAATAAGTTGGTCATTGGGTCAAGGATTGACCATTTTGACCAAAGTTGACTTTTTGGTCAGAGATTGACTTATTGGGTCAATAATTTGTCATTAGGTTAAAATTTGATTAGTTCGAACAAAATTAAATTTTTTTGTCAAAAGTTGACCCATTTGATCAACGGGGTGGTCATTGTGTCAGAAATTGACCATTTTGATCAAAGTTGACTTTTTGGTCAAAAGTTGACATATTTGGTCAATGAGTTGGTAATTGGGTCTGGAATTGACCATTTTGACCGAAGGTGACTATTTGGTCAAAAGTTGATCTATTGGGTCACTGGGTTGGTCATTGGGCCAAAAATTGACCATTTTGACCAAAGTTGACTTTTTGGTCAAAAGTTGACCTATTGGGTCAATGGGTGGTCATTAGGTCAAAAGTTAACTATTGTGAGTTGGCTTTTTGGTCAAAAGTTGACCTATTGGGTCAATGTGTGGTCATTTGGTCAAAAATTGACCATTTTTTACCAAAGTTGGCTTTTTGGTCAAAAGTTGACCTATTGGGTCAAGGGTGGTCATTATGTCAAAAATTGACTATTTTGTCTAAAGTTGACTTTTTCGTAAAAAGTTGACCAATTGGGTCAATGGGTGATCATTTGGTCAAAAATTAACTATTTTTACCAAAATTGACTTTTTTGGTCAAAAGTTGATCTATTGGGTCAATGGGTTTGTCATTGGGTCAATGATTGACCATTTTGACCAAAGTTGACTTTTTTGTCAGAGAATAACTTATTGGGTCAATAATTGGTAATTAGGTCAAAAATTGACTATTTCGACCAAATTTGACTTTTTGGTCAAATGTTAGTTCATTGGGTCAACGGGTGGTCATTAAGTCATAAATTGATAATTTTGAGCAAAGTTGACTTTTTGGTTAAAAGTTGACCAACTTTGTCAATGAGTTGGAAATTTGGTCAAGAATTGACCATTTTGACCAAAGATGACTTTTTGGTCGAGTCGACCTATTGGTTCAATTTGTTGGTCATTGGCTCAAAAATTGACCATCTTGACCAAAGTTGACTTTTTGGTCAAAAGTTTACCTATTGGGTCAATAGTTAGTCATTAGGTAAAAAATTGACTATTTTGACCGAAGTTGACTTTTTGGTCAAAAGTTGACCTATTGGGTCAATGGGTGGTCATAGGTCAAAAATTGACCATTTTGACCAAAATTGTCTTTTTGGCCAAAAGTTGACCTATTGGGTCAATTGGTTTGTCATTGGGTCAAGAATTGACCATTTTGACCAAAGTTGACTTTTTGGTCACAGATTGACTTATTAGTTCAATAATTGGTCATTAATTCAAAAATTGACAATTTTGAACCAAATTAAATTTTTGGTCAAAAGTTAAGCCATTAGGTCGACGGGGTGGTCATTGGGTCAGAAATTGACCATTTTGACCACAGATGACTTTTTGGTCAAAAGTTGACCTATTTTGACAAAAATTGAATTTTTGGTCAAAAGTTAACCCATTGGGTCAACGAGATAGTCATTGGGTCAGAAATTGACCATTTTGACCAAATTTAACTTTTTGGTCAAAAGTTGACTGTTGGTCAACGAGTTAGTAATTGCATCGAAAGTCGACCATCTTGACCAAAGATGACTTTTTGGTCAAAAGTTGATCTATTGGGTCAATAGGGTTGGTTATTGGGTAAAAACTTGACCATCTTGACCAAAGTTGACTTTTTGGTCAAAAGTTGATCTATTGGGTCAATGGGTGGTCATTAAATCCAAAATTGATTATTTTGACCAAAATTGACTTTTTGGTCAAAATTTGACCTATTGGGTTAATGGGTTTGTCGTTGGGTCAAGGATTGACCATTTTGACCAAAGCTGACTTTTTGGTTAGAGATTAACTTATTGGGTCAATAATTGGTCGTTAGGTCAAAATATGACTATTTTGACCATAATTGAATTTTTGGTAAAAAATTGACCATTTTGACCAATGTTGACTTTTTGGTCAAAAGTTCACCTATTGGGTCAATGCATGGTCATTAGGTCAAAATTTGATTTTTTTAACCAAAATGTACTTTTTGCTCAAAAGTTAACCTATTAGGTCAACGGGTATGTCAATAGGTCAAGGATTGACCATTTTGACCAAAGTTGACTTTTTGGTTAGAGATTGACTTATTGGGTCAATAATTGGTCATAAAATAAAAAATTGACTATTTTGATCAACATTGACTTTTTGGTCAAAAGTTAACCTATTAAGCCATTGGGTTAGTCATTGGTTCAAGGATTCACCATTTTAACCAAAGTTGTCTTTTTGGTCAGAGATTGGCTTAGTGGGCAAAAATTGTTCGTTAGGTCAAAAATTGACTATTTTGACCAAAATTGACTTTTTGGTCAGAAGTTGACAATGGGTCAATGGGGTGCACAATGAGTCAGAAATTGACCATTTTGACCAAAGTTGAATTTTTGGTCAAAAGTTAACCTATTTCGTCAATAATTGGTCATTAGGTCAAAAATTGATTAGTTTGACCAAATCTAAATTTTTTGTCAAAAGTTGACCCATTGGATCAACGGGGTGGTCATTGGGTCAGAAATTGACCATTTTGACCAAAGTTGACTTTTTGGTCAAAAGTTGACCTATTTGGTCAATGAGTTAGTAATTGGGTCAAGTTTTGAGCATATTGAGCGAAGATGACTTTTTGGTCAAAAGTTGATCTAATGGGTCAAAAATTGACCATTTTGACCAAAGTTGACTTTTTGGTCAAAAGTTGACCTATTGGATCAATGGGTGGTCATTAGGTCAAAAATTAACTATTTTGACCAAAGTTGAGCTTTTGGTCAAAAGTTGACCTATTGGGTCAATGGGTGGTCATTAGGTCAAAAATTGATCATTTTGACCAAAGTTGACTTTTTGGTCAAAAGTTGACCTATTGGGTCAAGGGTGGTCATTAGGTCAAAAATTGACTATTTTGACTAAAGTTGACTTTTTGGTCAAAAGTTGACCAATTGGGTAAATGCGTGGTCATTAGGTCAAAAATTAACAATTTTGACCAAAATTAACTTTTTGGTCAAAAGTTGACCTATTGAGTCAATGAGTTTGCCATTGAGTCAAGGATTGACCATTTTGACCAAAGTTGACTTTTTGGTCAGAGATTGACTTATTGGGTCAACAATTGGTCATTAATTCAAAAATTAACATTTTTGGTCATTATGTCAAAAATTGACTATTTTGACCAAAATTAAATTTTTGGTCAAAGGTTGATCCATTGGGTCAATGGGGTGCACATTGGGTCAAAAATTGACCATTTTAACCAAAGTTGACTCTTTGGTCAAAAGTTGACCTCTTTGGTCAATGAGTTGGTAATTGCGTCAAGAATTGACCATTTTGACCAAAGATGACTTTTTGGTCAAAAGTTGATCTATTGGGTCAATGGGTTGGTCACTGGGTCAAAAATTGACCATTTTGACCAAAGTTAACTTTTTGGTCAAAAGTTTACCTATTGGGTAAATTGGTGGTCATTAAATAAAAAATTGACTATTTTGATCAAAATTGACTTTTTGGTCAAAAGTTGACCTATTGGGTTAATGGGTTTGTCATTGGGTCGAGGATTGACATTTTTCATCAAAGCTGACTTTTTGGTTAGAGATTCACTTATTGAGTCAATAGTTGGTCATTAGGTCAAAATATGACTATTTTGACCATAATTGAATTTTTGGTAAAAAATTATCCATTTTGACTAAAGTTGACTTTTTTGTCAAAAGTTCACCTATTGGGTCAGTGGGTGGTCATTAGGTCAAAAATTGATTGTTTTGACCAAAATGTACTTTTTGCTCAAAAGTTGACCTATTAGGTCAATGGGTATGTCATTGGGTCAAGGATGGACCATTTTGACCAAAGTTGACTTTTTGGTTAGAGATTGACTTATTGGGTCAAAAGTTGACCTAATAGGCTAATGGGTTGGTCATTGGGTCAAGGATTGATCAGTTTGACCAAAGTTATCTTTTTTTCAAAAGTTGACCTATTCGGTCAACGGGTTGGTCATTGGGTCAAGGATTGACCATTTTGACCACAGTTGACTTTTTGGTCAGAGATTGGCTTACTGGGCAATAATTTGTCGTTAGGTCAAAAATTGATTATTTTGACCAAAAATGACTTTTTGGTCAAAAGTTGACATATTTGGTCAATGGGTTGGTCATTGGGTTAAGGATTGACCATTTTTTACCAAAGCTGACTTTTTAGTCAAAAGTTGACATATTGGGTCAATGGGTTGGTCATTAGGTCAATGGGTTGGTCATTGGGTCAAGGATTGCTCATTTTGACCAAAGTTGACTTTTTGGTCAGAGATTGACTTATTGGGTCAATAATTGGTCATTAGGTCAAAAATTGATTAGTTGGACCAAAATTAAATTTTTTATCAAAAGTTAACCCATTGGGTAAACGGGGTGGTCATTAGGTCAGAAATTGACCATTTTGACTAAAGTTGACTTTTTAGTCAAAAGTTGACCTATTCGGTCAATGAGTTGGTAATTGGGTCAAGAAATTGACCATTTTGACCGAAGTTGACTTTTTGGTCAAAAGTTGATCTATTGGGTCAATGGGTTGGTCTTTGGTTCAAAAATTGACCATTTTGACTAAAATTGACTTTTTGTTGAAAAGTTGACATATTAGGTCAATTGGTGGTCATTAGTAAAAAAATTAACTATTTTGACCAAAGTTGACTTTTTGGTCAAAAGTTGACCTATTGGGTCAATTGGTCTTTAGGTCAAAAATTGACCATTTAGACCAAAGTTGACTTTTTGGTCAATAGTTGACCTATTGGGTCAACGGGTGGTCATTAGGTCAAAAATTAACTATTTTGACCAAAGTTGACTTTTTGGTCAAAAGTTGACCAATTAGGTCAATGGGTGGTCATTAGGTCAAAAATTAACTATTTTAACCAAGATTGACTTTTTGGTCAAAAGTTGACCTATTGGGTCAATGGGTTGGTCATTGCGTCAAGGATTGACCATTTTGACCAAAGTTAACTTTTTAGTCAGAGATTAACTTATTAGGTCAATAATTGGTCATTAATTCAAAAATTGACTATTTTGGTCATTAGGTCAAAAATTGACTATTTTGACCAAAATTAAATTTTAGGTCATAAGTTGATCCATTAGGTCAACGAAGTATTATTTGGGTCAGAAATTGATCATTTTGACCAAAGTTGACTTTTTGCTTAAAAGTTGACATATTTGGTCAATGAGTTGGTAATTGCGTCAAGAATTGACCATTTGACAAAAAATTACATTGTGGTCAAAAGTTGATCTTTTGGGTCAATGGGTTGGGCAATGGGTCGAAAATTGAACATTTTGACCAAAGTTGACTTTTTGGTCAAAAGTTGACCTATTGGGTCAATGGGTGTCCATTAATTCAAAAATTGACTATTTTGGCCAAAATTGACTTTTTAGTCAAAAGTTGACCTATTGGGCCAATGGGTTTGTCATTGGCTCAAGGATTGACCATTTTTACCAAACTTGAATATTTGGCCAGTGATTAAATTTTTGGGTCAATAACTGGTCATTAGGTCAAAAATTGACTATTATGACCAAAATAGAATTTTTGGTAAAAAATTGTCCATTTTGAACAAATTTGACTTTTTGGTCAAATGTTGACCTATTGGGTCAATGGGTGGTCATTAGGTCAAAAATACATTATTTTGTCCAAAATTGACTTTTTGGTCAAAAGTTGACCTATTAGGTCAATGGGTATGTCATTGGCTCAAGGATTGACCATTTTGACCAAAGTTGACTTCTTGGTTAGAGATTGACTTATTGGGTCAATAATTGGTCATTAATTCAAAAATTGACTATTTTGACCAACATTGACTTTTTGGTTAAAAGTTGACCTATTAGGCTAATGTGTTTGTCATTGGGTCAAGGATTGATCATTTTGACCAAAGTTATCTTTTTGGTCAAAAGTTGACCTATTGCGTCAACGGGTTGGTCATTGGGTCAAGGATTGACCATTTTGACCAAAGTTGACTTTTTGGTCAAAGAATGACTTACTGTGCAATAATTTGTCGTTAGGTCAAAAATTGACTATTTTGACCAAAAGTGACTTTTTGGTCAAAAGTTGACATATTGGGTCAAAGGGTTGGTCATTGGGTTAAGGATTGACAGATTTGACCAAAGTTGACTTTTTCGTCAAAGGTTGACCTATTGGGTCAATCGGTTGGTCATTGGGTCAAGGATTTACCATTTTGACCAAAGTTGACTTTTTGGACAGATATTGACTTATTGGGTCAATAATTAGTCATTAGGTCAAAAATTGATTAGATTGAACAAAATTAATTTTTTTGTCAAAAGTTGACCCATTGGGTCAACGGGGTGTTCATTGGGTCAGAAATTGACCATTTTGACCAAAGTTGACTTTTTGATCAAAAGTTGACATATTTGGTCAATGAGTTGGTAATTGGGTCAAGAATTGACCATTTTGACTGAAGGTGACTTTTTGGTCAAAAGTTGATCTATTTGGTCAATGGGTTGGTCATTGAGCAAAAAATTGACTATTTTGACCAAAGTTGACTTTTTGGTCAAAAGTTGACCTATTGGGTCAATGGGTGGTCATTAGGTCAAAAATTAACTATTGTGACAAAAGTTGGCTTTTTGGTCAAAAGTTGACCTATTAGGTCAATGGGTGGTCATTAGGTCAAAATTAACCATTTTGACCAAAGTTAACTTTTGGTCGAAAGTTGACTGTTAGGTCGAGAGTGGTCATTAGGTCAAAAATTAACTATTGTAACAAAAGTTGGCTTTTTGGTCAAAAGTTGACATATTAGGTCAATGGGTGGTCATTAGGTCAAAAATTGACCATTTTGACCTAAGTTGGCTTTTTGGTCAAAAGTTGACCTATTGGGTCAGGGGTGGTCATTAGGTCAAAAATTGACTATTTTGTCCAAAGTTGACTTTTTCGTAAAAAGTTGACCAATTGGGTCAATGAGTGATCATTATGTCAAAAATTAACTATTTTGACCAAAATTGAATTTTTTGGTCAAAAGTTGACCTGTTGGGTCATTGGGTTTGTCATTGGGTCAAGGATTGACAAATTTTGACCAAAGTTGACTTTTTTGTCAGAGAATAACTTATTGGGTCAATAATTGGTCATTAGGTAAAAAATTAACTATTTTGACCAAAATTGAATTTTTGGTTAAATGTTAGTCCATTGCGTCAACGGGTGGTCATTAGGTCAGAAAATGACCATTTTGACCAAAGTTGACTTTTGGTTCAAAGTTGACCTACTTTGTCAATGCATTGGTAATTTGGTCAAGATTTGACCATTTTGACCAAAGATGACTTTTTGGTCAAAAGTTGACTTATTGGTTTAATTTGCTGGTCATTGGCTAAAAATTGACCATTTTGACTGAAGTTGACTTTTTGGTCAAAAGTTGACCTATTGGGTCAATATGTGGTCATTAGGTCAAAAATTGATTATTTTGACCAAAGTTGACTTTTTGGTCAAAAGTTGACATATTGGGTCAATGGGTGGTCATTAAGTCATAAATTGACCATTTTGACCAAAATTGACTTTTTAGTCAAAAGTTGACCTATTAGCTAAATGGGTTTGTCATTAGGTCAAGGATTGACCATTTTGACCAAAGTCGACTTTTTGGTCACAAATTGACTTATTGGTTTAATAATTGGTGATTAATTAAAAATCTGACAATTTTGAACAAAATTGACTTTTTGGTCAAAAGTTAACCCATTTGGTCGACGGGGTAGTCATCGGGTCAGAAATTAACCATTTTGACCACAGATGACTTTTTGGTCAAAAGTTGACCTATTTTGACCAAAATTGAATTTTTTGTCAAAAGTTAACCCATTGGGTCAACGAGATAGTCATTGAGTCAGAAATTAACCATTTTGACCAAAGTTAACTTTTTGGTCAAAAGTAGACCTTTTCGTCAATGAGTTGGTAATTTCGTCAAAGCTGGCCATCTTGACAAAGATGACTTTTTGATCAAAAGTTGATATATTGGGTCAATGGGTTGGTAATTGGGTCAAAAATTTTCCATTTTGACCAAAGTTGACTTTTTGGTCAAAAGTTGACCTATTGGGTTAATGGGTGGTCATTAAATCAAAAAATAATTATTTTGACCAAAATTGACTTTTGGTCAAAAGTTGACCTATTGGGTTAATGAGTTTGTCATTGGGTCAAAGATTAACCATTTTGACCAAAGTTGACTTTTTGGTTAGAGATTAACTTATTGGATCAATAATTGGTCGTTAGGTCAAAATACGACTATTTTGACCATAATTGAATTTTTGGTAAAAAATTGACCATTCTGACCAAAGTTAACTTTTTGGTCAAAAGTTCACCTATTGGGTCAATGGGTGGTCATTAGGTCAAAAATTGATTATTTTGACCAAAATGTACTTTTTGCTCAAAAGTTGACCTATTAGGTCAATGGGTATGTCATTGGGTCAAGGATTGACTATTTTGACCAAAGTTGACTTTTTGTTTGGAGATTGACTTATTGGGTCAATAATTGGTCATTAAATCAAAAATTGACTATTTTGACCAACATTGACTTTTTGGTCAAAAGTTTACCTATTAGGCCAATGGGTTGGTCATTGGATCATGGATTGATCATTTTGGCCAAAGTTAACTTTTTGGTCAAAAGTTGATCTATTGGGTCAATGGGTTGGTCATTGGTTCAAGGATCGACCATTTTGACCAAAGTTGACTTTTTGGTCAGAGTTTGACTTACTGGGCAATAATTGGTTGTTAGGTCAAAAATTGACTATTTTGACCAAAATTGACTTTTTGTTCAAAAGTTCACTTATTGCGTCAATGTGTTAGTCATTGAGTCAAGAATTGACCATTTTGACCAAAGTTGACTTTTTGTTCAAAAGTTGACCTATTGGGTCAATGGGTTGGTCATTGGGTCAAAGAATGACCATTTTGACCGAAGTTGACTTTTGGGTCGAAGCGTTTACCAATTTGGTCAATGGGTGGTCATTAGGTTAAAACTTGACTATTTTGACCAAAATAGGCTTATTGGGTCAATAATTGGACATTAGGTCAAAAATTAATTTTTTTGACCAAAATTAAATTTTTGGTCAAAAGTTGAACCATTGAGTCAACGGGGTCGTCATTGGGTCAGAAATTAACCATTTGGACCGAAGTTGATTTTTTAGTCAAAAGTTGACATATTTGGTCAATGAGTTGGTGATTAGGTCGAAAATTGACCAATTTGACCAAAGATAACTTTTTAGTCGAAAGTTGATATATCGGGTAAATGAGTTGGTTATTTGGTAAAAGATTGACCATTTTGACCAAAGTTGACTTTTTGGTAAAAAGTTGACTCTTTGAGTCGATGAGTGGACATTAGGTCGAAAATACAACTATTTTGACCAAAATAGATTTTTGGTCGAAAGTTAACTTTGTTAGGTCGATGGGTTTGTCATTGGGTCGAGGATTGACCATTACGAGCAAAGTTGACTTTTTGGTCGGAGATTAACTTATTGGGTCAATAATTAGTCATTAGGTCAAAAATTGACTATTTTGACCAAAATTGAATTTTTTGTCAAATGTTAGTCCATTGGGTCAGCGGTGTGGTCATTTGCTCATAAATTAACCATTTTGACCAAAGTTGAATTTTTGGTGAAAAGTTAACTTATTTGGTCAATGAGTTGGTAATTTTGTCAAAATTTGACCATTTTGACCAAAGAAGACATTTTGGTCATTAGTTGACCTATTGGGTCAATGTGTTGGTCAATGGGCCAAAAATTGACCATTTTGACCAAAGTTGACTTTTTGGTCAAAAGTTGACCTATTGGGACAATGGGTGGTCATTAGGTAAAACGATTATTTTGACGAAGTTGACTTTTGGTAAAAGTTGCAAGTCAATTATTGTGAGTCAGATGTTGGTCGACTATTAGGTCGATATGTGGTCTATTTGACCTAAAGTTGGCTTTTTAGGTCAAAAGTTGACCTATTGGGTCAAGGGTGGTCATTAGGTCGAATAATTAGTTATTTTGTCCAAAGTTGACTTTTTCGTTAAAAGTTGACCAATTGGGTCAATGGGTGATCATTTGTTCAAAAATTAACTATTTTTACCAAAATTGACTTTCTTGGTCAAAAGTTGACTTATTGGGTCAATGAGTTTGTCAATAGGTCAACGATTGACCATTTTGACCAAAGTTGACTTTTTGTCAGAAAATTACTTATTGGGTCAATGATTGGTAATTAGGTCAAAAGTTGACTATTTCAACCAAAATTGACTTTTTGGTCAAATGTTAGTTCATTGGGTCAACGGGTGGTCATTAAGTCAGAAATTGACCATTTTGACCAAAGTTGACTTTTTGGTTAAAAGTTGACCAACTTTGTCAATGAGTTAGAAATTTGGTCAAGAATTGACCATTTTGACCAAAGATGACTTTTTGGTCAAAAGCTGACATATTGGTTCAATTTGTTGGTCATTGGCTTAAAAATTGACCATTTTGACCAAAGTTGACTTTTTGGTCAGAAGTTTACCTATTGGGTCAACAGTTAGTCATTAGGTCAAAAATTGACTATTTTGACTAAAGTTGACTTTTTGGTCAAAAGTTGACCTATTGGGTCAATGGGTGGTCATAGGTAAAAAATTGACCATTTTGACCAAAATGTCTTTTTGGCCAAAAGTTGACCTATTGGGTCAATTGGTTTGTCATTGGGTCAAGAATTGACCATTTTGACCAAAGTTGACTTTTTGGTCACAGATTGACTTATTAGTTCAATAATTGGTCATTAATTCAAAAATTGACAATTTTGAACAAAATTGAATTTTTGGTTAAAAGTTAACCAATTAGGTCGACGGGTTGGTTATTGGGTCAGAAATTGACCATTTTGACCACAGATGACTTTTTGGTCAAAAGTTGACCTATTTTGACCAAAATTGAATTTTTGGTCAAAAATTAACCCATTGGGTCAACGAGATAGTCATTGGGTCAGAAATTGACCATTGTGACCAAATTTAACTTTTTGGTCAAAAGTTGACCTATTTGGTCAACGAGTTGGTAATTGCATCAAGAACTGACCATCTTGACCAAAGATGACTTTTTGGTCAAAAGTTGATCTATTGGGTCAATGGGTTGGTAATTGGGTCAAAAATTGACCATCTTGACCAAAGTTGACTTTTTGGTCAAAAGTTGACCTATTGGGTCAATGGGTGGTCATTAAATCCAAAATTGATTATTTTGACTGAAATTGACTTTTTGGTCAAAATTTGACCTATTGGGTTAATGGGTTTGTCGTTGGGTCAAGGATTGACCATTTTGACCAAAGCTGACTTTTTGGTTAGCGATTAACTTATTGGGTCAATAATTTGTCGTTAGGTAAAAATATGACTATTTTGACCATAATTGAATTTTTGGTAAAAAATTGACCATTTTGACCAATGTTGACTTTTTGGTCAAAAGTTCACCTATTGGGTCAATGCGTGGTCATTAGGTCAAAAATTGATTTTTTTTAACCAAAATGTACTTTTTGCTCAAAAGTTGACCTATTAGGTCAACGGGTATGTCAATGGGTCAAGGATTGACCATTTTGACCAAAGCTGACTTTTTGGTTGGAGATTGACTTATTGGGTCAATAATTGGTCATAAAATAAAAAATTGACTATTTTGACCAACATTGACTTTTTGGTCAAAAGTTGACCTATTTGGCCATTGGGTTAGTCATTGGTTCAAGGATTCACCATTTTGACCAAAGAAGATTTTTTGGTCAAAAGTTGATCAATTGGGTCAATGGGTTTGTCATTGGGTCAAAAATTGACCATTTTGACGAAAGTTGACTTTTTGGTCAAAAGTTGACCTATTGGTTCAATAGGAGGTCATTAAGTCAAAAAATGACTATTTTGACCAAAATTGACTTTTTGGTCAAAAGTTGACCTATTGGATCAATGGGTTTGTCATTGCGTCAAGGATTGACCATTTTGACCAAAGTTGACTTTTTGGTCAGAGATTAACTTTTTGAGTCAATAATTGGTCATTAGGGCAAAAATTGACTATTTTAACCAAAATTGAATTTTTGGTAAAAAATTGACAATTTTGACCAAAGCTGACTTTTTGGTCAAAAGTTAACCTATTGGGTTAATGCGTGGTCATTAGGTCAAAAATAAATTATTTTGACCAAAATTGACTTTTTGGTCAAAAGTTGACCTATTAGATCAATGTGTATGTCATTGGGTCAAGGATTGACCATTTTGACCAAAGTTGACTTTTAGGTTAGAGATTGACTTATTGGGTCAATATTTGGTCATTAATTCAAAAATTGACTATTTTGACCAACATTGAGTTTTTGGTCAAAAGTTGACCTATTAGGCCAATGGTTTGGTCATTGGGTTAAGGATTGATCATTTTGACTAAAGTTAACTTTTTGGTCAAAAGTTGACCTATTGGTTCTATGGGTTGGTCATTGGGTCAAGGATTGACCATTTTGACCAAAGTTGACTTTTTGGTCAGAGATTTGCTTACTAGACAATAATTGGCCATTACGCAAAAATTGACTATTTCGACCAAAATTGACTTTTTAGTCAAAAGTTGACATATTAGGTCAATGGGTTGGTCATGGGGTCAAAGATTGACCATTTTAACCAAAGTTGACTTTTTCGTCAAAAGTTGACTTATTGGGACAATGGGTTGGTCAATGGGGCAAGGATTGACCATTTTGACCAAGGTTGACTTTTTGGTCAGAGATTGACTTATTGGGTCAATAATTGGTCATTAGGTTAAAAATTGACTAGTTTGACCACAATTAAATTTTTTGTAAAAAGTTGACCCATTGGGTCAACGGGGTGGTCGTTGGGTCAGAAATTGACCATTTTTACCAAAGTTGACTTTTTGGTCAAAAGTTGACCTATTTGGTCAATGAGTTGGTAATTGGGTCAAGATTTGAGCACATTGAGCGAAGATGACTTTTTGGTAAAAAGTTGATCTATTGGGCAAAAAATTGACCATTTTGACCAAAGTTGACTTTTTGGTCAAAAGTTGACCTATTGGGTCAATGGGTGTTCATTAAGTCAAAAATTAACTATTTTGACCAAAGTTGACTTTTTGGTCAAAAGTTGACCTATTCGGTCAATGGGTGGTCATGAGTCGAAAATTGACCATTTTGACCGAAAGTTGACTTTTTGGTCAGAAGTTGACCTATTGGGTCGAGGTGGTCATTAGGTCGAAAATTGATTATTTTAACCCGAAGTTGACTTTTTGGTCAAAAGTTGACCGATTGGAGTCGATGGGTGGTCATTAAGTCAAAAATTAACTATTTTGACCAAAGTTGACTTTTGGTCGAAGGTTGACTATTAGATTGATGGGTTTGTCATTGGGTCGAGGATTGACCATTTTGACCAAAGTTGACTTTTGGTCGGAGATTGACTTATTAGATTGATAATTGGTCATTAATTCAAAAATTAATTATTTCGATCATTATGTCAAAAATTGTCAATTTTGACCAAGACTAAATTTTTGGTCAAAAGTTGATCCATTGGGTCAACGGGGTGCTCATTGGGTCAGAAATTGACCATTTTAACCAAAGTTGACTTTTTGGTCAAAAATTGACATATTAGGTCAATGAGTTGGGAATTACGTCAAGAATTGACCATTCTGACCAAAGACGACTTTTTGGTCAAAAGTTGACCTATTGGGTCAATGGGTGGTCATTAGGTCAAAAATTGACCATTTGCAATTTTGACTTTTTGGTCAAAAGTTGACCTATGGGTGAATGGGTGGTCATTAAGTTAAAAATTGACTATTTTGATTAAAATTGACTTTTTGGTCAAAAGTTGACCTATTGGGTCATTGGGTTTGTCATTGGGTCAAGTATTGACCATTTTGATTAAAGTTGACTTTTTGGTCAGAGATTAACTTATTTGGTCAATAATTGGTCGATAGGCCAAAAATTGATTATTTTCACCAAAATTGAATTTTTTGTCAAAAGTTAAACCATTGGGTCAACGGGGTGATCATTGGGTCAGAAATTGACCATTTTGACCAAAGTTGACTTTTTGGTTAAAAGTTAACCTTTTTGGTCAATGAATTGGTAATTTGGTCAAGAATTGACCATTTTGACCAAAGATAACTTTTTGGTCAAAAGTTGATCTATTGGGTTAATGGGTTGGTCATTGGGTCAAAAATTGACCATTTTGACCAAAGTTGACTTTTTGGTCAAAAGTTGACCTTTTGGGTTAATGGGTGTTCATTAGGTCAAAAATTGACCATTTTGACCAAAATTAAATTTTTGGTCAAAAGTTGACTTATTGGGCCATTGGGTTGGTCATTAGGTCAAGGATTTGATCATTTTGACCAAAGTTGACTTTTTGGTCAAAAGTTGACCTATTGGGTCAATGGGTTGGTCATTGGGTCAAGGATTGACCATTTTGACCAATGTTGATTTTTTGGTCAGTGATTGGCTTACTGGGTCAATAGTTGGTCTTTAGGTCAAAAATTGACTATTTTGACCAAAATTGAATTTTTGGTTAAAAGTTGACCTATTTGGTAAATGAGTTTATCATTAGGTCATGGATTGACCTTTTTGACCAAAGTTGATTTTTTGGTCAAAGATTGACATATTGGGTCAATAATTGGTCACTAGGTCAAAAATTGACTATATTGACCAAAATTGAATTTCTAGTCAAAAGCTAACTCATTGGGTCAATGGGGTGGGGTGGTTATTGGGTCAGAAATTGATTATTTTGACCAAAGATGACAAAAGTTGACCTATTTTGATTAAAATTGAATTTTTGGTCAAAAGTTAACTCATTGGGTCAACGGGGTGGTCATTGGGTGAAATTGACCATTTTGACTAAAGTTGACTTTGTGGTCAATGAGTTGGTAATTGGGTCAAGAATTGACCATTTTGACCGAAGATGAATTTTCCCTAAAAATTGATCTATTCGGTCAATTGGTTGGTCATTGCGTTAAAAATAGACCATTTTGACCAAACTTTACTTTTTTGTCAAAAGTTGACATATTGGGACGATGGGTGGTCATTAGGTCAAAATTGACTATTTTGACCAAAATTCAGTTTTTGGTCAAAAGTTGACCTATCTGGTCATTGGGTTTGTCATTGGGTCAAGGATTGACCATTTGACCAAAGTTGACTTTTTGGTCAGAGATTGGCTTATGGGGTCGATAAATGGTCATGACAGTCGAAAATTGATTATTTTGACCAAAATTGAATTTTTGGTCGAAAAGTTAACCCATTGGGTCAACGGGGTGGTCATTGGGTCGAGAAATTGACCATTTTGACCAAAGTTGACTATTTAGTCAAAAGTTGTTCTATTTGGTCAATGAGTTGGTAATTGGGTCAAGAATTGACCATTTTGACAAAAAATGACTTTTTAGTCAAAAGTTGACCTATTGGGTCAATGGGTTGGTCATTGGATAAATGATTCACATTTTGACCAAAGTTGACTTTTTGGTCAAAAGTTGACCTATTGGGTCAATGGGTGGTCATTAGGTTAAATATTGACTATTTTGACCAAAATTAACTTTTTGGTCGAAAAGTTGACCTATTGGGTCGAATGGGTTTGTCATTGGGTCGAGGATTGACCATTTTGACCAAAATTAACTTTTGGTCAGAGATTGACTTATTGGATTCGGTAATTGGTCATTAATTCAAAAATTAACTATTTTGACCATAATTGATTTTTTGGTCAAAAGTTGACCAATTATGCTAATGGGTTGGTCATTGGGTTAAGGATTAATCATTTTGTCCAAAGTTAACTTTTTGGTCAAATGTTGACCTATTTGGTTAAGGGGTTTGTCATTGGGTCAAGGATTGGCAATTTTAACCGAAGCTGACTTTGTGTTGAAGAGTAGCTTCTTGGATCGATAATTGGTCGTAAGTTGAAAATTGAATATTTTGACAAAAATTTACTTTTGGTCGAAAGTTGACCAATTGGATTAATGGGTGCTAATTAGGTCGAAAATTGATATTTTGACCAAAGTTGACTTTTTGGTCGAAAGTTGACTGTTAGGTCGATGGGTGGTCATTAGGTCGAAAATTGTCATTTTGACGAAATTGTCTTTTGGCGAAAGTTGACTGTTTGGTCAATGGGTTTGTCATTGGGTCAAGGATTGACCATTTTGACCAAAGTTGACTTTTTGGTCACAGATTGACTTATTGGTTCAATAATTGGTCATTAATTCAAAAATTGACAATTTTGAACAAAATTGAATTTTTGGTCAAAAGTTAACCCATTTGGTCGACGGGGTGGTCATTGGGTCAGAAATTAACCATTTTGACCACAGATGACTTTTTGGTCAAAAGTTGACCTATTTTGACCAAAATTGAATTTTTGGTCAAAAGTTAACCCTTTGGGTCAACGAGATAGTCATTGGGTCAGAAATTGACCATTTTGACCAAATTTAACTTTTTGGTCAAAAGTTGACCTATTAGGTCAATGATTTAGTAATTGCGTCAAGAACTGACCATCTTGACCAAAGATGACTTTTTGGTCAAAAGTTGATCTATTGGGTCGATGGGTTGGTAATTAGGTCGAAAATTGACCATTTTGACCAAAGTTGACATTTTGGTTAAAAGTTGACTGTTGGGTTGATGGGTGGTCATTAAATCCAAAATTGATTATTTTGACCAAAATTGACTTTTTGTTCGAAAGTTGACCTATTGGCTTAATGGTTTTGTCATTGGGTCGAGGATTGACCATGTTGACCAAAGCTGACTTTTTGGTTAGAGATTAACTTATTAGGTCAATAATTGGTCGTTAGGTAAAAATATGACTATTTTTACCATAATTGAATTTTTGGTAAAAAATTGACCATTTTGACCAAAGTTGACTTTTTGGTCAAAAGTTCACCTATTGGGTCAATGGGTGGTCATTAGGTCAAAAATTGATTTTTTTGACCAAAATGTACTTTTTGCTCAGTAGTTGACCTATTAGGTCAACGGGTTTGTCATTGGGTCAAGGATTGAACTTTTTGACCAATGTTCTTTTTGGTCAGAGATTGACTTATTGGGTCAATAATTGGTCATTAGGTCAAAAATTGACTATTTTGACCAAAATTAAATTTTTGGTCAAAAGTTAACCCATTGAGTCAACGGGGTGGTCATTGGATCAGAAATTGACCACTTTGATCAAAGATGACTTTTTGGTCAAAAGTTGACTTATTTTGACCAAAATTGAATTTTTCGTCAAAAGTTGACCCGTTGGGTCAACGTGGAGGTCATTGGGTCAGAAATTGACCATTTTGACCAAAGTTAACTTTTTGGTCAAAAGTTGACCATTTTGGTCAATGAGTTGGTAATTGGGTCGAGAATTGACCATTTTGAACGAAGATGACTTTTTGGTCAAAAGTTGATCTATTGGGTCAATGGGTTGGTCATTGGGTCAAAAATTGACAATTTTGACCAAAGTTGACGTTTTGGTCAAAAGTTGACCTATTGGGTCAATGGGTGGTCATTAGGTCAAAAATTGACAATTTTGACAAAATTGATTTTTTGGTGAAAGTTGACTTATTGGGTCAATGGGTTTGTCATTGGGTCAAGGATTGACCATTCTGACCAAAGTTGACTTTTTGGTTAAAGATTGACTTATTGGGTCAATAATTGGTCATTAGGTCAAAAATTGACCTTTTGACCAAAATTGAATTTTTGGTCAAAAGTTAACCCAATGGGTCGACGAGGTGGTCATTGGGTCAGAAATTCACCTTTTTGATCGAAGTTGACTTTTGGTCAAAAGTTGACCTATTTGGCCAATGAGTTGGTGATTGGGTCAAGAATTGACCATTTTAACTAAAATTGACATTTTGGTCAAAAGTTGACCTATTGGGTCAATGGGTGCTCATTAGGTTAATGGGTTTGTCATTAGGTAAAAATAGTCAATTTTTGACCCAATAGATGAACTTTTGACCAAAAAGTCATCTTCGATCTAAATGCTCAATTCTCGACCCATTTACCAACTCATTGACCAAATAGGTCAACTTTTGACCAAAAAGTTAACTTCGGTCAAAATGGTCAATTTCTGACCCAATGACCTCCACGTTGACCCAACGGATTGACTTTTGACAAAAAATTTAATTTTGGTCAAGCTAATCGATTTTTGACCTAATGACGATTATAGACCCGATGAAGCCGATCAACGACCAAAAATCAACATTAATCGAAATGGTCGATCCTTGACCCGATGACTAACCCAGTTGACCCGATAAGTCGACTTTTGGCTAGAAAATCAACTTTGGTCAAAATGATCAATCCTTGACCCGATGACCGACCATTGGCCCAATAAGTCGACTTTTGACCAAAAATCCGATTTTGGTCGAAATAGTTAATTTTTGACCTAATGAACACCCATGACCAGATAGATCAACTTTTGACCAAAAGTCGACTTTGGTCGAAATGGTCGAATCCTAGACCCGATTACAAACCCATTGACCCAATAGAGTCGACTTTTGACCAAAAAGTCGATTTTGGTCGAAATAGTCGATTTTTGACTTAATGACCACCCATTGACCCAATAGGTCGACTTTTGACCAAAAAGTCGACTTTGAACAAAATGGTCGATTTTTGACCCAATGACGACTCATTGACCTAATAGATCGACTTTTGACAAAAAAATCATCTTTGGTCGAAGATGTTCGATTCTTGACGTAATTATCGACCCGTTGACCAAATAGGCGACTTTTGACCAAAAAGTCAACTTTGGTCAAAATGGTCAATTTCTGACCCATGAGCACCCTGTTGACCCAATATATCAACTTTTGACCAAAAATTTAATTTTGATAGTATATTTTTGACCTAATGACCAAAATAGTCAATTTTTAAATTAATGACCAATTATTGACCCAATATGTCAATCTCTGACCAAAAAGTTAACTTTGGTCAAAAAGGTCAATCCTTGACCCAATGACAAACCCATTGACCCAATAGGTCAACATTGACCAAAAAGTCAATTTTGGTCAAAATAGTTAATTTTTGACCTAATAACCACCCATTTATCCAATTGGTCCACTTTTGACAAAAAAGTCAACTTTGGTCAAATAAGTCAAATTTTGACCTAATGAGCACCAATTGACCCAATAGGTTAACTTTTGACCAAAAAGTCAACTTTGCTCAAAATGGTCAATTTCGACCAATAACGCCCGTTGACGATGGGTTAACTTTTAACCAAAAATTCGATTTTGGTCAAAATAGTCGATTTTTGACCTAATGACCGATAATTGACCCGATAAGTCGATCTCAGACCAAAAACTCGACATTAGTCAAAATGGTCGATCCTTGACCCGATAACAAGCCCATTGACCCAATAGATTGACTTTTGACAAAAAGTCGATTTTAGTCAAAATAGTCGATTTTTGACCAAATGACCGCCCATTGACCAATAGGTCGACTTTTGACCAAAAGTCGACTTTGGTCAAAATGGTTAATTTTTTACCCGATGACCGACCCCTTGACCCAATATATCAAGTTTTGGCCGATAAGTCATCTTCGGTCAAAATGGTCGATTCTTGGCCCAATTCCAACTCATTAACCAAAAAGTCGAATTTTGACCAAAAAGTCGACTTTGGTGAAAATAATCGATTTATGACCCGATGAGCACATTGTTGACCCGATGAGTTAACTTTTGACAAAAATTCGATTTTGGTCGAAATAGGTCGACTTTTGACCTTGTGGTAATTATTGACCCGATTAGTCGATTTCTAACCAAAAGTCGACTTTGGTCAAAAAGGTCGATCATCGACCCGATAATGAACCTATTGACCGATAAGTCGACTTTTGACAAAAAGTCGATTTCGGTCAAAATATTCAATTTTAACTTAATGACCGCCCATTGACTCGATAGGTCGACTTTTTGACGACAAAGTCGATTTTGGTCGAAATATTTAATTTTTGACCTAATAACCGATTGTTGACCCGATAAGCCAATCAATGACCAATAAATCGGCTTTGGTCAAAATGGTCGATCCTTGACTCGATGATCGACCCATTGACTCGAAGGTCGACTTTTGACCAAAAAGTCCACATTGGTCGAAATAATCGATCCTTGAACCAATGACCGACTTATTGACCGAATAGAGTCGATTTTTTACAAAAAGTCGATTTTGGTCAAAATAGTTAGTTTTTGACCTAATGACCACCCATTGACCAAATAGGTCAACTTTTGAAAAAAAGTCAACTTTGGTCAAAATAGTCAATTTTTGACCTAATGACCTCCTATTGACCCAATAAGCCAACTTTTAACCAAAAAGTCAACTTTGGTCAAAATGGTCGATTCGACCCGATGACCGCTCGTAGACCCAATGGACTAACCTTTGACCAAAAATTCAATTTTCGTCAAAATTGTCAATTTTTGACCTAATGACCAATTATGGACCCAAAAAGTTAATCTCTGACCAAAATGTCAACTTTGGTTAAAATGATCAATCCTTGACCCAATGACAAACCCATTGACCCAATAGTTCAACTTTTGACAAAAAGTCGATTTTGCTCAAAATAATCGGTTTGCTCGAAATAATCGATTTCGACTTAATGACTGCCCATCGACCAATAGGTCGACTTTTGACCAAAAGTCGACTTTGGTCAAAATTGTCGATTCTTGACCCGATTACCGACCCATTAACTTGATAGATCAAATTTTAACCAAAAAGTCAGCATTGGTCAAGATGGTCAGTTCTTGATGCAATTACCAACTCATTGACAAAATAGATCAACTTTTGACAAACTAGTCAATTTTGGTTAAAATGGTCAATTTTGACCCAATGAGAAGCAAAAAAAATTTAATTTTGTTCAAACTAGTCAATTTTTGACCAAATGACAAAAATAATAAATTTTTGAATTAATGACCTATTATTGACCCAGAAAGTCATTCTTTAACCAAAAAGTTAACTTTAGTCAAAGTGGTCAATCCTTGACCTAATAATGAACCCATTGACTGATCGATCGACTTTTGACCAAAATTAAATTTTTGTTCAAAAGTTGATCCATTGGCTCAACGAGGTGCTCATTGGGTCGAAAATTGACTATTTTGACTAAAGTTGACTTTTTAGTCAAAAGTTTACCTATTTGGTCAATGAGTTAGTAAATACGTCAAGAATTGACCATCTTGACCAAAGATGACTTTTTGGCCAAAAGTTGACTTATTGGGTCAATGGGTTTGTCATTGGGTCATTGACTGACCATTTTGAGCAAAGTTGACTTTTTAGTCGAAAGTTGACTTATTGGGTCGATAGGTGGTCATTAAGTCGAAAATTGACTATTTTGACCAAAATTGACTTTTTGGCGAAAGTTGACTTATTGGGTCGACGGGTGTGTCATTAGGTCATTGAGTGACCATTTTGATCAAGGTTGACTTTTAGTCGAGAGATTAACTTATTGAGATTAATAATTGGTAGTTTAGGCTTGATAATTGATTATTTTGACCGAGAATTGAACGTTTTGGTCGAAAAGTTAACTTATATTGGGTCAATGGGTTGGTCTTTGGGTTAAAAATTGACCATTTTGGCCAAAGTTGACTTTTGGTCAAAATTTGACCTATTGGGTCAATGGGTGTTCTTTAGGTCAAAAATTGACTATTTTGACCAAAATTGAATTTTTGGTCAAAAGTTGACTTATTGGGCCAATGGGTTGGTCATTGAGTCAAGGATTTGATTATTTTGACCAAAGTTGACTTTTTGGTCAAAAGTTGACCTATTAGGTCAATGGGTTATTCATTGGGTCAAGGATTTACCATTTTGACCAGTGTTGATTTTTTTGTCACTGATTGGCTTACTGGATCAATAATTGGTCATTAGGTCAAAAATTTACTATTTTGACCAAAATTGACTTTTTGGTCAAAAGTTGACCTATTGGGTCAAGGATTGACCATTTTGACCAAAGTTGACTTTTTAGTCAGAGATTGACTTATTGGGTCAATATTTGGTCACTAGGTAAAAAATTGACAATTTTGACCAAAATTGAATTTTTGATCAAAAGTTAACCCATTGGGTTAACGGGGTGGTCATTGGGTCAGAAATTGAGCATTTTGACTAAAGATAAGATTTTGGTCAAAAGTTGACCAATTTTGACCAAAATTGAATTTTTGGTCAAAAGTTAATCCATTGGGTGAACGGGGTGGTAATTGGGTGAAATTGACCATTTTGAACAAAGTTGGCTTTTTAGTCAAAACTTGACCTATTTGGTCAATGAGTTTGTAATTGGGTCAAAAATTGATCATTTTGACCGTAGATGACTTTTTGGTCAAAAGTTAATATATTTGGTCAATGGGTTGGTCATTGGGTCAAAAAATGACCATTTTGACCAAAATTGACTTTTTGGTCAAAAGTTGACTTATTGGATCGATGGTTGGTCATTAGGGCGAAAAATTGACTATTTTGACCATAGTTGACTTTTTGGTCGAAAGTTGACTATTAGGTCGAATGGAGTGGTCATTAGGTCAAAAATTAACTATTTTGACCAAAGTTAACTTTTTGGTCAAAAGTTGACTTATTGGGTCAATGGGTGGTCATTAGGTCAAAAATTGACCATTTTGACCAAAGTTGACTTTTTGGTCAAAGTTGATCTATTGGGTCAATGGGTGGTCATTAGGTCAAAAATTAATTATTTTGACCAAAATTCACTTTTTGGTCAAAAGTTGACCAATTGGGTCAATGGATGTTCATTAGGTCAAAAATTAACTATTTTGACCAAAATTGACTTTTTGTTCAGAAGATGACCAATTGGGTCAAGGATTGACCATTTTGACCAAAGTTGACGTTTTGGCCAGAGATTGACTTATTGGGTCAATAATTGACTATTTTGGTCATTAGGTCAAAAATTGACTATTTTGACCAAAATTAATTTTTGGTTGAAAGTCGATCCATTTGGTCAATGGGGTGCTCATTGGGTCATAAATTGACCATTTTGACAAAAGTAGACTTTTTGGTCAAAAGTTGACCTAGTTGGTCAATGAGTTGGTAATTACTTCAAAAACTGACCATCTTGACCAAAGATGACTTTTTGGTCAAAAGTTGATCTATTGGGTCAATGGGTTGGTCATTAGGTAAAAAATTGACCATTTTGACCAAAGTTCACCTTTTGGTCAAAAGTTGACCTATTGGGTCAATGGGTGGTCATTAGGTCAAAAATTGACTATTTTGACCAAAATTGATTTTTTTGTCAAAAGTTGAGTTATTGAATCAATGGATTTGTCATTGGGTCAAGAATTGACCATTCTGACCAAAGTTGACTTTTTGGTCAGAGATTGACTTTTTGTGTCATTAATTGGTCATTAGGTCAAAAATTGATCTTTTTGACCAAAATTGAATTTTTGGTCAAAAGTTAACTCAATGGGTTAACGTGGTGGTCATTGGGTCAGAAATTCACCATTTTGACCAAAGTTGACTTTTTGGTCAAAAGTTGACCTATTTGGCCATTGAGTTGGTAATTGAGTTAAGAATTGACCATTTTAACCAAAGTTGACTTTTTGGTCGAAAGTTGACCTATTGGGTTAATGGGTGCTCATTAGGTCAAAAATTGACTATTTTCACCAAAATTGACTTTTTGGTCAAAAGTTGACCTATCGAGTCGATGGGTTTGTCATTAGGTCAAGGATTGACCATTTTGACCAAAGTTTACTTTTTGGTCAAAGACTGACATTTTGGGTCAATAATTCGTCATTAATTCAAAAATTTATTATTTTGGTCATTAGGTCAAAAATTGACTATTTTGACCATAGCTAAATTTTTGGTCAAAAGTTGATCCATTAGGTCAACGGGGTGCTCATTCGGTCAAAAATTGACCATTTTGACCAAAGTTGACTTTTTGGTCAAAAGTTGACTTATTGGGTCAATGGGTGGTCATTAGGTCAAAAATTGACCATTTTGATCAAAGTTGACTTTTTGGTCAAAGTTGACCAATTGGGTCAATGGGTGGTCATTAGGTCGAAAATTAACTATTTTGACCAAAATTCACTTTTTGGTCGAAAATTGACTGATTAGATCGATGGATGTTCATTAGGTCAAAAATTAACTATTTTGACCAAAATTGACTTTTGTTTCAGAAGATGACCTGTTGGGTCAATGGGTTTGTCATTGGGTCAAGGATTGACCATTTTGACTTTTTGGTCAGAGATTGACCTATTGTGTCAATAATTGGTCATTAATTCAAAAATTGACTACTTTAGTCATTAGGCCAAAAATTGACTATTTTGACCAAAATTAATTTTTGGTCGAAAGTTGATCCATTGGGTCAACGGGTTGGTCATTGGGTCAGAAATTGACCATTTTGACCAAAGTTGACTTTTTGGTCAAAAGTTGACCTATTTGGTCAATGAGTTGGTGATTACTTCAAGAACTGAGCATCTTGACCAAAGATGACCTTTTGGTCAAAAGTTGATCTATTGGGTTAATGGGTTGGCCAGTGGGTCAAAAATTGACCATTTTTATAAAAGTTGACTTTTTGGTCAAAAGTTGACCAATTGGGTCAATGGGTGGTCATTAATCAAAATTTTACTATTTTGACCAAAATTGACTTTTTAGTCAAAAGTTGACCTATTGGGTTAATGGGTTTGTCATTGGGTCAAGGATTGACCAGTTTGACCAAAGTTGACTTTTTGGTCAGAGATTAACTTATTGGGTCAATAATTGGTCATTAGGTCAAAAATTGACTATTTTGACCAAAATTGAATTTTTGGTCAAAAGTTAACCCATTGGGTCAACGGGGTGGCATTGGGTCAGAAATTATCCATTTTGACCAAAGTTGACTCTTTGGTCAAAAGTTGACATGTTTGGTCAATGAGTTGGTATTTTGGTCAAGATTTGACCATTTTGACCAAAGATGACTTTTTGGTCAAAAGTTGATCTATTAGGTCAATGAGTTGGTCATTAGGTTGAAAATTGACCATTTTGACCAAAGTTGACTTTTTGGTGAAAAGTTGACCTACTGGGTCAATGGGTGGTCATTAAGTCAAAAATTGACTATTTTGACCAAAATTGAATTTTTGGTCAAAAGTTGACCTATTGGGTCAATAGGTTTGTCATTGGGTTAAGGATTGACCATTTTGACCGAAGTTGACTTTTTGGTTAGAGATTAACTTATAGGGTCAATAATTGGTCATTAGACCAAAAATTAACTATTTTGAGCAAGATTGAATTTTTTGTCAAAAGTTAACCCATTGGGTTAATATGGTGGTCATTAGGTCAGAAATTGACCATTTTGACCAAAGTTGACTTTTTGGTCAAAAGTTAACCTATTTGGTCAATGAGTTTGTAATTTGGTCAAGAATTGACTATTTTGACCAAAGATAACTTTTGTTGAAAGTTGACTATTAGTAGATGAGTTGGTCAATTTGTTGGACATTGGGTAAAAAATTGACCATTTTGACCAAAGTTGACTTTTTGGTCAAAAGTTGACCTATTGGGTCAATGAGTGCTCATTAGGTCAAAAAATGACTATTTTGACCAAAATTGAATTTTTAGTTAAAAGTTGATTTATAGGGCCAATGGGTTGGTCATTGGGTCAAGGATTGATCATTTTGACCAAAGTTGATTTTCTGGTCAAAAGTTGACCTATTAGGTCAATGGGTTGGTCATTGGGTCAACGATTGACCATTTTGACCAATGTTCATTTTTTGGTCAGTGATTGGCTTACTGGGTCAATAATTGGTTATTAGGTCAAAAATTAACTTTTTTGACCAAATTTGACTTTTTGGTCAAAAGTTGACCTAATGGGTCTATGGGATTGTCATTGGGTCAAGGATTGACCATTTTGACCAAAGTTGACTTTTGGTGAAGTTGGCTTATTGGATTCGATAATTGGTCATTAAAGTCGAATTAGTATTTTGACGAAAATTGAAATTTTGGTCAAAAGTTAACCCATTGGGTGAACAGGGTGGTCATTGGGTCAGAAATAGACCATTTTGACCAAAGATGACATTTTGGTCAAAAGTTGACCTATTTTGACCAAAGTTGAATTTTTGGTCAAAAGTTAACCCATTGGGTCAACGGGGTGGTCATTAGGTGAAATTGACCATTTTGACCAAACTTGACATTTGGTCAAAAGTTGACCTATTGGTCAATGAGTTGGTAATCGGTTCAAGAATTGACCATTTTGACCGAAGATGACTTTTTAGTCAAAAGTTGATCTATATGGTCAATAAGTTGGTCATTGGGTCAAAAAATGACCATTTTGACCAAAGTTGAATTTTTGGTCAAAAGTTGACAAGTTGGGTCATGGGTGGTCATTAGGTCAAAAATTTACTAATTTGACCGAAGTTGACTTTTTGGTCGAAAGTTGACTATTGGGTCAATGGGTGGTCATTAGGTCAAAAATTGACCATTTTGACCAAAGTTGACTTTTTGGTCAAAGTTGACCTATTGGGTCAAGGGTGGTCATTAGGTAGAAAATTGACTATTTTGAACAAAGTTGTCTTTTTGGTCAAAAGTTGACCAAATGGGTTAATGGGTGTTCATTAGGTCAAAAATTAACTATTTTGACCAAAATTGACTTTTTGGTCGAAAGTCAATCTAATGAGTCAATGGGTTTGTCATTGGGTCAAGGATTGAGTATTTTAACCAAAGTTGACTTTTTGGTCACAGATTGACTTATTGGGTCAATAATTGGTCATTAATTCAAAAATTGACTATTTTGGTCATTAAGTCAAAAATTGACTATTTTGACCAAAATTAAATTTTTTTTGTTAAAAGTTGATCCATTGGGTTTTGGTCAAAAGTTGACCTATTGGGTCAATGGGTGGTCATTAAGTAAAAAACTGACTATTTTGACCAAAATTGACTTTTTGGTCAAAAGTTAACCTATTGGGTCAATGGGTTTGTCATTGGGTCAAGGATTGACCATTTTGACCGAAGTTGACTTTTTGATCATAGATTCACTTATTAGGTCAATAATTGGTCATTAGATCGAAATTTGATTATTTTGACCAGAAATTATATTTTTAGTCAAAAGTTAACCCATTAGATCAGCGAGGTGGTCATTAGATCGAGAAATTGACCATTTTGTCAAAGTTGACTTTTTGGTCAAAAGTTGACCGATTTTGTTAATGAGTTGGTATATTAGTCAAGAGTTGACCATTTTGACCAAAGATAACTTTTTGGTCAAAAGTTGACCTATTAGGTCAATGGGTTGGTCATTGGGTCAAAAATTGAACATTTTGACCAAAGTTGACTTTTTGGTCAAAAGTTGACCTATTGAGTCATGGGTGTTCATTAGGTCAAAAATTGACAATTTTGACCAAAATTAATTTTTTGGTCAAAAGTTGACTTATTGGGCCATTGGGTTGGTCATTGGGTCAAGGATTGATCATTTTGGCCAAAGTTTACTTTTTGATCAAAAGTTGACCTATTGGGTCATTGGGTCAATGATTGACCATTTTGACCAATGTTGATTTTTTTCTCAATGATTGGCTTATTGGGTCTATAATTGGTCACTATGTCAAAAATAAACTATTTTGACCAAAATTGAATTTTTGGTCAAAAGTTAACCCATTGGATCAACGGGGTGGTCATTGGGTCAGAAATTGACCATTTTGGCCAAAGATGACATTTTGGTCAAAAGTTGACCTATTTTGACCAAAATTGAACTTTTTGTCAAAAGTTAACCCATTGGGTTAACGGTGTAGTCATTAGGTGAAATTGACCATTTTGACCAAAGTTGACTGTTTGGTCAAAAGTTGACCTATTTGGTCCATGAGTTGGTAATTGGGTCAAAAATTAACCATTTTGATCGAAGAAGACTTTTTGGTTAAAAGTTGATCTTTTGGGTCAATGGGTTGGTCATTAGGTCAATAATTGAATATTTTAGCCAAAGTTGACTTTTTGGTCAAAAGTTGACCTATTGGGTCAATTGGTGGTCATTAAATCAAAATTGAATAGTTTGACCGAAATTAACTTTTTTGTCAAAAGTTGACCTATTGGGTCAATGGTTTGTCATTGGGTCAAAGATTGACCATTTTGACCAAAGTTGACTTTTTGGTCTGAGATTGACTTTTTGGGTCAATAATTGGTCACTAGGTCAAAAATTAAAAATTTTGATCAAAATTAGACTTTTGGTCAAAAGTCAGCCCATTGGCTCAACGGGGGGTTCATTAGGTCAAAAATTAACTATTTTGACCAAAATTAACTTTTTTGGTCAAAAGTTGACCTATTGAGTCAATGGGTTTGTCATTGGGTCAAGGATTGACTATTTTGACCAAAGTTGATTTTTTGGTCACAAATTGACATATTGGGTCAATAATTGGTCATTAATTAAAAAATTGACGATTTTGGTCCTTAGGTCAAAAATTGACTAATTTGACCAAAATTAAATTTTTAGTCAAAAGTTGATCCATTTGGTCAACGGGGTGCTCATTGGGTCAGAAATTGACCAATTTGACCAAAGTTGACTTTTTGGTCAAAAGTGGACCAATTTGGTCAATGAGTTGGTAATTACGTCAAGAAATGACCACCTTGACTAAAGATGACTTTTTGGTCAAAAGTTGATCTATTGGGTCCTTTGGTTGGTCGTTGGGTCAATAATTGACCATTTTGACCAAAGTTGACTTTTTTTGTCAAAAGTTGACTTATTGGGTCAATGAGTGGTCATTAAGTCAAAAATTGACTATTTTGACCAAAATTGACTTTTTGGTCAAAAGTTAACCTATTGGGTCAATGTGTTTGTCATTTTGTTAAGGATTGACCATTTTGACCAAAGTTGACTTATTGGTCAGAGATTAACTTATTGGGTCAATAATTGGTCATTAGGTCAAAAATTGATTATTTTGACCCAAATTTAATTTTTGGTGAAGTTTACCATTAGATTAACGGGGTAGTCATTAGATCAGAAATTGACCATTTTGAGTCAAAAGTTAACTTTTTTCATTGCGAATTGGCCATTTTGACCGAAGATAACTTTGTGGTCAAAAATTGACATATTGGGTCAATGGGTTGGTCATTGTGTTAAAAGTTGAATATTTTGGTCAAAAGTTGACCTATTAGGTCAATGGGTTTGTCATTGGGTTAAGGACTGACCATTTTGACAAAAGTTGACTTTTTGGTTAGAGATTGACTTGTTGGGTCAATAATTGGTCATCATGACAAAAATTGACTATTTTGACCAAAATTGAATTTTTGGTCAAATTTTAACACATTGGGTCAACGGATAGGTCATTGGGTTAGAGATTGACCATTTTGACCAAAGTTGATTTTTGGTCAAAAGTTGACATATTTGGTCAATGAGTTGGTAATTGGGTCAAGAATTGACCCTTTTGACCGAAGATGACTTTTTGGTCAAAAGTTGATCTATTGGGTCAATGGGTTGGTCATTGGGAACAAAAATTGACCATTTTGACCAAAGTTAACCTTTTTGTCAAAAGTTGACCTATTGGGTCAATGGGTGGTCATTAGGTCAAAAAATGACTATTTTGACCAAAATTTATTTTTTGGTCAAAAGTTGATTTATTGGGTCAAGAATTGACCTTTCTGACCAAAGTTGACTTTTTGGTCAGAGATTGACTTATTAGGTCAATAATTGGTCATTAGGTCAAAAATTAACCTTTTTCCCCAAAATTGAATTTTTGGTCAAAAGTTAATCCAATGGGTCAACGTGGTCATTTGGTCAGAAATTCATCATTTTGACAGAAGTTGACTTTTTGGTCGAAAGTTGACTTATTTGGCGATGAGTTTGTAATTGAGTCGAGAATTAACAATTTTAACGAAAGTTGACTTTTTGGTCGAAAATTGACTATTGAGTCGATGGGTGCTTATTAGGTGAAAATTAATTATTTTGACCAAAATTGACTTTTTGGTCGAAAGTTGACCTATTAGGTCGATGGGTTTGTCATTAGGTCGAGATTAACCATTTGACAAAGTTTACTTTTGGTCGAAGATTGACTTTTGGATTGATAATTGGTCATTAATTGAGATTGATTATTTTGGTCATTTGAGTCGAAAATTGATTATTTTGACCATAATTGAATTTTTGGTCAAAAGTTGTTCCATTAGATCGACGGGTGCTCATTGGATCAGAAATTGACCAATTTGACCAAAGTTGATTTTTGGTAAAAAATTGACCTATTTGGTCAATGAGTTGGAAATTGCATCAAGAACTGACCATCTTGACCAAAGATGACTTTTTGGTCAATTTTGATCTATTGGGTCTATGGGTTGGTAATTAGGTAAAAAATTGACCATTTTGACCAAAGTTAAATTTATGGTCAAAAGTTGACATATTGGGTCAATGAGTGGTCATTAAGTAAAAAATTGAATATTTTGACCAAAATTGACTTTTTGGTCAGAGATTTGCTTACTGGACAATAATTGGTCGTTAGGTCAAAAATTGAATATTTCGACCAAAATCGACTTTTTAGTCAAAAGTTGACGTATTGGGTCAATGGGTTGGTCATGGGGTCAAAGATTGACCATTTTAACCAAAGTTGACTTTTTCGTCAAAAATTGACCTATTAGGTAAATGGGTTGATCAATGGGGCAAGGATTGACCATTTTGACCAAGGTTGACTTTTTGGACATTAGGTTAAAAATTGACTCGTTTGACCAAAATTAAATTTTTTGTCAAAAGTTGACCCATTGGGTCAACGGGGTGGTCGTTGGGTCAGAAATTGACAATTTTGACCAAAGTTGACTTTTTGGTCAAAAGTTGACCTATTTGGTCAATGAGTTGGTAATTGGGTCAAGATTTGAGCACATTGAGCGAAGATGACTTTTTGGTCAAAAGTTGATCTATTGGGTAAAAATTTGACCATTTTGACCAAAGTTGACTTTTTGGTCAAAAGTTGACCTATTGGGTTAATGGGTGGTCATTAGGTCAAAGATTAACTATTTTGACCAAAGTTGACTTTTTGGTCAAAAGTTGACCTACTGGGTCAATGAATGGTCATAGGTCGAAAATTGACCATTTTGATCGAAGTTGACTTTTTGGTCGAAAGTTAACTGTTAGGTCGAGGTGTAGTCATTATGTCGAAAATTGACTATTTTGACCAAAGTTGACTTTTTGGTCAAAAGTTGACCAATTGGGTCAATGGATGGTCATTAAGTCAAAAATTAACTATTTTGACCAAAATTGACTTTTTGGTCAAAGGTTGACCTATTGGGTTAATGGGTTTGTCATTGGGACAAGGATTGACCATTTTAACCAAAGTTGACTTTTTGGTCAAAGATTGACTTATGGGTCAATAATTGGTCATTAATTCAAAAATTGACTATTTCGGTCATTATGTCAAAAATTGACAATTTTGACCGAGAGTAAATTTCCGGTCAAAAGTTGATCCAATGGGTCAACGGGGTGCTCATTGGGTCAGAAATTGAACATTTTGACCAAAGTTGACTTTTTGGTCAAAAGTTGATCTATTGGGTCAATGGGTGGTGATTAGGTCAAAAATCGACCATTTTGGGCCAAAGTTGACTTTTTGGTCAAAAGTTGACTGTAGTAGTCGATGGGTGGTCATTAAATCGATAATTAGTATGTTCGACTGAAATTGACTTTTTGGTCAAAAGTTGATCTATTGGGTCAATGGGTTTGTCATTGGGTCAAGGATTGGTCATTTTGACCAAAGTTGACTTTTTGGTCAGAGATTAACTTATTGGGTCAATAATTGGTCGTTAGGGAAAAAATTGATTATTTTGACCAAAATTGAATTTTTATTCAAAAGTTAAACCATTGGGTCAACAGGGTGGTCATTGGGTCAGAAATTGACCTTTTGACCAATGTTGACTTTTTGGTCAAAAGTTAACATTTTTGTTCAATGAGTTGGTAATTTGGTCAAACATTGACTGTTAGGTCGATCGGTTAGTCGTGTAGGCCAAAAATTGACCATTTTGACCAAAGTTCACTTTTTGGTCAAAAGTTGACCTTTTGGGTCAATGAGTGTTTGTTAGGTAAAAAATTGACCATTTTGATCAAAATTGAATTTTTGGTCAAAAGTTGACTTATTGGGCCATTGGGTTGGTCATTAGGTGAAGGATTTGATCATTTTGACCAAAGCTGACTTTTTGGTCAAAAGTTGACCTATTAGGTCAATGGGTTGGTCATTGGGTCAAGGATTGACCATTTTGACCAATGTTGATTTCTTTGTCAGTGATTGGCTTACTGGGTCAATAATTGGTCTTTAGGTCAAAAATTGACTATTTTGACCAAAATTGAATTTTTGGTTAAAAGTTGACCTTTTGGGTCAATGGGTTTGTCATTAGGTCACGGATTGGCCATTTTGACCTTTTTGGTCAGAGATTGACTTATTGGGTCAATAATTGGTCACTAGGTCAAAAATTGACTATTTTGACCAAAATTGAATTTCTGGTCAAAAGTTAACCCATTGGGTCGTGGTTATTGGGTCAGAAATTGATTATTTTGACCAAAGATGACATTTTGGTCAAAATTTGACCTATTTTGATCAAAATTGAATTTTTGGTCAAAAGTTAACCCATTGGGTCAACTGGGTGGTCATTGGGTGAAATTGATCATTTTGGTGAAAGTTGACTTTTGGTCAAAAGTTGCCCTTTTTGGCCAATGAGTTGGTAATTGGGTCAAGAATTGACCATTTTGACCAATGATGAATTTTTGCCCAAAAGTTGATCGATTCGGTCAATGGGTTGGTCATTAGGTTAAAAATTGACCATTTTGATCAAAGTTGACTTTTTGGTCAAAAGTTGACGTATTGGACAATGGGTGGTCATTAGGTCAAAAATTGACTTTTTTGACCAAAATTGACTTTTTTGGTGAAAAGTTGACCTATTGGGTCAATGGGTTTGTCATTGGGTCAATGATTTACCATTTTGAGCAAAGTTGACTTTTTTGTTAGAAATTGACTTATTAGATTGATAAATGGTCATCAGGTCGAAAGTTGACTATTTTGACCAAATTTGAATTTTGATTAAAAGTTAACCCATTAGATTGACGGGGTGGTCATTGGGTCAGAAATTGACCATTTTGACCAAAGTTGACTATTTAGTCAAAAGTTGACCTTTTCAGTCAATGAGTTGGTAATTGGGTCAAGAAGTGACCATTTTGACAAAAAAATGACTTGTTAGTCAAAAGTTGACCTATTGAGTCAATTGGTTGGTTATTGGATAAATGATTCACATTTTGAACAAACTTAACTTTTTGGTCATAAGTTGACCTATTGGGTCAATGGGTGGTCCTTAGGTCAAATATTGACTATTTTGACCAAAATTAACTTTTTGGTCAAAAGTTGACCTATTGGGTCAATGGGTTTGTCATTAGGTCGAGGATTGACCATTTTGACAAAATTAACTTTTTGGTCGGAGATTGACTTATTAGGTCGGTAATTGGTCATTAATTCGAAAATGAACTATTTTGACCAAAGTTGATTTTTTGGTCGAAAGTTGACTGATTAGGCTAATTGGTTGGTCATTGGATTCAAGGATTGATCATTTTGTCGAAAGTTGACTTTTTGGTCAAATGTTGACCTATTTGGTCAGTGGTCATTGGGTCAAGGATTGACCATTTTGACCAAAGCTGACTTTGTTGTGAAAGACTGGCTTAATGGGTCAATAATTGGTCATCAGTTCAAAAATTGAATATTTTGACAAAAATTGACTTTTTGGTCAAAAGTTGACCAATTGGTTCAATGGGTGCTAATTAGGTCAAAAATTGACTATTTTGACCAAAGTTGACTTTTTGGTCAAAAGTTGACCTATTGGGTGAACGGGTGGTCATTAGGTCAAAAATTGACCATTTTGACCAAAATTGTCTTTTTGGCGAAAGTTGACTGATTAGATCGATGGGTTTGTCATTAGGTCGAGATTGATCATTTGACGAAGTTGACTTTTGGTCGTAGATTGACTTATTGGTTCAATAATTGGTCATTAATTCAAAAATTGATAATTTTTAACAAAATTGAATTTTTTGTCAAAAGTTAACCCATTTGGTCGACGGGGTGGTCATTGGGTCAGAAATAGACCATTTTGACCACAGATGACTTTTTGGTCAAAAGTTGACTATTTTAACCAAAATTGAATTTTTTGTCAAAAGTTAACCCATTGGGTCAACAAGATAGTCATTGGGTCAGAAATTGACCATTTTGACCAAATTTAACTTTTTGGTTAAAAGTTGACCTATTTGGTAAATGAGTTGGTAATTGCATCAAGAACTGACCATTTTGACCAAAGTTGATTTTTTGGTCACAAATTGACTTATTGGGTCAATAATTGGTCATTAGTTCAAAAATTGACTATTTTGGTCATTAGGTCAAAAATTGACTAATTTGACCAAAATTATATTTTTGGTCAAAAGTTGATCCATTGGGTCGACGGAGTGCTCGTTGTGTCGAAAATTAACGATTTGACCAAAGTTGACTTTTTGGTCGAAAGTGGACTATTTGGTCAATGAGTTGGTAATTAGGTCAAGAAATGACCATCTTTACTAAAGATGACTTTTTGGTCAAAAATTGATCTATTGGGTCATTGGGTTGGTCGTTGGATCAATAATTGACAATTTTGACCAAAGTTGTCTTTTTTGTCAAAAGTTGACTTATTGGGTCAATGGGTGGTCATTAAGTCAAAAATTGACTATTTTGACCAAAATTGACTTTTTGGTCAAAAGTTAACCATTTGGGTCAATGGGTTTGTCATTGTGTCGAAGATTGATGCATTTTGACGAAAGTTGACTTTTTGGTCGGATATTAACTTATTCGATCGATAATTGGTCATTAAGTCAAAAATTGACTATTTTGACCAAAATTGAATTCTTGGTAAAAGTTTACTCATTGGGTCAACTAGGTAGTCATTGGGTAGAAATTGACCATTTTGACCAAAGTTGACTTTTTGGTCGAAAGTTGACCAATTTGGTCGATGAGTTGCTAAATTGGTCAAGAATTGACCATTTTGACGAAAGATAACTTTTTGGTCGAAGTTGACTGTTGAGATTGATGGGTTGGTGATTGTGTTAAAAGTTGAACATTTTGGTAAAAAGATGACCTATTAGGTCAATGGGTTTGTCATTGGGTCAATGACTGACCATTTTGACCAAAGTCGACTTTTTGGTTAGAGATTGACTTATTGGGTCAATAATTGGTCATCAAGTCAAAAATTAGCTATTTAGACCAAAATTGAATTTTTGGTCAAAGGTTAACACATTGGGTCAACGGATAGGTCATTGGATTAGATATTAGTACCATTTTGATCAAAGTTGACTTTTTGGTCGAAAAGTTGACTTGTTGAGTCGATAAGTTAGTAATTGGGTCAAGAATTGACCCTTTTGACCGAAGATGACTTTTTGGTCAAAAGTTGATCTATTGGGTCAATGGGTTGGTCATTTGGTAAAAAATTGACCATTTTGACCAAAGTTGACCTTTTGGTAAAAATTTGACTGTTAGATCGATAGGTAGTCATTAGGTAAAAAATTAACTATTTTGACGAAAATTTATTTTTTGGTCGAAAGTTGACTTATTGGGTCGAAAATGACCATTCGACCAAAGTTGAATTTTGGTCAGAGATTGGCTTATTAGGTCGATAATTGGTCATTAGGTCGAAAATTGATCTTTTTACCAAAAGTGAATTTTGGTGAAAGTTAACTTGATAGATCGACATGATGGTCATTAGGTCGAGAAATTCATCATTTTGACCAAAGTTGACTTTTTGGTCGAAAGTTGACTTATTTAGTGATGAGTTTGTAATTGAGCGAATTGACCATTTTAACAAAGTTGACTTTTTGTCATAAGTTAACTTATTGGGTCGATGGGTGCTTATTAGGTCGAAAATTAGCTATTTTGACGAAATTGACTTTTAGTCAAAAGTTGACATATTAGATCGATGAGTTTGTCATTAGGTCAAGGATTGACCATTTTGACCAAAGTTTACTTTTTGGTCAAAGATTGACTTTTTGGGTCAATAATTGGTCATTAATTCCAAAATTTATTATTTTTGTCATTATGTCAAAAATTGACTATTTTGACCATAATTAAATTTTTGGTCAAAAGTTGTTCCATTGGGTCAACTTTTGACAATTTTGACTATTTTGACCAAAGTTGATTTTTTGGGTCAAAATAGTCGATTTTGATCGAAGTTGATTGACGATTTTGACCGAAGTTGATTTTTTGACCAAAGTTGACCTATTGAATCGATGAGTTGAATTAGCATCGAAAATGACCATCTTGACCGAAGATGACTTTTGGTCGATTTTGATCTATTAGATCAATGGGTTGGTAATTGGGTAAAAAAATGACCATTTTGACGAAAGTAAACTTTTTGGTCGAAAGTTGACTATTAGGTCGATGAGTTGGTCATTAATTAAAAAATTGAATATTTTGACTAAAATTGACTTTTTGGTGAAATTAACTTGATTAGGTCGATGGGTTTGTCATAAGGTCGAGGATTGACCATTTTGACGAAGTTGACTTTTTGGTCGAGAGATTAACTTATTTAGTCGATAATTGGTCATTAGGTCGAAAATTGACTATTTTGACCAAAATTAAATTTTTTGTCGAATGTTAATCAATTAGATTAATGAGGTGGTCATTAGGTCGGAAATTGACCATTTTGACCAAAGTTGACTTTTAGGTGAAAAGTTGACCTATTTGGTCAATGTGTTGGTAATTTGGTCAAGATTTTACCATTTTGACCAATATAAATTTTGGTCAAAAGTTGACCTATTGGGTGAATGTGTTGGTCTTAGGCTAAAAAATTGAACATTTTGACCAAAGTTGACTTTTTAGTCAAAAGTTGACCTATTGGGTAAATAGGTGGGCATTAGGTAAAAAATTGACTATTTTAACTAAAGTTATTTTTTTTGTCAAAAGTTGACCTATTAGGTCAATGGGTGGTCATTAGGTAAAAAATTAACTGTTTTGATGAAAATTGACTTTTTGGTCAAAAGTTGATCTATTTGGTCAATGAGTTGGTCATTAGGTCGAGGATTGATCATTTTGACCAATGTTTACTTTTTGGTCAAAAGTTGACCTATTGGGTCAATGGGTTTGTCATTGGGTGAAGGATTGACCATTTTGACTAAAGTTGATTTTTTGGTCAATGATTGGCTTATTGGGTAAACAATTGGTCATTAGGTTAAAAATTGAATATTTTGACCAAAATTAACTTTTTGGCCAAAAGTTGGCCTATTGGGTTAATGGGTGCTCATTAGGTTAAAAATTAACTATTTTGACCAAAATTGACTATTTTAGGTTAATAATTAGTCATTAATTCAAAAATTAATTATTTTGGGCATTAGGTCAAAAATTGAATATTTTGACCTAAATTAAATTTTTCGTAAAATGCTGATCCATTGGGTCAACGGGGTGCTCATTGGGTCAGTAATTGATCATTTTTACCAAAGTTGACTTTTTGGTCAAAAGTTGACCTATTTGGTCAATGAGTTGGTAATTGCGTCAAGAACTAACAATCTTGACCAAAGATGTCTTTTTGTCAAAATTTTATCTATTGGGTCAATGTGTTGGTAATTCGGTCAAAAATTGACCAATTTGACCAAAGTTGACTTTTTGGTCAAAAGTTTACTTATTGGGTCAATGGGTGGTCATTAAGTAAAAAAATGACTATTTTGACCAAAATTGACTTTTGGTCAAAAGTTGACTTATTGCGTCAATGGGTTTGTAATTCGGTCAAGGATTGATCATTTTGACCAAAGTTGACTTTTTAGTCAGAGATTAACTTATTGGGTCAATAATTGATCATTAGGTCAAAAATTGACTATTTTGACCAAAATTGAATTTTTGGTCAAATGATAGTCCATTGGGTCTACGTGGTGGTCATTGGGTCAGAAATTGACCATTTCGACCAAAGTTGACTTTTTGGTGAAAAGTTGACCTATTTGGTCTATAAGTTGGTAGTTTGGTTAAGGTTTGACCATTTTGACCAAAGATAACTTTTTGGTCAAAAGTTGACCTATTGGGTCAATGTGTTGGTCATTGACTCAATAATTGATCATTTTGACTAAAGTTTACTTTTTGGTCAAAAGTTGACCTATTGGGTCAATTGCTAGTCAATAGGTAAAAAATTAACTATTTTAACCAAAGTTGACTTTTTGGTCAAAAGTTGACCTACGGGTCAATGGGTGGTCATTAGGTCAAAAAATAATAATTTTGACCAAAATTGACTTTTTGGTCAAAAGTTGACTTATTTGGTCAATGAGTTGGAAATTGGGTCAAGGATTGATCATTTTGACCAATGTTGACTTTTTGGTCAAATGTTGACTGTTGGGTCGATGGGTTGGTCATTGGAGTCGAGGATTGACCATTTTGACCAAATTTGATTTTTTGGTCGATGATTGGCTTATTGGATTGACAATTGGTCATTAGGTCGAAAATTGAATATTTTGACCGAAACTTGACTTTTTGGTCGAAGTTGACTTATTAGGTCGATGGGTGGTCAATAAGTCAAAATTGAATATTTTGACCGAAATTGACTTTTTGGTCGAAAAGTTGACCTTTTGGATTGATATGTGTCTTTAGATTCGAGATTGATCATTTTGAGCAAAGTTGACTTTTTGGTTGAGAGATTGACTTATTAGATTGATAATTGGTCATTAGATCGAAACATTGACATTTTTGACCAAAATTGAATTTTTGTGAAATTTAACCCATTAGATCGATGAAGTGGTCGATTCGAAATTAGTAAATTTTGACAAGATGACTTTTTGGTCGAAAGTTGACTTATTTTGACCAAAATTAAATTTTTAGTCAAAAGTGTTACCATTGAGTCAACGAGGGTGGTCATTGGGTTAGATATATACCATTTTGACCAAACTTGACTTTTTGATCGAAAGTTGACCTCTTGGGTCAATGGGTGGTCATTAGGTCAAAATTTGACTATTTTGACCAACGTTGACTTTTTGGTCAAAGGTTGACCAATTAGGTCAATGGGTGGTTTTTAGGTCAAAAATTAATTATTTTGACCAAAATTGACTATTTTGGTCGAAAGTTGACTATTGGGTCGATGTTTTGTCATTGGGTCGAAGGATTGAGCAAAGTTGACTTTTTGGTCGAAGATTGACTTATTGTGTCGATAATTGGTCTTTAATTGAAAATTGATTATTTTGGTCATTAGGTCAAAAATTAACTATTTTGACCATTATTGAATTTTTAGTCAAAAGTTAACCCATTGGGTCAATGGAGTTGTCATTGGGTCAGAAATAGACCATTTTTGACAAAAATTGACTTTTTGGTCAAAAGTAGACTATTTAATTCAATGCATTTGTAATTGGGTCAAGAATTGGCCATTTTGACCGAAGATAACTTTTTGGTTAAAAGTTGATCTTTTGGGTTAATGGGTTTGTCATTGGGTCAAATATTGACCATTTTGACCAAAGTTGACTTTTTGGTCAAAAGGTGACCTATTGGGTCAATGGGTTGGTCATTGGGTCAAAAATTGACCATTTTGACGAAAGTTGACATTTGGTCGAAAGTTGACTGATTGGATCGATGGGTGGTCATTAGGTCGAAATTAGTTATTTTGACCAAAATTGACTTTTTGGTCGAAAGTTCTCTTATTGGGTCGATCGGTTCGTCATTAGGTCGAAGATTGACCATCATTTGACAAAAGTTGACTTTTTGGTCGGAGATTGACTTATTGGGTAAATAATTGGTCATTGGTCGAGATTATTTTGACCAAAATTGAATTTTTGGTCGAAAGTTAACTTGATGGGTCGACGAGGTGCTCATTAGGTCGGAAATTCGACCATTTTGACCGAAGTTGACCTTTTTTGTCGAAATTTGATTTGTTTGGTCGATGAGTTGGTAATTGGGTCGAGAATCGACAATTTTGACCAAAGTTGACTTTTTGGTCGAAAGTTGACTTATTTGAGTTGATGGGTTGTTCTTTGCGTCGAAAATTGACTATTTTGACTAAAATTGACTTTTCGGTCGAAAGTTGACTTATTGAGTCGATGCATTTGTCATTAGGTCGAAGATTGACCATTTTGACAGAGTTAACTTTTTGAGTCGAAGATTGACTTATTGGGTCGATGATTGGTCATTAATTCGAAATTTGATTATTTTGACCATTAGAGTGTGGTATTTTTGACGAAAAAGTTGATCCGATTGGATCGATGGTGTGCTCATTAGGTCAGAAATTGACCATTTTGACCAAAGTTGACTTTTTGTTCAATGAGTTGGTAATTGCGTCAAGAACTGACAATCTTGACCAAAGATGACTTTTTGGTCAAAAGTTGATCTATTGTGTGAATGAGTTGGTAATTGGGTAAAAAATTGACCATTTTAACCAAAGTTGACTTTTTGGTCAAAAGTTGACCTATTTTGTCAATGAGTGGTCATTAAGTGAAAAATTCACTATTTTGACTAAAATTGACTTTTTGGTCAAAAGTTGACTGTTAGATTGATGGGTTTGTCATTAGGTCGAGGATTGACCATTTTGACCAAAGTTGACTTTTTGATCGAGAGATTAACTTATTGAGGTCGATAATTGGTCATTTGGTTGAAATTAGCTATTTTGACCAAAATTAAATTTTTGGTCGAATGTTGAGTTGATCGGGTCTACGGGGTGGTCATTAGGTCAGAAATTAACCATTTTGACCAAAGTTGACTTTTTGGTGAAAAGTTGACCAATTTGGTCAATGAGTTGGTAATTTGGTTACGATTTGACCATTTTTACAAAAGATGACTTTTTGGCCAAAAGTTGACCTATTGAGTCAATGTATTGGTCATTGGCTCAAAAATTGACCCTTTTGACCAAATTTGACTTTTTGGTCAAAAGTTGACCTATTGGGTCAATAGGTGGTCATTAGGTCAAAAATTGACTATTTTCACTAAAGTTGACTTTTTGGTCAAAAGTTGACCTATTGGGTCAAAAATTAACAATTTTGACCAAAATTGACTTTTTAGTTTAAATTTGACTGTTGGTCAATGAGTTGGTCATTGGGTCAAGGATTGATCATTTTGACCAATGTTGACTTTTTGGTCAAAAGTGGACCTATTGGGTCAATGGGTTGTTCATTGGCTCAAGGATTGACCATTTTAACCAAAGTTGATTTTTTTGTCAGTGATTGGCTTACTGGGTCAACAATTGGTCATTAGGTCAAAAATTGAGTATTTTGACCAAAATTCACTTTTTAGTTAAAAGTTGACTTATTGGGTCAATGGGTGGTCATTAGGTCAAAAATTAACTTTTTGGTCAAAAGTGGACCTATTGGGTCAATGGGTTTGTCATTGGGTCAAGGATTGACCATTTTAACTAAAGTTGACTTTTTGGTCGGAGATTGACTGATTGGGTTAACAATTGGTCATGAGATAAAAAATTAACTATTTTGACCAAAATTAAATTTTTTGTCAAAAGTTAACCCATTGGGTCAACGGAGTGGTCATTGGGTCAGAAATTGATCATTTTGACCAAAGTTGACTTTTTGGTCAAAAGTTGACCTATTGGGTCCATGGTTGGTCATTAGGTCAAAATTTGACTATTTTGAGCAAAGTTGACTTTTTGATCAAAAGTTCACCAATGTGGTCAATGAGTTGGTAATTTGGTCAAGAGTTGACCATTTTGGCTGAAGAAGACTTTTTAGTCAAAAGTTGATATATTAGGTCAATGGTTTGGTCTTTGGGTCAAAAATTGACCATTTTGACCAAAGTTGACTTTTTGGTCGAAAGTTAACCTGATTAGGTCAATGTGTTGGTCACTAAGTCAAAAATTTATTATTTTGAGTAAAATTGACATTGTGGTCAAAAGTCGATCTATAGAGCGATGAGTTGGTCATTAGGTCAAGGATTTACCATTTTGACCATAGTTGTCATTTTGTTCAAAAGTTGACCTATTGGGTCAATGGGTTTGTCATTGTGTCAAGGATTGACCATTATGACAAAAGTTGAATTATTGGTTAGAGATAGACTTATTGGGTTAATAATTGGTCATTAGGTCAAAAATTAACTATTTTGACCAAAATTAACTTTTTGTTCAAAATTTGACTTATTGGGTCAAAGCGTTGGTCATTGTTTCAAGAATTGACCATTTTGACCAAAGTTTACTTTTTGGTCAAAAGTTGACCTATTGGGTCAACGGGTTGGTCATTTGGTCAAAAATTTACCATTTTGACCGAAGTTGACTTTTTGGTCAAAAGTTAACCAATTTGGTCAATGGGAGGTTATTAGGTTAAAATTTGTATATTTTGACCAAAATTGACTTTTTTGTCAAAAGTTGACCTATTGGGTCAAAGGGTTGGTCATTGGGCCAAGGTTTCACCATTTTGACCAAAGTTTACTTTTTGGTCAAAAGTTCACCTTTTGGGTCAATGGGTTGGTCATTAGGTCAGAAATTGTCCATTTTGACGAAAGTTGACTTTTTGGTCAAAACTTGACCGATTGGGTCAATGGGTTTGTCATTGGGTCAAAGATTAACCATTTTGACCAAAGTTGACTTTTTGCTCAGAGATTGTCTTATTGGGTAAATAATTGGTCATTATGTCAAAATTTGACTATTTTGAACAAAATTGAATTTTTTTGTCAAAAGTTGACCTATTTGGTCAATGGGTTGGTTATTGGGTCAAGGATTGACCATTTTAACCAAAGTTGACTTTTTAGTCAAAAGTTGACTTACTGGGTCAATGGGTTGGTCATTGGGTCAAGGATTGACCATTTTGAACAAAGTTGATTTTTTGGTCAGTGATTGACTTATTGGGTCAATAATTGGTCATTAGGTCAAAAATTGATTTTTGAGACCAAAATTAAATTTTTGTTCAAATGTTGAACCATTGGGTCAACGGGGTGGTCATTGGGTCGAGAAATTAACCATTTGGACCAAAGTTGATTTTTAGTCGAATTTGACCTATTTGGTCGATGAGTTGGTGATTAGGTCGAGAATTAACCATTTTGACCGAAGATGACTTTTTGGTCGAAAATTGATCGATTGGATTCGATGAGTTGGTCTTTGTGTAAAAGAGCCATTTTGACCAAAGTTGACTTTTGGTGAAAGTTGGCATATTAGGTCGATAGGTGGTCATTAGGTCAAAAATTGGTATTTTGGCTGATGTTGACTTTTTGGTCGAAAGTTGGCCTATTAGATCAGTAGGTGGTCATTAGGTCAAAAATTAACTATTTTGACCAAAATTTATTTTTTGGTAAAAAATTGACCTATTTGGTCAATGAGTTGGTCTTTGGGTCAAGGATTGATCATTTTGACCAATGTTGACTTTTTGGTCAAAAGTTAACCTATTGGTTCAATAGGTTTGTCATTGGGTCAAGGATTGACTATTTTGATTAAAGTTGATTTTTGGGTCAGTGATTGGCTTCTTGGGTCAACAATTGGTCATTCTGTCAAAAATTGAATATTTTGACGAAAGTTGACTTTTTGGTCGAAAGTTAACCTATTAGGTCGAATTGGTGGTCATTAAGTCAAAATTGAATATTTTGACCGAAATTGACTTTTTGGTCAAAAGTTGACCTATTGGGTTAATAGGTTTGTCATTGGGTTAAGAATTGATCATTTTGACCAAAGTTGACTTTTTGGTCACAGATTGACTTATTGGGTCAATAATTGGTCACTTGGTCAAAAATTAGCAATTTTGATCAAAATTAGATTTGGGTCAAAAGTTAACCCATTAGGTCAACGGTGTGGTCATAGGGTCAGAAATTGACCATTCGACCAAAATTGACTTTTAGTGCAAAGTTGACTATTTTGACCAAAATTGAATTTTTGGTCGAAAGTTAACCCATTGGATTCAACGGGGTAGTCATTGGGTTAGAAATTGACCATTTTGACCAAAGTTGAGTTTTTGGTCGAAAGTTAACCTGTTTGGTCGATGAGTTGGTAATTGGACGAAAATTGATTATTTTGACCGAAAGATGATATTTTAGCGAAAGTTGATCTGGTAGATTGAGGTTGGTCATTGGCTCAAAAATTAACCATTTTGACCAAAGTTGACTTTTTGGTCGAAAGTTGACTGATTAGGTCGATGGGTGAGTCATCGGATCGAAAATTGACTATTTTGACCAAAATTGACTTTTTGGTCGAAATTAACTTATTAGATCGAAGTGTTTGTCATTGGGTCGAAGATTAAGCATTTTGACTAAAGTTGACTTTTTGGTCGGAGATTGACTTATTAGATTGATAATTGGTCATCGATTAAAATTATTTTGGTCATCGGTCAAATTAGTATTTTGACGAAATTGAATTTTTGGTCGAAAGTTAATCCATTAGATCGACGGAGTTGGTCATTAGGTCATAAATTGACCATTTTGATCAAAGTTGACTTTTTGGTCGAAAGTTGACTGTTGGTCGATGAGTTGGTAATTAGGTCGAAATTGACCATTTTGACCGAAGATGACTTTTTTGTCACAAGTTGATCTATCGGGTAAATAGGTTGATCATTAGATCGAGAATTGACCATTTTGACCAAAGTTGACTTTTTGGTCAAAAGTTGACCTATTGGGTCAATGGGTTGGTCATTGGGTCAAAAATTGACCATTTTAACCAAAGTTGACCTTTTGGTCAAAAGCTGAAGTATTGGGTCAACGGGTGGTCATTATGTTAAAAATTGACTATTTTGACCAAAATTGATTTTTTGATCAAAAGTTGACTTATTAGGTCAATGTGTTTATCATTGGGTCAAGGATTGACCATTTTGACCAAAGTTGACTTTTTGGTCAAAGATTGACTTATTGGCTCAATAATTGGTCATTAGGTAAAAAATTGACCTTTTTGACAAAAATTAAATTTTTGGTCAAAAGTTAACTTGATAGGTCGACGGGGTGCTCATTAGGTAGAAATTCATCATTTTGACGAAGTTGACTTTTTGGTCAAAATTTGACTTATTTGGCCAATGAGTTGGTAATTGGGTCAAGAATTGATCATTTTGACCAAAGTTAACTTTTTGGTCAAAAGTTGACCTATTGGGTCAATGGGTGCTCATTAGGTCAAAAATTAACTTTTTTGACCAAAATTGACTTTTTGGTCATAAATTGACCGTTAGATTCGATGGGTTTGTCATTAGGTCGAAGATTGACCATTTTGACCGATGTTGACCTTTTGGTCGAAGATTGACTTATTAGATTCGATAATTGGTCATTAATTAAAATTGATTATTTTGGTCATTAGATTAGCCATTATTTGACCATGAGTTAAATTTTTGGTCGAAAGTTGATCCATTGGGTCGAAATTGACCATTTTGACCAAAGTTGACTTTTTGGTCGAATGTTGATCTATTTGGTAAATGAGTTGTTAATTGAGTCGAGAACTGACCATCTTGACCAAAGATGACTTTTGGTCGAAAGTTGATCGATTGGGTGAATGGGTTGGTAATTGGGTCGAAAATTGGCCATTTTGACCAAGTTGACTTTTTGTTAAAAGTTGACTATTGGGTCGATGGGTGGTCATTAAGTCGAAAATTGGCTATTTTGACGAAAATTGACTTTTTGGTCGAAAGTTGACTTATTAGATTGATGGGTTTGTCATTAGGTCAAGGATTGACCATTTGACTAAAGTTGACTTTTTGGTCAGAGATTAACTTATTTGGTCAATAATTTATAATTTGGTCAAAAATTGACTATTTTGAACTAAATTGAATTTTTGGTCAAATGCTAGTCCATTTGGTCTACAGGGTGGTCCTTGGGTCAGAAATTGATCATTTTGACCAAAGTTGACTTTTTGGTGAAAAGTTGACCTATTTGGTCAATGAGTTGGTCATTTGGTCAAGATTTGACCATTTTGACAAAAGATGACTTTTTGGTCAAAAGTTGACATATTGGGTCAATTTGTTGGTCATTGGAGAAAAAACTGACCATTTTGACCAAAGTTGACTTTTTGGTCAAAAGTTGACCTATTGGGTCAATAGGTAGTCATTAGGCCAAAAATTGACTATTTTAACCAAAGTTGACTTTTTGGTCAAAAGTTGACTGTTATTATGTCGATGGGTGGTCATTAGGTCGAAAATTAACAATTTTGACCAAAATTGACTTTTTGGTTAAAGTTGACTT
>CM040438.1:19357566-19463615 GCA_022702705.1 Papilionanthe hookeriana x Papilionanthe teres
TCAATTTCTGACCTAATGAGCACCCAGTTGACCCAATGGATCAGCTTTTGACGAAAAAATTAATTTTGGTCAAAATATTCAATTTTTGACCTAATGCCCAAAATACTTAATTTTTGAATTAATGACTAATTATTGACCTAAAATAGTCAATTTTGGTCAAAATAGTCAATTTTTGACCTAATAAGAACCCATTAACCCAATAGGTCAACTTTTGGCCAAAAAGTTAATTTTGGTCAAAATATTCAATGTTTGACCTAATGACCAATTGTTGACCCAATAAGCCAATCATTGATATAAAAATCAACTTTGGTCGAATGATCGATCCTTCACCCAATGACCAACCCATTGACAATGGTCAACTTTTGACCAAAAAGTAAACATTGGTCAAAATGATCAATCCTCGACCTAATGACCAACTCATTGACCAAATAGGTTAACTTTTGACCAAAAAGTCAATTTTCGTCAAAACAGATAATTTTTTACCTAATGAGCACCCGTTGACCTAATAGGTCAACTTTTGACCAAAAAAACAACTTTAGTTAAAATAGTCAATTTTTGACCTAATGCCCACCTATTGACCCAATAGGTCAACTTTTGACTAAAAAGTCAACTTTGGTCAAAATGTTTAATTTTTTAGCCCATGACAAACACATTGACCCAATAGGTCAACGTTTGACCAAAAAGTCATATTTGGTCAAAATGGTCAAATCTTGACCAAATTACCAACACATTGACCAAATAGGTCAACTTTTCACCAAAAAGTCAACTTTGGTCAAAATGGTCAATTTCTGACCCAATGACCACCTCGTAGACCCAATGGACTAACATTTGACAAAAAATTCAATTTTGGTCAAAATGGTCAATTTTTTACCTAATGACCAATTATGGACTAAATAAGTTAATCTCTGACCAAAAAGTCAACTTTGGTCAAAATGGTCAATCCTTGACCTTATGACAAACCCATTGACCTAATAGGTTAATTTTTGACCAAAAAGTCAATTTTGGTCAAAATATTCAATTTTTTACTTAATGACCACTCATTGACCTAATAGGTCAACTTTTGACCAAAAAGTTTACTTTGGTCAAAATGGTCAATTTTTTACCCAATTACCAACCCATTGACCCAATAGATCAAAATTGACCAAAAAGTCATCTTTGGTCAAGATGGTCAGTTCTTGACGCAATTTCCAACTCATTGACCAGATAGGTCAACTTTTGACCAAAAAATCAACTTTGGTCAAAATGGTCAATTTCTGACCCAATGAGCACCCCGTTGACCCAATGGAACAACTTTTGACCAAAAATTTAATTTTGGTCAAAATAGTCAATTTTTGACCTAATGACCAAAATAATCAATTTTTGAATTAATGACCAATTATTGACCCAAAAAGTCAATCTTTGACCAAAAAGTAAACTTTGGTCAAAATGGTCAATCCTTGACCTAATGACAAACCCATTGACCCAATAAGTCAACTTTTGACCAAAAAGTCAATTTTGGTCAAAATAGTCAATTTTTGACCTAATAAGCACCCATTGACCTAATAGGTTAACTTTTGACCAAAAAGTCAACTTTGGTTAAAATGGTCAATTCTTGGCTCAATTACAAACTCATTGGCCAAATAAGTCAACTTTTGACCAAAAAGTCAACTTTGGTCAAAATGATGAATTTCTGACCCAATGACCATCACGTTGACCCATTGGGTTAACTTTTGACCAAAAATTCAATTTTGGGGAAAAAGATCAATTTTTGACCTAATGACCAATTATTGACCCAATAAGTCAATCTCTGACCAAAAATTCAACTTTGGTCAGAATGGTCAATTCTTGACCCAATAAGTCAACTTTTGACCAAAAAATAAATTTTGGTCAAAATAGTTAATTTTTTACCTAATGACCAGCCATTGACCCAATAGGTCAACTTTTGACCAAAAGGTCAACTTTGGTCAAAATGGTCAATTTTTTACCCAATGACCAACTCATTGACTCAATAGATCAACTTTTGACCAAAAAGTAATCTTCGGTCAAAAGGGTCAATTCTTGACCCAATTACCAACTCATTGACCAAATAGGTCAACTTTTGACTAAAAAGTCAACTTTGGTCAAAATGGTCAATATCTAACCCAATGACCTATCCATTGACCTAATGGGTTAACCTTTGACCAAAAATTCAATTTTGGTCTAAATAGCCAATTTTTGACTTGATGACCAATTATTGACCCAATAAGTCAATCTCTAACCAAAAAGTCGACTTTGGTCAAAATGGTCAGTCATTGACCCAATGACAAACCCATTGACCTAATAGGTCAACTTTTTACCAAAATATTCAACTTTTAACACAATGACCAACCCATTGACCCAATAGGTCAACTTTTGACCAAAAAGTTATCTTCGGTCAAAATGGACAATTCTTGACCAATTTAGCAACTCATTGACCAAATTGGTCAACTTTTGACCAAAAAGTCAACTTTGGTCAAAATGGTCAATTTCTGACCCAATGACCACCCAGTTGACCTAATAGGTAAACTTTTGACCAAAAATTCAATTTTGGTCAAAATAGTCAATTTTTGACTTAATGATCTATTATTGACCGAATAAGTTAATCCTTGACCAAAAAGTCAATTTTGGTCAAAATAGTCAATCCTTGACACAATGACAAACCCATTGACCCAAATGGTTAACTTTTGACCAAAAAGTCAATTATGGCCAAAATAGTCAATTTTTGACTTATTGACCACCCATTGACCCAATAAGTCAACTTTTGATAAAAAGGTCAACTTTGGTCAAAATGGTCAATTATTGAGCCAACGACCAACCCAATGACCCAATATATCCACTTTTGACCAAAAAGTCATCTTTTGTCAAGATGGCCATTTCTTGACCTAATTACCAACTCATTGACCAAATAAGTCCACTTTTGACCAAAAAGTCAACTTTGGTCAAATTGGTCAATTTCTGACACAATGAGCACTCCGTTGACCCAATGGATCAACTTTTGACCAAAAATATAATTTTGGTCATATTAGTCAATTTTTGACCTAATGACCAAAATAGTCAATTTTTGAATTAATGACCAATTATTGACCCAATAAGTCAATTTGTGACCAAAAAATCAACTTTGGTCAAAATGGTTAATCCTTGACCCAATGACAAACTCATTGACCCAATAGGTCAACTTTTGACCAAAAAGTTAAATTTGGTCAAAATAGTTAATTTTTGACCTAATGAAATCCCCGTTGAGCCAATGTGCTAATTTTTGACTTAGTGACAAATTATTGACCCAATAAGTCAATCTCTGACCAAAAAGTCAACATTGATTAAAATGGTCAATCCTTGACCCAATGACAAACCATTGACCCAATAGGTCAACTTTTGACCAAAAAGTTAATTTCGGAAAAACTATTCAATTTTGACTTAATGACCACCAATTGACCCAATAGGTCAACATTTGACCAAAAAGTCAACTTTGGTTAAAATATTCAATTTTTGACCTAATGACCAACCCATTGACCCAAAAGATCAACTTTTGACCAAAAAGTCTTCTTCGGTCAAAATGGTCAATTCTTGACTTAATTACCAACTCATTGACCAAATAGGTCAACTTTTGACCAAACAGTCAACTTTGGTCAAAATGGTCAATTTCACCCAATGACTACACCGTTAACCCAATGGGTTAGCTTTTGACCAAAAATTCAATTTTGGTCAAAATAGGTCAGCTTTTGACCAAAATGTCATCTTTGGCCAAAATGTTCAATTTTCGACCCAATGACCAACCCCGTTGATCCAAGGGGTTAACTTTTGACCAAAAAATCAATTTTGGTCATAATAGTTTATTTTTGACCTAGTGAGGCAATTATCGACCCAATAAGCCAATCACCGACCAAAAAATCAACATTGGTCAAAATGGTCAATCCTTGACCCGATGACCGACCCATTAATCTAACAGTCAACTTTTGATTAAAAAGTAAGCTTTGGCCAAAATGATCAATCCTCGACCCAATGCAACCCATTGGCCAAATAAGTTAACTTTTGACAAAAAATTTAATTTTGGTCAAAATTGTCAATTTTTGACCTAATGAACACCCATTCACTCAATAGTCAACTTTTGACCAAAAAGTCAACTATGGTCAAAATGTTCAATTTTTGACCCAATGACCAACCCATTAACCCAATAGGTCAACTTTTGACAAAAAAGTTATCTTTGGTCAAAATGGTCAATTCTTGACTAAATTACCAACTCATTGACCAAATAGGTCAACTTTTGACCAAAAAGTCAACTTTGGACAAAATGGTCAATTTCTGACCCAATGACCACCCCGTTGACCCAATGGGTTAACTTTTGACCAAAAATATAATTTTGGTCAAAATTGTCAATTTTTGACCTAATGACTAATTATTGACCTAATAAGTTAAACTCTGACCAAAAAGTCAACTTTGGTCAAAACGGTCAATCCTTGACCCAATGACAAACTCATTGACCTAATAGGTTAACTTTTTACAAAAAAGTCAATTTTGGTCAAAATAGTCAATTTTTTACTTAATGACTACCCATTGACCTAATAGGTCAACTTTGACCAAAAAGTCAACTTTGGTCAAAATGTTCAATTATTGACCCAATCATCAACCCATTGACCCAATAGATCAACTTTTAACCAAAAAGTCATCTTTGGTCAAGATGGTCATTTCTTGACGTAATTACCAACACATTGACCTAATAGGTCAACTTTTGACCAAAAAGTCAACTTTGGTCAAATTGGTCAATTTCTGACCCATTGAGCACCCCGTTGACCCAATGGATCAACTTTTAATAAAAAATTTAATTTTGGTCAAAATAATCAATTTTTGACTTAATGACCAATTTTTGACCCAATAAGTCAATCTGTGACCAAAAAGTCAACTTTGGTTAAAATGGACAATCCTTGAACCAATGACAAACCCATTGACACAATAGGTTGACTTTCGACCAAAAAGTCAATTTTGGTCAAAGTATTTAATTTTTGACCTAATGAACACCCATTGACCCAATTGGTCAACTTTTGACCAAAAAGTCAACTTTGTTCAAAATAGTCAATTTTTGACTTAATGACCACCCTTGACCCAATTGGTCAACTTCGGTCAAAATGGTCAATTTTTTACCTAATGACCACCCATTGACCCAATAGGTCAACTTTGACCAAAAAGTCAACTTTGGTCAAATTAGTAAATTTTTGACCTAATGACCACCCATTGACCCTATAGGTCAACTTTTGACAAAAAATTACTTTGGTCAAAATGGTCATTTTTTGACCCAATGACCAACTAATTGACCCAATAGATCAACTTTTGACCAAAAAGTCATCTTCGATCAAAATGGTCAATTCTTGACCCAATTACCAACTCATTGACCAAATAGGTCAACTTTTGACCAAATGTCAAGTTTGGTCAGAATGGTCAATTTCACCTAATGACCACCCCGTTGACCCAATGGGTTAACTTTTGACCAAAAATTCAACATTGGTCAAAATAGTCAACTTTTGATCAAAATGTCATCTTTGGTCAAAATGGTCAATTTCTGACCCAATGACCACCCCGTTTACCCAATGGGTTAACCTTTGACCAAAATTTCAATTTTGGTCAAAAAAGTCAATTTTTGACCTAGTGACCAATTAATGACCCAATAAGCCAATCTCTGCCAAAAAGTCAACTTTGGTCAAAATGGTCAATCCTTGACCCAATGACAAACCCATAGACCCATTAGGTCAACTTTTGACCAAAAAGTCAATTTTGGTTAAAATAGTCAATTTTTGACCTAATAACGAATTATTGACCCAGTAAGCCAATCACTGACCAAAAAATGAACTTTGGTCAAAATGGTCAATCCTTGACCCAATGACCAACCCATTGACCCAATAGGTCAACTTTTGACCAAAAAATCAACTTTGTTCAAAATGATCAATGCTTGACCTAATGACAAACCCATTAGCCCTATAAATCAACTTTTCACTAAAAATTGAATTTTGGCCAAAATAGTCATTTTTGACCTAATGAACACTCATTGACCTAAAAGGTCAACTTTTGACCAAAAAGTCAATTTTGGTCAAAATGGTCAATTTTTGACCCAATGTCCAACACATTGACTAACCCATTGGCCCAATAGGTCAACTTTTGACCAAAAAGTTATCTTTGGTCAAAATAGTCAATTCTTGACCAAATTGCCAACACATTGACCAAATAGGTTAACTTTTGAACAAAAAGTCAACCTTTATCAAAATGGTTAATTTCTGTCCCAATGACCACCCAGTTGACCAAATGGGTTAACTTTTGACCAAAAACTCAATCTTGCTCAAAATAGTTAGTTTTTAGTCTAATGAACAATTATTGACCCAATAATTTAATCTCTAACCAAAAAGTCGACTTTGGTCAAAATGGTCATTCCTTAACCCAATGAAAAACCCATTGACCCAATAGGTCAACTTTCGACCAAAAATTTAATTTTGGTCAAAATAGTCAATTTTTGACTTAATGACCACCCATTGACCCAATAGGTCAACTTTTCACCAAAAAGTCAACTTTGGTCAAAATGGTCAATTTTTGACCCAATGACCAACTCATTGACCTAATAGATCAACTTTTGACCAAAAAGTCATCTTTGGTCAAAATGGTCAAATCTTGACCAAAATACCAACTCATTGACCAAACATGTCAACTTTTGACCAAAAAGTCAACTTTGGTCAAAATGGTTAATTTTTGACCCAATGACCACTCCGTTGACCCAATGGGTTAACTTTTGACCAAAAATTTAATTTTGGTCAAAATAGTCAATTTTTGACCTAATGACCAATTATTGACCCAATAAGTTAATCTCTGGCCAAAAAGTCAACTTTGGTCAAAATGGTCAATCCTTGACCCAATGAAAAACCCATTAACCCAATAGGTCAACTTTTGACCAGAAAGTCAATTTTGATCAAAATAGTAAAATTTTGATTAATGACTACCCATTGACCGAATTGGTCAACTTTTGACCAAAAAATCAACTTTTGTCAAAATGGTCAAGTTTTGACCCACTGGCCAACCCATTAACCCAATCGATCAACTTTTGACCAAAAAGACATCTTTGGTCAAGATGTCAGTTCTTGAAGTAATTACTAACTCATTGACCAAATAGGTCAACTTTTAACCAAAAATTCAACTTTGGTCAAAATGGTCAATTTCTGACCCAATGACCACGCCGTTGACCCAATGGATCAACTTTCGACCAAAAATTAATTTTGGTCAAAATAGTCAATTTTTGGCCTAATGACTAAAATAGTCAATTTTTGAATTAATGACCAATTATTGACCCAATAGGTCAATCTCTAACCAAAAAGTCAGCTTTGGTCAAAATGGTAAATGCTTGACCCAATGACAAACCCATTGACCCAACAGGTCATCTTCTGAACAACAAGTCAATTTTGGTCAAAATAGTTAATTTTTTACTTAATGAACATCCATTGACCCAATTGGTCAATTTTTGACCAAAAAGTTAATTTTGGTCCAAATAGTTAATTTTTTACCTAATGACCACCCATTGACCAAATAGGTCAACTTTGACCAAAAAGTCAACTTTGGACAAAATAGTCAATTTTTGACTTAATGACCGAAATAATTAATTTTTGAATTAATGACCAAATATTGACCCAAAAAGACAATCTTTGACCAAAAAGTAAACTTTGGTCAAAATGGTCAATCCTTGACCTAATGACAAACCCATTGATCCAATAGGTCAACTTTTGACCAAAAAGTCAATTTTGGTGAAAAAAGTCAATTTTTGACCTAATGAGCACCCATTGACCCAATATGTCAACTTTTGACCAAAAAGTCAACTTTGGTTAAAATGGTCAATTCTTGACACAATTACTAACTCATTGGCCAAATATGTCAACTTTTGACCAAAAAGTCAACTTTGGTCAAAATGGTGAATTTCTGACGCAATGAACACCACGTTAACCCTTTGGGTTAACTTTTGACCAAAAATTCAATTTTGGTCAAAAAGGTCAATTTTTGACCTGATGACCAATTATCCCAATAAGTCAATCTCTGACCAAAAAGTCAACTTTGGTCAGAATGATCAAACCTTGACCCAATGACAAATCCATTGATTCAATAAGTCAACTTTTGACCAAAAAATCAGTTTTGGTCAAAATAGTCAATTTTTGACTAATGACCACCCATTGACCCAGTAGGTCAACTTTTGACCAAAAGGTCAACTTTGGTCAAAATGGTCAATTTATTACCTAATGGCCAACCCATTGACCCAATAGATCAACTTTTAACCAAAAAGTCATCTTCGGTCAAAAGGGTCAATTCTTGACCCAATTACTAACTCATTGACCAAATAGGTCAACTTTTGACCAAAAAGTTAACTTGGTTAAAATGGTCAATTTCTAACCTAATGACCAATCCGTTGACCCAATGGGTTAACTTTTGACCAAAAATTCAATTTTAGTCAAAATAGTCAATTTTTGATCTGATGAGCAATTATTGACCCAATTATTCAATCTCTAACCAAAAAGTCAACTTTTGCCTAAATGGTCAGTCCTTGACCCAATGAAAAACCCATTGACCGAATAGGTTAACTTTTGACCAAAAAGTCAATTTTTGACCTAATGACCACCCATTGACCTAATAGGTCAAATTTTGACCAAAAAGTCAACTTTGGTCAAAATGGTCAATTTTTAACCAATTGACCCAATAGATCAACTTTTGGCCAAAAAGTCATCTTCGATCAAAATGCTCAAATATTGACCCAATTACAAACTCATCGACCAAATAGGTCAACTTTTGACCAAAAAGTCAACTTTGGTCAAAATGATCAATTTCACCCAATGACCACTCTGTTGACCAAACAAGTTAACTTTTGACAAAAAAATTATATTTTGGTCAAAATAGGTAAACTTTTGACCAAAATGTCACCTTTGGTCAAAATGGTCAATTTCTGACCAAATGACCACCCCGTTAACCCAATGGGTTAACTTTTGACCAAAATAGTCAATTTTTGACCTGTGACCAATTATTGACCCAATAAGTCAATCTCTGACCAAAAAGTCAACTTTGGTCAAAATGGACAATCCTTGACCCAGTGACAAACCCATTGACCCAAAAGGTCAACTTTTGACCAAAAAGTCAATTTTGGTCAAAAAAGTCAATTTTTTACCTAATGACCAATTATTGACCAGTAAGCCAATCAGTGACAAAAAAAATCAACATTGGTCAAAATGGTCAATCATTGACCAAATGACCAACCCATTGACCTAATAAGTCAACTTTTGACTAAAAAGTCAACTTTGGTCAAAATGATCAATCCTTGACCCACTGACCAACCTATTGGCTCAATAAGTCAACTTTTGACCAAAAAGTTAACTTTGGTCAAAATGTTTAATTCTTGACCCAATGACCAACCCATTAACACAATAGATTAACTTTTGACCAAAAAGTTATCTTTGGTCAAAATAGTCAATTCTTGACCAAATTACGAACTCATTGACCAAATAGGTCAACTTTTGACAAAAAAGTCAACTTTAGGTAAAATGGTCAAATTCTGACTCAATGACCACCTCGTTGACCCAAAGGGTTAACTTTTGACCAAAAATTCAATTTTGGTCAAAATAGTTAATTTTTGACCTAATGCCAATTATTGACCCAATAAGTTAATCTCTGACCAAAAAGCTGACTTTGTTCAAAATGGTCAATCCTTGACCCAATGACAAACCCATTGACCCAATAGGTTAAATTTTGACCCAAAAGTCAATTTTGGTCAAAATAGTCAATTTTTGACTTAATGACCACTTTTGACCCAATAGGTCAACTTTTGACCAAAAAATCAACTTTGGCCAAAATGGTCAATTATTGACCCAATAACCAACACATTGACCCAAAAGATCAACTTTTGACCAAAAAGTCATCTTTGTTCAAGATGGGCTTTTCTTGACCTAATAACCAACTCATTGACCAAATAGGTCAACTTTTGACCAAAAAGTCAACTTTGGACAAATTGGTCAATTTCTGACCCAATGAGCACTCCGTTGACTCATTGGATCAACTTTCGACCAAAAATTTAATTTTGGTCAAAATAGTCAATTTTTAACCTAATGACCAAAATAGTTAATTTTTGAATTAATGACCAATTATTGACCCAATAAGTCAACTTTGACCAAAAACTCAACTTTGTCAAAATGGTCAATCTTTGACCCAATGACAAACTCATTGACACACTAGGTCAACTTTTGACCAAAAAGTTAATTTTGGAAATTTTTGATTAATGACCACCCATTGACCCAATAGGTCAACTTTTGACCAAAAAATCAACATTGGTCAAAATGGTCAATCCTTGACCCAATGACCAACCCATTGACCCAATAGGTTAACTTTTGAGCAAAAACTGAACTTTGGTTAAAATGATCAACCAATGTCCCAAGGACTAACCCATTGGCCCAATAAGTCAACTTTTGACCAAAAATTCAATTTTGGTCAAAATAGTCAATTTTTGACCTATTGAACACCCATTGACCCAAGAGGTCAACTTTTGACCAAAAAGTTAACTTTCGTCAAAATGGTCAATTTCTGACCAATGACCACCCATTGACCCAATTGGTCAACTTTTGACCAAAAAGTCAACTATGGTAAAAATAGACAATTTTTGCCCTAATAACCACCCATTGACCCAATAGATCAACTTTGACCAAAAAGTCAACTTTGGTCAAAATGGTCAATTTTTGACCTAATGACCACCCTTTGAACTAATAGGTCAACTTTTGACCAAAAAGTCAATTTTGGTCAAAATGGTCATTTTTTGACACTGACAAACCCATTGACCAAATAGATTAACTTTTGACGAAAAAGTCATCTTAGGTCAAAATGGTCAATTTTTGACACAATTACGAACTCATTGACCAAATAGGTCAAGTTTTGACAAAAAAAGCCAACTTTGGTCAAAATAGTCAATTTCACCGAATTAACGCCCCTTCTCCAATGGGTTAACTTTTGACCGAAAATTGAATTTTTGTCAAAATTGGTCAACTTTTGACAAAAATCTTATCTTTAGTCAAAATGCTCAATTTCCGACCCAATGACCACCCCGTTCACCCAATGGGTTAACTTTTGACGAAAAATTCAATTTTGGTCAAAATTGTCAATTTTTACCTAGTGACTAAATATTGACCCAATAAGTCAATCTCTGACTAAAAAGTCAACTTTGGTCAAAATGGTCTATCCTTGACCCAAAGACAAACTCATTGACCTAATAGGTCAACTTTTGACCAAAAAGTCAATTTTGGTCAAAATAGTAAATTTTTGACCTAATGACTAATTCTTTGACCCAGTAAGCAAATCACTGACCAAAAATCAACATTGGTCAAAATGGTCAATCCTTGACCCAATAACTAGCCCACCGAACCAATAGGTCAATTTTTTACCAAAAAGTCAACTTTGTGTCAAAATAATCAAATCCTTGACCCAATGACCAACTCATTGGCCCAATAAGTTAACTTTTGACAAAAAATTCAATTTTCGTCAAAATAGTGAATTTTTGACCTAATGAACACCCATTGACCCAATAAGTCAAATTTTGACCAAATAGTCAAATTTGGCCAAAATAATCAATTTTTAACCCAAAGACCAACCCATTGACCCAATAGGTCAACTTTTGACCAAAAAGTTATTTTTAGTCGAAATCATTAATTCTTGACCAAATTACCAACTCATTGACCAAATAGGATAAATTTTGACAAAAAAGTCAACTTTTGTCAAATTAGTCAATTTCTGACCCAATGACCACCCCATTGACCCAATAGGTTAACTTTTGCCCAAAAATTCAATTTTGGTCAAAATAATCAATTTTTGGCCTAACGACCAATTATTGACCCAAAAAGTTAATCTCTGACCAAAAAGTCAACTTTAGTCAAAATGGCCAATCATTGGTCCAATGACAAACCCATTGACCCAATAAGTCAACTTTTGACCAAAAAGTCAATTTTGGTCAAAATAGTCAATTTTTGACTTAATGACCACCCATTGATCCAATAGGTCAACTTTTGACCAAAAAGTCAACTTTGGTCAAAATTGTCAATTTTTGACCCAATTACCAACCCATTGTCCCAATAGATCAATATTTGACCAAAAAGTCATCTTTGGTCAAGATGGTCAATTCTTGAAGGATTTTTCCAACTCATTGACCAAATTGGTAAACTTTTGACCAAAAAGTTAACTTTTGTCAAAATGATCAATTTCTAACCAAATGAGCACTCTGTTGACCCAATGGATCAACTTTTGAACAAAAATTTAATTTTGGTCAGAAGTTAACCGATTGGGTCAATGTGTTTGTCATTAGGTCAATGATTGATCATTTTGTCAAAAGTTGGCTTTTTGGTCAAAGATTGACTTACCGGGAAAATAATAGGTCATTAATTCAAAATTTTATTATTTTTTGTCATTAGGTGAAAAATTAACTATTTTAATCAAAATTAAATTTTTTGGGTGCTCATCTGGTAAAAAATTGGCCATTTTAACCAAAGTTGACTGGTTAGTCAAATGTTGACCTATTTTATCATTGAGAACCCATTAACCCAATAAGTCAACTTTTGGCCAAAAAGTTAATTTTGGTCAAAATATTCAATGTTTGACCTAATGACCAATTTTTGACCCAATAAGCCAATCATTGACCAAAAAATTAACTTTGGTCAAATGGTCAATCCTTCACCCAATGACCAACCCATTGACATTGGTCAACTTTTGACCAAAAAGTAAACATTGGTCAAAATGATCAATCCTCGACCTAATGACCAACTCATTGACCAAATAGGTCAACTTTTGACCAAAAAGTCAATTTTCGTCAAAACAGCTAATTTTTTACCTAATGACCACCCATTGACCTAATAGGTCAACTTTTGACCTAAAAAACAACTTTAGTTAAAATAGTCAATTTTTGACCTAATGCCCACCTATTGACCCAATAGGTCAACTTTTGACTAAAAAGTCAACTTTGGTCAAAATGTTCAATTTTTTATCCCATGACCAACACATTCACCCAATAGGTCAACTTTTGACCAAAAAGTTATATTTGGTCAAAATGGTAAAATCTTGACCAAATTACCAACACATTGATAAATAGGTCAACTTTTCACCAAAAAGTCAACTTTGGTCAAAATGGTCAATTTCTGACCCAATGACCACCTCGTAGACCCAATGGACTAACATTTGACAAAAAATTCAATTTTGGTCAAAATAGTCAATTTTTGACCTAATGACCAATTATGGACTAAATAAGTTAATCTCTGACCAAAAAGTCAACTTTGGTCAAAATGGTCAATCCTTGACCTTATGACAAACCCATTGACTCAATAGGTTAATTTTTGACCAAAAAGTCAATTTTGGTCAAAATATTCAATTTTTTACTTAATGACCACCCATTGACCCAATAGGTCAACTTTTGACCAAAAAGTTAACTTTGGTCAAAATGGTCGATTTTTTACCTGATTACCAACCATTGACCTAATAGATCAAAATTGACCAAAAGTCATCTTTGGTCAAGATGGTCGGTTCTTGACGCAATTTCGACTCATTGATCGAGATAGATTCGACTTTCGACAAAAGATCAACTTTGGTCGAAATGGTCGATTTACGATCCGATGAGCACCCGTTGACCTGATGGAACAACTTTTGACCAAAAATTTAATTATGGTCAAAATAGTGATTCTGACCTAATGACCAAGATAATCAATTTTTGAATTAATGACCGATTATTGACCTAAAAGTCGATCTTTGACCAAAAAGTAAACTTTGGTCAAAATGAGTCGATCCTTGACCTAATGACGAACCCATTGACCTAATGAGTCAACTTTTGACCAAAAAGTCGATTTTGGTCAAAATAGTCGATTTTTGACCTAATAAGCACCCATCGACCTAATAGGTTAACTTTTGACCAAAAAGTCAACTTTGGTTATAATGGTCGATTCTTGGCTCGATTACTGAACTCTTTGACGAATAAGTCAACTTTTGACCAAAAAGTCAACTTTGGTCAAAATGATGAATTTCTGACCCAATGACCATCATGTTACCCCATTGGGTTAACTTTCGACCAAAAATTCAATTTTGGGGAAAAAGATCAATTTTTGACCTAATGACCAATTAATGACCCAATAAGTCAATCTCTGACCAAAAATTCAACTTTGTTCAGAATGGTCAATTCTTGACCCAATAAGTCAAATTTTGACCAAAAAATAAATTTTGGTCAAAATAGTTAATTTTTTACCTAATGACCAGCCTTTGACCCAATAGCTCAACTTTGACCAAAAGTTCAACTTTGGTCAAAATGGTCAATTTTTTACCCAATGACCAACCCATTGACTCAATAGATCAACTTTTGACCAAAAAGTAATCTTCGGTCAAAAGGGTCAATTCTTGACCCAATTACCAACTCATTGACCAAATAGGTCAACTTTTGACTAAAAAGTCAACTTTGGTCAAAATGGTCAATATCTAACCCAATGACCAATCTGTTGACCCAATGGGTTAACCTTTGATCAAAAATTCAATTTTGGTCTAAATAACCAATTTTTGACTTGATGACCAATTATTGACCCAATAAGTCAATCTTTAACAAAAAAGTCGACTTTGGTCAAAATGGTCAGTCATTGACCCAATCAAACCCATTGACCTAATAGGTCAACTTTTTACCAAAATGTTCAACTTTTAACACAATGACCAACCCATTGACCCAATAGGTCAACTTTTGACCAAAAAGTTATCTTCGGTCAAAATGGACAATTCTTGACCAATTTAGCAACTCATTGACCAAATTGGTCAACTTTTGACCAAAAAGTCAACTTTGGTCAAAATGGTCAATTTCTGACCCAATGACCACCCAGTTGACCTAATGGGTAAACTTTTGACCAAAAATTCAATTTTGGTCAAAATAGTCAATTTTTGACTTAATGACCAATTATTGACCGAATAAGTTAATCTTTGACCAAAAAGTCAACTTTGGTCAAAATGGTCAATCCTTGACACAATGACAAACCCATTGACCCAAATGGTTAACTTTTGACCAAAAAGTCAATTTTGGTCAAAATAGTCAATTTTTGACTTATTGACCACCCATTGACCCAATAAGTCAACTTTTGATAAAAAAGTCAACTTTGGTCAAAATGGTCAATTATTGACCCAACGACCAACCCAATGACCCAATAGATCAACTTTTGACCAAAAAGTCATCTTTTGTCAAGATGGTCATTTCTTGACCTAATTACCAACTCATTGACCAAATAGGTCAACTTTTGACCAAAAAGTCAACTTTGGTCAAATTGGTCAATTTCTGACACAATGAGCACTCCGTTGACCCAATGGATCAACTTTTGACCAAAAATATAATTTTGGTCAAATTAGTCAATTTTGACTGATGACGAAAATAATTAATTTTGAATTAATGACCAATTATTGACCCAATAAGTCAATTTGTGACCAAAAAATCAACTTTGGTCAAAATGGTTAATCCTTGACCCAATGACAAACTCATTGACCCAATAGGTCAACTTTTGACCAAAAAAGTTAAATTTAGTCAAAATAGTTAATTTTTGACCTAATGAAATCCCCGTTGAGCCAATGTGCTAATTTTTTACCAAAAATCCAATTTTGATCAAAATTGTGAATTTTTGACCTAGTGACAAATTATTGACCCAATAAGTCAATCTCTGACCAAAAAGTCAACATTGATTAAAATGGTCAATCCTTGACCCAATGACAAACCATTGACCCAATAGGTCAACTTTTGACCAAAAAGTTAACTTCGTAAAAACTATTCAATTTTGACTTAATGACCACCAATTGACCTAATAGGTCAACATTTGACCAAAAAGTCAACTTTGGTTAAAATATTCAATTTTTGACCTAATGACCAACCCATTGACCCAAAAGATCAACTTTTTGACCAAAAAGTATTCTTCGATCAAAATGATCAATTCTTGACCCAATTACCAACTCATTGACCAAATAGGTCAACTTTTGACCAAACAATCAATTTTGGTCAAAATGGTCAATTTCACCCAATGACTACACCGTTAACCCAATGGGTTAGCTTTTGACCAAAATTCGATTTTGGTCGAAATAGGTCACTTTTGACAAATGTCATCTTTGGCCAAAATGTTCAATTTTCGACCCAATGACCAACCCCGTTGATCCAAGGGGTTAACTTTTGACCAAATAATCAATTTTGGTCATAATAGTTTATTTTTGACCTAGTGACCAATTATCGACCCAATAAGCCAATCTCCGACCAAAAAATCAACATTGGTCAAAATGGTCAATCCTTGACCCAATGACCAACCCATTGACCCAATAGGTCAACTTTTGATTAAAAAGTAAGCTTTGGCCAAAATGATCAATCCTTGACCCAATGACCAACCCATTGGCTAAATAAGTCAACTTTTGACAAAAAATTTAATTTTAGTCAAAATTGTCAATTTTTGACCTAATGAACACCCATTGACTCAATAGTCGACTTTTCGACCAAAATTGACTTTGGTCGAAAATGTTCGATTTTTGACCTAATGACCGACCCATATGACCCAATATGTCAACTTTTGACAAAAAGTTATCTTTGGTCAAAATGGTCAATTCTTGACTAAATTACCAACTCATTGACCAAATAGGTCAACTTTTGATTAAAAAGTCAACTTTGGACAAATTGGTCAATTTCTGACCCAATGGGTTAACTTTTGACCAAAAATATAATTTTGGTCAATATTCGATTTTTCGACCTAATGATCTAATTATTGACCTAATAAGTTAAACTCCGACCAAAAATCAACTTTGGTCAAAACGGTCAATCCTTGACCTAATGACAAGCTCATTGACCTAATAGGTTAACTTTTTACAAAAAGTCGATTTTGGTCAAAATAGTCAATTTTTAATGACTACCCATTGACGTAATAGTCGACTTTGACGAAAATTGACTTTGGTTAAAATGTTCGATTATTGACTCAATCATCGGCCCATTGACCCGATAGATCAACTTTTAACCAAAAAGTCATCTTTGGTCAAGATGGTCATTTCTTTACGTAATTACCAACACATTAACCTAATAGGTCAACTTTTGACCAAAAAATTGACTTTAGTCGAATTAGTCAATTTGACCCATTGAGCATCCCGTTGACCCAATGGATCAATTTTTAATAAAAAATTTAATTTTGGTCAAAATAGTCAATTTTTGACTTAATGACCAAAATAGTCAATTTTTGAATAAATGACCAATTTTTGACCCAATAAGTCAATCTGTGACCAAAAAGTCAACTTTGGTTAAAATGGACAATCCTTGACCCAATGACAAACCCATTGACACAATAGGTTGACTTTCGATCAAAAAGTCAATTTTGGTCAAAGTAGTTAATTTTTAACCTAATGAACACCCATTGACCCAATTGGTCAACTTTTGACCAAAAAGTCAACTTTGTTCAAAATACTCAATTTTTGACCATTGACCCATTGCGACGCAAACTCTTGACCTAATTGAGATCGACTTTGGACGAAAATGGTTAATTTTTGACCTAATGACCACCCATTGACCCTATAGGTCAACTTTTGACAAAAAATTCAACTTTGGTCAAAATGGTCATTTTTTGACCCAATGACCAACTAATTGACCCAATAGATCAACTTTTGACCAAAAAGTCATCTTCGATCGAAATGGTCGATTCTTGACCTGATTAACGACTCATTGACCGAATAGGTCGACTTTTGACCAAATGTCGAGTTTGGTCAAGAATGGTCGATTTCACCAAATGACCGCCCCGTTGATCCAATAGGTTAACTTTTGACCGAAAATTCAACATTGGTCGAAATAGTCGAGTTGACCAAAATGTCATCTTTAGTCGAAATGGTCAATTCGACCTCGATTACCACCCCGTTTACCCGATGGGTTAACCTTTGACCAAAATTTCGATTTTGGTCAAAAGAGATCGATTTTTGACACAGTGACCAATTAATGACCCAATAAGCCGATCTACTGTTGAAAATTGACTTTGGTGAAATGGTCGATCCTTGACCCGATGACGAACCCATAGACCCATTAGATCAACTTTTGACCAAAAAGTCAATTTTGGTTAAAATAGTCAATTTTTGACCTAATAACGAATTATTGATCTAATAAGCCGATCATCGACCAAAAATATGAACTTTGGTCGAAATGGTCGATCCTTGACCCAATGACCCGACCCATTGACTTGATAGGTTCGACTTTTGACCGAAAAATCAACTTTGTTCATAATGATCAATCCTTGACCTAATGACAAACCCATTAGCCCTATAAATCAACTTTTCACTTAAAATTGAATTTTGGCGAAATAGTCATTTTTGACTTAATGAACACTCATTGACCTAAAAGGTCGACTTTTGACCAAAAGTCAATTTTGGTCGAAATGAGTCGATTTTTGACCCAATGTCCAACACATTGAAGTAACCCATTGTGCAATAAATTGACCTTTGACCAAAAGTTATCTTTGGTCAAAATAATCGATTCTTGACCAAATTGCCAACACATTGACCAAATAGGTTAACTTTTGAACAAAAATTCAACCTTTATCAAAATGATTAATTTCTGTCCCAATGACCACCCGTTGACCCAATGGGTTAACTTTTGACCAAAAACTCAATCTTGCTAAAAATAGTTAATTTTTGGTGCAATGACCAATTATTGACCCGATAATTTAATCTGCAACAAAAAGTCGACTTTGGTCAAAATGGTCATTCCTTAACCCGATGAAAAACCCATTGACTGATAGGTCGACTTTCGACCAAAAATTTAATTTTGGTCGAAATGAATCGATTTTTGACTTAATGAACACGAATTGACCCGATAAGTCGACTTTTCGACTAGCGTCGACTTTGGTGAAATGGTCGATTTTGATCCAAATGACCGAACTCATTGACCTAATAGAACAACTTTTGACCAAAAAGTCATCTTTGGTCAAAATGGTGAAATCTTGACCGAAATACTTGACTCATTGACCGAACATAGTCGACTTTTGACCAAAAAGTCGACTTTGGTCAAAATGGTTAATTTTGACCCAGATGAACACCTAGTTGACCCAATGGGTTAACTTTTGACCAAAATTTAATTTTGGTCGAAATAGCCAATTTTGACCTAGTGAGCCAATTATTGACCTAATAAGTTAATCTGCGACCAAAAGTCGACTTTGGTCAAAATAATCCGATCCTTGACCCGATAATGAGCCATTAACCCGATAGATTGACTTTTGACCGCGAAAGTCAATTTTGGTCAAAATAGTAAAATTTTGATTAATGACTACCCATTGACGAAATTGGTCGACTTTTGACAAAAGTCGACTTTTGTCGAAAATGGTCGATTCTTGACCCAGCTGACGACCATTAACCCAATCGATCAACTTTTGACCAAAAAAGACATCTTTGGTCAAGATGTCGGTCTTGAAGTAATTACTAACTCATTGACCAAATAGATTGACTTTTAACCAAAAATTGACTTTGGTCAAAATGGTCGATTTCAATCCATCATGTGTAGTTGACCCAAAGTTGACTTTTTTGTCAAAAGTTGACCAATTGGATCAATGGGTGGTTATCAGGTCAAAAATTAACTATTTTGACAAAAATTGACTTTTTGATCAATAATTGACCTATTAGATCGATGGGTTTGCTCATTGGAAGGCAATTAGTTGTTTTTGTCGAAAGTTAACTTTTTGGTGGAGATTGACTTATTGGGTCATTAATCGGTCATTAATTCAAAAATTATTTATTTTTGTCATTAGGTCGAAAATATACTATTTTGACGAAAATTAAATTTTTAGTCAAAGTTGATCCATTACTGTCAGCAGGTACTCGTGATCGACCAAATCGACCATTTCGACAAGTTGACTTTTTAGTCAAAGTCGGCAACCTATTTGTCAGCGAGTTAGTAATTACGATCCAAGAATTGAACATCTTGACCAAAGATGACTTTTTGGTCGAAAGTTGATTTATTGGGTCGATGAGTTGGTCATTAGATCGAAAATTGACCATTTCACCAAATGTCAAAATTGCCTGTTAAGAGTCATATAGATGGTCATTAAGTCAAAAATTGATAATTTTGATCAAAATTGGCGTTTTGGTCGAATTAGTTATTTATTGAATGATGGGTTTATAATCAGTGCAGGATTGACCATTTTGACGAAGTTGACATTTTGGTCGAGTTAACTTATTGAGTCAATAATCGGTCTTTAGTCAAAAATTATTATCTTGACCAAAATTGAATTTTGGTCAAAAGTTAACCCATTGGATCAACGGGTGTTCATTGGGTTAGAAATTGACCAGATTTGACCAAAGTTGACTTTTTGGGTGAAAAGTTAACTATTCGTCAATGGTGAGTTGATAATTTGGTCAATAATTGACTATTTTGACCAAAGATAGCTTTTTTGTCAAAAGTTGCCCTATTGGGCCAATGGGTTGGTCAATGGGTTGTTCATTGGGACAAAAATTGACCATTTTGACCAAAGTTGACTTTTTGGTCAAAAGTTGATCTATTAGGTCATGATTGTTCATTAAGTCAAAAATTAACTATTTTGACCAAAATTGGATTTTTGGTCAAAAGGTTACTTTTTGGGCCAATGGGTTGGTCATTGGGTCGAGGATATCTTTGACCAAAGTTGATTTTGCAGTCGAAGTTGACCTATTGGGTCTCGATGGGTTGATCGTCGCGGAGTCGATTGACCATTTTGACAAATGTTGATTTTTTGGTCGGTGATTGCCATGCTGGGTCGATACCGGTCAGGTCAAAAATTGATTAGTTTGACCAAAATTAAATTTTTTGTCAAAAGTTGAACCGTTGGGTCAACGAGGTCGTCATTGGGTCAGAAATTTGACCATATTTTATCGAAGTTGACTTTATGGTCAAAAGTTGACCTATTTGGTCAATGAGTTGGTAATTGGGACAAGAATTTAGCATTTAGAGCGAAGATGACTTTTTGGTCAAAAGTTGATCTATTGGGTCAAAAATTGACCATTTTTTCCTAATGAAAAACCCATTAACCTAATGAGCACCCATTGATCCAATAGGTGAACTTTTGACCAAAATGTCAATTTTGGTCAAAATGTCATGTCTTGACCCGATTACCTGACTCATTTACCGAATAGGTGTACTTTGACCAAAAGTCAACTTCGGGTAAAAAGGCGAATTTTTGACCTAATGACCACTCCGTCGACCCATTGGGTTAACTTTTGACAAAAAAATCAATTTTGGTCAAAAAGGTCAATTTTGACCTAATGGCCAGTGTTGACCGAAATAAGACGATCTCGACCAGAATGTCGACTTTGGTCGGAATGGTGGACAATCCTTGACCCAATGACAATCCCATCGACCCAATAAGCCAACTTTTACTAAAAATCAATTTTGGTCGAAATTGGCAATGTTTGACCTAATGACCGCATTGACCCAATAGATTGACTTTTACCAAAGGTCAACTTTGGTCAAAATTGTCGATTTTGACCGATGACTACGACCCCATCGACCCCACTGTGTCGACTTTGAACAAAAAGTCAACTTTGGTCAAAATGGTTAATTTTGACCTAATGACCAACCAATTGACCCAATAGATCAACTTTTGACCAAAAATTCATCTTCGTTCAAAATGGTCAATTTTTAACCCACTTAGCAACTCATTCACCAAAATGGTCAACTTTTGACCAAAAAGTCTACTTTGGTCAAAATGGTCAATCTCTGACCCAATGACCACCTCATTGACGCAATAGATTAACTTTTGACCAAAATTGATTTGGTCGAAAATAAACCAACTTTTCGACCAAAAGTCATCTTTGATCAAAATGATCAATTTCCGATCCAATGACCACCTCGTTGATTCCATCGAGTTAACTTTTGAACAAAAATTTAATTTTGGTCGAAATAGTCAATTTTTTCCCTAATGACCGATTATTGACCCGATAAGTCGATCTCGTAACAAAAAAGTCGACTTTGGTCGAAATGGTCGATCCTTGACCCTGTGACATCACCGTTGACCCAATGGGTCGACTTTTCAAATGCAAAGTACATTTTGGTTAAAAAAAATCAATTTTTGACCTAATGACCACGCATTGACCCAATAGGTGAACTTTTGACCAAAAAGTCAACTTTGGTCAAAATGGTCAATTTTTTACCAAAAATTCAATTATGGTCAAAATAGTCATATTTTGACCTAACGACCAATTATTGACCCAATAAGTTAATATCTAACCAAAAAGTCAGCTTTGGTCAAAATGGTCAATCCTTGACCCTACGACAAACCCATTAACCCAATAGGTCAAATTTTAACTAAAAAGTCAAATTTGGTCAAAATAATCAATTTTGGATTTAATGACCCCGATTGACAGATCAAATTCGGCACAACCAAAAAGTGACTTTAGTCAAGATGGTCGATTTTTGACCCAATTACCAACCCATTGACCCACAAGATCAACTTTTGACCAAAAAGTCATCATTGGTCAAGATAGTCAGTTCTTGATGCAATTACCAACTTGTTGACCAAATAGGTCAACTTTTGACCAAAAAGTTAAATTTGGTCAAAATGGTCAATTCGACCAAATGGCGTATCGTTAATCTAATAGGTTAACTTTTGACCAAAATTCAATTTTGATTAAAATAGAGTTAACTTTTGACCAAAAAGTCATCTCTGATCAAATATAATTTACTTGACCCAATAACCTTACGCCGACCAAATGGGTTAACTTTTGACAAAAAATTCAATTTTGTTAAAAAGTCATCGATTTTTGAATTAATGACAATTATCGAACCGATAAGTCGATCTACGACCAAAAGTCGACTTTGGTCAAATGGTGATTCTTGACCCAATGGCAAACTCATTGACCCGATAAGTGACTTTTGCCCAAAGCCAATTTTAGTCATAATGGTCGATTTTTCGACTAATGACCACCCGTTCACCCGATGAGTCAACTTTTGACCAAAAAGTCAATTTTAGTTAAGATACATTTTGACCTCAATTAGCGACCATTGAACAAATCGATCGACTTTTGACCAAAAAGTCGATTTTTGTCGAAAATATTGATTTTTAGACGATGGCCGATTATTGACACATTGCACGTCTTTCCTAACAAAATTGACTTTAGTCAAAAGAGGTCAATCCTTGACCTAATGCCCATTGACTAAATAGGTCAACATTTGACCAAAAAGTCAACTTTGGACTAAATGATCAATCCTTGACCCAATGACCAACCCATTAGCCTAATTGGTCAACTTTTGACCAAAAAATCAACTTTGGTCAAAATAGTTCATTTTTGAATTAATGACCGATTATTGACTCTGATAAGTCGATCTCACAGCAAAAAGTTAATTTTGGTCGAAATGGTCGATCCTTCGACGCAATGACAAACCCATTGACCCAATAGGTCAACTTTTGACCAAAAAGTTTATTTTGGTCAAAATAGTCAATATTAGACCTAAGGACCACCCATTGACCCAATAGGTCAACTAATGACCAAAAAGTTAAGTTTGTTCAAAATGTGAATCATTTATCCAATAACCAACCAATTGACTCAATAGGTCAACTTTTGACTAAAAAGTCATTTTTTTGTCAAAATGGTCAATTCTTGACCCAATTACCAACTCATTGACTAAAAAGGTCAACTTTTAACTTAATAGTCAACTTTGGTCAAAATGGTCAATTTCTGACCCAATGACCACCCCGTTGACCCAATGGTTAACTTTTAACCAAAAATTCAAATTTGGTCGAAAATAGTTAATGTTGACACGATGACCATTTATTGACCCCGATAAGTCAATTTCTAACGAAAATGTCGACTTTGGTCGAAATGGTAAATCATTGACCTGATAATGAAACCCATTGATCAATGGAATTGACTTTTCACCAAAAAAGTCGATTTTGGTCGAATAGTGAATTTTTGACTTAATGATCACCTATTGTCCGATAGGTCGACTTTCACCAAAAAGTCAACTTTGATCAAAATGAGTCGATTTTAACTATGTAACCCATCGTGACCGAATAGATCAACTTTGGGCAAAAAATTGACATCAGTCGAAATGAATCGATTCTTGACCCAATTACCAACTCATTGGCGAATAGGGTAACTTTTGACCGAAAAGTCAACTTGGTCAAAATGGTCGATTTCAGCTAATGACCACCCAGTTGACCTAATGGGTTAACTTTTGACCAAAAATTCGATTTTGATCGAAATAGGTCGATTTTGACCAAAATGTCATCTTTAGTCAAAATAATCAATTCACGACCCGATAACCATGACCTAATGGGTTAACTTTTGACCAAAAATTCAATTTTGGTCAAAACAGCCAATTTTTGACCTAATGACCAATTATTGACCCAATAAGTCAATCTCTGACCAAAAGGGTCAAAATGGCCAATCCGTGACCTAATGACAAACCCATTGACCCAAAAGGTCAACTTTTAACCAAAAATTCAATTTTGGTCAAAATAGTCAATTTTTGACCTAAAGATCAATTATTGACCCGAATGGTCCCCGATCGTTGACAAAGAAATCGACATTGGTCAAAATGGTCGATCCTGACCGAATGACGGCCGATCGACCAATAGGCCGACTTTTGACCCAAAAAGTCTTTGGTCAAAATGATCAAATCTTGACCTAATGACCAACCCATTGCCAATAAGTCAACTTTTGACCAAAAATTCAATTTTTGTCAAAATGGTCAATTTTTTACCTAACAAACACTCATTGACCCAAAAGGTCAACTTTTGACCAAAAAGTGAACTTTGGTCAAAATGGTCAATTTTTGACCCAATGACCAACCGATTGACCCAATAGGTCAATGTTTGACCAAATTACCAACTCATTGAACAAAAATGTTAACTTTTGACCAAAAAGTCAACATTGGTCAAAAGGTCAATTCTGACGATAACCGCCCCGTTGACGATGGTTTAACTTTTGAATAAAAATTCAATTTGGTCAAAATAATCAATTTTTTCCCTAACGACCAATTATTGACCCAATAAGTTAATGGCTGACCAAAAAGTCAACTTTGGTCAAAATGACAAATCCTTGACCCAATGACAAACTCATTGACCCAATAGATCAACTTTTGACCAAAAAGTCAATTTTGGTCAAAATAGTCAATTATTGACTTAATGACCACCCATTGACCTAATAGGTCAACTTTTGACCAAAAAGTCAACTTTGGCCAAAATGGTCGATTTTTAACCTAATCACCACCCATTGACCCAATAGATCAACTTTTGACCAAAAAGTCAACTTTGGTCAAAATGTTCAATTTCTGACCGAATAAGCACCCCGTTGACCCATTGGATCAACTTTTGACTAAAATTTTTGACTAAAATTTTTGAAAATTTACTCTCGGTCAAAATTGTCAATTTTTGACATAATGACCGAAATAGTCAATTTTTGAATTAATGACCACTATCGACCCATAAGATCGATCTCGACCAAAAAAGTCAAGCGTAGTTAAAATGGTCGATCATTTTCCCGATGACAAACCCATTAACCCAACGAATTCGACCTTTGATCAAAAGTCAATTTTGGTCAAATGGTCAATTTTTGACTTAATGACCACTCATTGACCCAATTGGCAGCTTTTGACCAAAAAGTCAACTTTGGTCAAAATAGTCAATTTTTGACATAATGACTACCCTGACCCAATAGGTTAACTTTTGACCAAAAAAGCAACTTTGGTCAAAATGGTCAATTTTGACCACGCTGACCATTCGATCGACCCGGTCAGTTGACTTTTGACCAAAAAGTCAACTTTGGTCAAAATAGTTAATTTTTGACCTAATGATCACCCATTAACCCAATAGGTCAACTTTTGACCAAAAAGTCAACTTTGGTCAATATGGTCAAATTTTTACCCAATAGATCAACTTTTGACCAAAAAGTCATCTTCGCTCAATGTGCTCAAATCTTGACCCAATTACCAACTCATTGACCAAATAGGTCAACTTTTGACCAAAAAGTCAACTTTGGTCAAAATTGTCAATTTCTGACCCAACGACCACCCTGTTGACCCAATGGGTCAACTTTTGACAAAAAGTTAAATTTTGGTCAAACGAGTCAATTTTTAACCTAATGTCCAAAAAGTCAACCTTGGTCAAAATGGTCAATCCTTGCCCCATTGACCAACCCATTGACCTAATAGGTCAACTTTTGACGAAAAAGTCAACTTTGGTTAAAATGGTCAATCTTTGACCCCATGACCAACCCATTGACCCAATATGTCAACTTTTGACTAAAAAGTCGATTTTGGTCGAAATATTCAATTTTTGACCTAACGACCAATTATTGTGCATTAAGCAAATCTCTGACCAAAAAGTCAATTTTGGTTAAAATATTCAATTTTTTACTTAATGACCACTCATTGACCCAATAGGTCAACTTTTGACCAAAAATTTAACTTTGGTCGAAAATGGTCGATTTTCTGCAATTACGAACCATTGACCCAGTAGATCAAAAGTCATGAAAAAGTCATCTTTGGTCAAGATGGTCAGTTATTCTTGATGCAATTTCCAACTCATTGACCAAATAGGTCAATTTTTTACCAAAAAATCAACTTTGGTCAAATTGGTCAATTTCTGACCCAATGAGCACCCCGTTGACCTAATGGAACAACTTTTGACCAAAAATTTAATTATTGTCAAAATAGTCAATTTTTGACCAAATGACCAAAATAATCAATTTTTGAATTAATGACCAATTATTGACCCAAAAAGTCAATCTTTGACCAAAAAGTAAACTTCGGCCAAAATGGTCAATCCTTGACACAATAATGAGCTCACATTGACCCGATTGGTCGACTTTTGACCAAAAAGTCGATTTTGGTCAAAATAGTCAATTTTTGACCTTATAAGCACCCATTGACTTAGATAGTCGACTTTTGACCAAAAGTCGACTTTAGTTAAAATTGTCGATTCTTGACTCAATTCTGAGCTCATTGGCGAATAGTCGACCTTTGACACAAAAAGCGGCTCTGGTCGAAATGATGAATTTACGACCAAATGACCATCACGTTGACCCATTAGGTTAAGCTTTTGACCAAAAATTTAATTTTGGGGAATAAGGTCGATTTTTGACCTAATGACCGATTATTGATTTCAATAAGTCGATCTCGACCAAAAAGTCGACTTTGGTCGGCGGTTCGATCTCGACCTAGTAAGTCGACTTTGGACCAAAAAATAAATTTTGCTCAGAAATAGTCGATTTTTGACCTAACGGCACACCCATTGACACAATAGGTCGACTTTTGACGAAAAAGTGTTAACTTTGGTCGAAATGGCCGATTTTGTGTTCCTAATGAACAACCCATTGACCCAATAGATCGACTTTTGACCGAAAAAGTCATCTTCGGTCAAAAGGTTCAATTCTTGACCCAATTACCAACTCATTGACCAAATAGGTCAACTTTTGACCAAAAAATCAACTTTGGTCAAAATTGTCAATCTCTAGCCCAATGACCTATCCGTTGTCCCAATGTGTTAAAATTTAACCAAAAATTCAATTTTGGTCAAAATAGTCAATTTTTGACATGATGACCAATTTTTGACCCAACAAGTCATTCTGTAACAAAAAAAGTCAACTTTTGTCAAAATGGTCAGTCCTTAACCCAATGACAAACCCATTGACCTAATAGGTCATCTTTTGACCAAATTGTTCAACTTTTAACACAATGACCAACCCATTGACCCAGTATGTCAATTTTTAAACACAAAGTTATCTTCGGTCAAAATGGCCAATTCTTGACCAAATTAGCAACTCATTGACTAAATTGGTCAACTTTTGACCAAAAAGTTAACTTTGGTCAAAATGGTCAATTTCTGACCCAATGACCACCCTGTTGACCCAATGGGTAAACTTTTGACCAAAAATTAAATTTGGGTCAAAATAATCAATTTTTGACCTAATGACCAATTATTGACCTAATAAGTTAATCTCTGACCAAAAAGTCAACTTTGGTAAAAATGGTCAATCTTTGACACAATGACAAACACATTGATCCAATAGGTTAACTTTTAACCAAAAAGTCAATTTTGGTCAAAATAGTCAATTTTTGACTTAAAGACCACCCATTGACCCAATAAGTCAGCTTTTGACCAAAAAAGTCAACTTTGGTCAAAATGGTCAATTATTGACCCAATGACCAACCCAATGACCCAATAGATCAACTTTTGACCAAAAAGTCATCTTTAGTCAAGGTGGTCATTTCTTGACGTAATTACCAACTCATTGACCAAATTGGTCCACTTTTGACCAAAAAGTCAACTTTGGTCAAATTGGTCAATTTCTGACCCAATGAGCACCCCGTTGACCAAATGGATCAACTTTTGACAAAAAATTTAATTTTAGTCTAATTAGTCAATTTTTGACCTAATGACCAAAATAGTCAATTTTTTAATTAATGACCAATTATTGACCCAATATGTCAATTTGTGACCAAAAAATTAACTTTGATCAAAATGGTCAATCATTGACCCAATGACAAACCCATTGACTCAATAGGTCAACTTTTGACCAAAAAAGTTAATTTTGGTCAAAATACTTGATTTTTGACCTAATGAACCCCCCGTTGAGCCAATGGGCTGACTTTTGACCAAAAGTCTAATTTTGATCAAAATTGTCAATTTTTGACCTAGTGACCAATTATTGACCCAAAAAGTCAATCTCTGACCAAAAAGTCAACTTTGGTCAAAATGGATTGATCTTTGAACCTGATGATGAGCCATTGACCCAATAAATTGACTTTTGACCAAAAAGTCAACTTTGGCTAAAATATTCAATTATTGACCTAATGACCTACCCATTGACCCAAAAGATCAACTTTTAACCAAAAAGTCTTCTTCGATCCAAATGGTTAATTTTTGACCCAATTACCAACTCATTGACCAAATAGGTTAACTTTTGACCCAAAAGATCAACTTTTGATCAAAATGGTCAATTTCACCCAATGACTACACCATTAACCCAATGGGTTAACTTTTGACAAAAAATTCAATTTTGGTCAAAATAGGTCAACTTTTGACCAAAATGTCATCTTTGGCGAAAAGATCGATTTCGACCTGATGACCACCAGTTGATCAATGGGTTAACTTTTGGTCGAAAAATTCAGATTTTAGTCGAAATAGTTTATTTTGACCTAGTGACCGATTATAGACCCGATAAAGTCGATCATTGAGAAAAAAATCGACATTGGTCAAAATGGTTAATCATTGACCCGATAGTAACCCATTGACATGTAAAGTCGACTTTTGATCAAAAAGTAAACTTTGTGCAAAATGATCAATCCTTGACCCAATGACGACTCAATGGACGATAAGTTAACTTTTGACCAAAAATTAATTTTGGTCAAAATTAGTTCATTATTGACTGATGAATACCTATTACTCGATAAATCGATTTTTGACGAAAAAGTCGACTCGAATTCAAAATGTTCGATTTTGACCCAATGACTAACCCATTGACCTAATAGGTCGACTTTTGACCAAAAAGTTATCTTTGGTAGAAAATGGCCGATTCTTGACTAAATTACCGACTCATTAACCAAATCGATTGACTTTTGACCAAAAGTCGACTTTGGACGAAAATGGTCGATTTCTGACCCGATGACCTCCCGTTGACCCGATAGGTTAACTTTTGACCGAAAATATAATTTGGTCAAAATAGTCAAATTTTGACTAATGACTGATTATTGACCCGATAAGTGAATCTCGACCAAAAAGTCGACTTTGATCGAAATGGTCGATCCTTGACTCGATGGCAAACCCATTGACCCGATAAGTCAACATTTTGCTAAAAAGTCGATTTTGGTCGAAATGACCGATTATTTATAATGACCAGCTCGATCGACACAATAGGTCAACTTTTGACTAAAACCTAATAGATCAACTTTTAACAAAAAAATTTAATTTTGGTTAAAATAGTCAATTTTTGACTTAATGACCAATATAGTCAATTTTTGAATTAATGAATTAATGACCAATTATTGACCCAATAAGTCAATCTGTGACCAAAAAGTCAACTTTGGTTAAAATACTCGATCTTGACCCGATGAGCGAACTCATTGACTCATTAGATTGGCTTTACGACCAAAAAGTAAATTTCGCTTCAAAATTGTTAATTTTCAGCCTAATGAACTGCCCATTAACCCATTTGGTCAACTTTTGACCGAAAAACAACTTTGTTAAAATAGTCGATTTTCTACACTATATGACCACCTATTGGCGATACGGTTAACTTTTGCAAAAAGTTGACTTTAGTGAAAATTGCTAATTTGATCCGACTTAATGACATCATTGACCCGATAGATCGACTTTTGACCAAAAAGTCAATTTTGATCGAATTAGTAAATCTTTGACCTAATGAGCCACCCCATTGACCTAATCTGGTCGACTTTTGACCAAAAATTCGACTTAGGGTCGAAATGGTTAATTTTTGACCACAATGAACTCGACTTATTGATCATATAGCATCAACCTTTGAAACTTTAAAAAAGTCATCTTCGGTCGAAATGGTCGATTGCTTGTACCGTTACTGACTCATTGACTCAATAGGCCGACTTTCTGACGCAAATATCGAGTTTGCGTCAAAACGGTACATTTTCACCCCGAACGACCGCACACGTTGAACTCATGGGTTAACTTTTGACCGAAAATTCAACTTTCGTCGAAATAGATCGACTTTTGACGCAACATGTCATCTTTGGTCGAAATGGTGCACACTTCGACCCGATCGACCACTCTGTTCGCTCGATGGGTTAATTTTTTACAAAATTCGAATTTCGTCGTAAAATAGTTAATTTTCGACTTATTATCGACCAATTATTGACCCCGATAGGTCGATCTTGACCAAAAGTTGACTTTGGTGAAATGGTCGATCCTCAACCAATGACAATGACCCATTGACCCATTAGGTCGACTTTTGACCAAAAGTTAAATTTGATCAAAATGATCGATTTTGACTGTAATGACCATCATTGACCCGATAGGCCGAATTTTGACCAAAAAATCGAACTTTGGTCGAAATGATCGATCTTTGACCTAATGAGCTGACCCATTGACCCGAATAGGTCAACTTTTGACCGAAAAGTCGACTTTGGTCGAAATGGTCGATTCTTGACCCAATGACTAACCCATTGGACCTATAAATCAACTTTTGACTAAAAATTCAATTTTGGTCAAAATAGTCATTTTTTGACCTAATGAGCACTCATTGACCCAATAGGTCAACGTTTGACCAAAAAGTCAACTTTGGTCAAAATGGTCAATTTTTGACCCATTGTCCAACAAATTGACCAACCCATTGGCCCAATAGGTCAACTTTTGAACAAAAAGTTATCTTTGGTCAAAATAGTCAATTCTTGACCAAATTACAAACTCATTGACCAAATAGGTTAACTTTTGACGAAAAAGTCAACTTTGGTCAAAATGGTCAATTTCGACCTAATGACCGACCATGTTGACCCAATAGGATTAACTTTTAGACAAAAAATTAATCTTGACGTTCGAAAATAGTCAACTTTTGAATTCAATGACCGATTATTGACCCGATAAGTTGATCTCTGACCAAAAGTCGACTTTGGTCAAAATGAGTCAATCCTTGACCCAATGACGAACCTATTGACCCAATAGATCGACTTTTGACCAAAAATTCAACTTTGGTCAAAATAGTCGATTTTGACTTAATGCCTGACCCTTGACCCAATAGTCGACTTTTGACCAAAAGTCAACTTTAGTCGAAATGGTCGATTTTTGACCCAATGACCAACTCATTGACCTAATAGGTCAACTTTTGACCAAAAGTCATCTTTGGTCGAAATGGTCGAATCTTGACCAAATTACCGACTCATTGACCAAACATGTCGACTTTTGACCAAAAAGTCGACTTTGGTCGAAATGGTCAATTTCGACTGATGACCACCAGTTGACCCATTGGAGTAACAGTTGACCAAAAATACAATTTTGGTCAAAATGATCGATTTTGACCTAATGACCGATTATTGACCCGATAAGTTATTCTCGACCAAAAATTGACTTTGGTCGAAATAGTCGATCCTTGACCCGATATGAGCCCATTAACTCGATAGGTCAACTTTTGACTAAAAAGTCAATTTTGGTCAAAATAGTAAAATTTTGATTAGTGACCACCCATTGACCCAATTGGTCAACTTTTGACCAAAAAGTCAACTTTTGTCAAAATGGTCAATTTTTGACCCACTGGCCAACCCATTAACCCAATAGATCAACTTTTGATCAAAAGGTCATCTTTGGTCGAGATCGTTCGATTCTTAAAGTAATTACCGACTCATTGACCGAATAGGTCGACTTTTAACCAAAAGTCGACTTTGGTCGAAATGGTCGATTTCGACACTAATGACCCACTGTTGACCTGATGGATCAACTTTCGACCAACAAATAATTTTGGTCAAAATAGTCAATTTTTTACCTAACGACTAAAGTAGTCAATTTTTGAATTAATGACCAATTATTGACCCAATAGGTCAATCTCTGACCAAAAAGTCAACTTTGGTCAAAATGGTTAATCCTTGACCCAATGACAAACCCATTGACCCAATAGGTCATCTTCTGAAACAAAAGTCAATTTTGGTCAAAATCGTTTATTTTTGACCTAATGAACATCCATTGACCCAATTGGTTAAATTTTGACCAAAAAATGAATTTTGGTCAAAATAGTTAATTTTTGACCTAATGACCACCCATTGACCCAATAGGTCAACTTTGACCAAAAAGTCAACTTTGATCAAAATGGTCAATTTTTGACCTAATGACCACTCATTGACCCAATAGGCAACTTTTGACCAAAAAAGTCAACTTTGGTCAAAATCGTCGATTTACGACCGAATAGACACCCATTGACTCGATGGATCAACTTTTGACCAAAATTTAGCTATGGTTGAAATAGTCGATTTTGACTATGATGAAATAATAAATTTTTGAATTAATGACGAATTATTGACCCAAAATGTCAGTCTTTGACCAAAAAGTAAACTTTGGTCAAAATGGTCAATCCTTGACCTAATGACAAACCCATTGACCCGATAGGTCAACTTTTGACCAAAAAGTTAATTTTGGTGAAAATAGTCAATTTTTGACCTAATGAGCACCCATTGACCCAATAGGTCAACTTTTGACAAAAAAGTCAACTTTGGTTAAAATGGTCAATTTTTGACTCAATTACCAACTCAATGGCCAAATAGGTCAACTTTTGACCAAAAAGTCAACTTTGGTCAAAATGGTAAATTTCTGACCCAATGACCACCACGTTAACCCATTGGGTTAACATTTGACCAAAAAATTAATTTTGGTCGAAAAGGTCATTTTTGACCTAATGACCAATTATTGACCTAATAAGTCAATCTCTAACCAAAAAGTCAACTTTGGTCAGAATGGTCAATTTTTGACCCAATGACAAATCCATTGATTCAATAAGCCTACTTTTGACAAAAAAATCAATTTTGGTCAAAATAGTTAATTTTTGACCTAATGACCACCCATGACCCAGAAGGTCAACTTTTGACCAAAACGTGAACTTTGGTCAAAATAGTCAATTTTTTACCTAATGACCAACCCATTGACCCAATAGATCAACTTTCGACTAAAAAGTCTTCTTCGGTTAAACGGGTCAATTCTTGACCCAATTACCAACTCATTGACCAATAGGTCAACTTTTGACCAAAAAGTAAGCTTTCGTCAAAATAATCAATTTCTTACCCAATGACCAATCCGTTGACCCAATGGGTTAACTTTTGACCAAAAATTCAATTTTAGTCAAAATAGTCAATTTTTGACCTGATGACCAATTATTGACTCAATTAGTCAATCTCTAACCAAAAAGACAACTTTTGTCTAAATGGTGAGTCCTTGACCCAATGACAAACCCATTGACCTAATAGGTCAACTTTTGACCAAAAAGTCAATTTTTGACCTAATGACCACCCATTGACCCAATAGGTCAACTTTTGACCAAAAAGTCAACTTTGGTCAAAATGGTCAATTTTTAACCCAATGACCAACCCATTGACCCAATAGATCAACTTTTGGCCAAAAAGTCATCTTCGATCAAAATGGTCAAATCTTGACCCAATTACAAACTCATCGACCAAATAGGCAAACTTTTGTCCAAAAAGTCAACTTTGGTCAAAATGGTCAATTTCACCCAATGACCACTCCGTTGACCCAACGGGTTAACTTTTGACCAAAAATTCTTTTTTGGTAAAAATAGGTAAACTTTTGACCAAAATGTCATCTTTGGTCAAAATCATCAATTTCTGACCAAATGACCACCCCGTTGACTCAATGGGTTAACTTTTGACCAAAATTTCAATTCGAGTCGAAATAGTCAATTTTGACACAGTGACCGATTATTGACCCAGTAAGTCAATCTCTGACCAAATAGTCAACTTTAGTCAAAATGGTCAATCCTTGACCCAATGACAAACCCATTGACCAATAGGTCAACTTTAGACGAAAAAGTCAATTTTGGTCAAAATAGTCAACTTTAGACGAAAAAGTCATCTTTGGTCAAGATGGTCACTTTTTGAAGTGATTACCAACTCATTGACCAACTAGGTCAACTTTTGACCAAAAAGTCTACTTTTGTCAAAATGGTGAATTTATGACCCAATGAGCACCCCATTGACCAAATGGATCGACTTTCAACCAAAAATTAATTTTGGTCAAAATAGTCAATTTTTGACCTAATGACTAAAATAGTCAATTATTGACCCAATAAGTCAATCTCTGACCAACACGTCAACTTTGGTCAAAATGGTCAATTCTTGACCCGATAATGAGCCCATTGACCCGATTGGTCGACCTTACGACAAAAAGTCAATTTTGGTCGAAATAGTTAATTTTTGACCTAATGAACATCCATTGACCCAATTGGTCATCTTTTGACCAAAAAGTGAATTTTGGTCAAAATAGTTAATTTTTGACCTAATGACCACCTATTGACCCAATAGATCAACTTTGACCAAAAGTCGACTTTGGTCAAAATGGTCAATTTTTGACCTAATGACCAACCAATTGACCCAATAAGTCAACTTTTGACCAAAAAGTCAACTTTGGTCAAAATAGTTAATTTTTGACCTAATGACCACCCATTGACCCAATAGGTCAACTTTTGACCAAAAAGTCAACTATGGTCAAAATAGTCAATTTTTGCCCTAATGACCAACCATTGACCCAATAAGTCAACTTTTGACCAAAAAGTCAATTTTGGTCAAAATGGTCATTTTTTGACCCAATGACCAACCCATTGACCAAATAGATTAACTTTTGACCAAAAAGTCATCTACGGTCAAAATGGTCAATTTTTGACCCAATTACAAACTCATTGACCAAATAGGTCAAGTTTTGACCAAAAAACCAACTTTAGTCAAAATGGTCAATTTCACCCAATTAACACCCCGTTCACCCAATGGGTTAACTTTTGACCAAAAATTCAATTTTGGTCAAAATTGGTCAACTTTTGACCAAAATCTTATCTTTAGTCAAAATGCTCAATTTCTGACCCAATGACCAACCCCGTTGACCCAATGGGTTAACTTTTGACCAAAAATTCAATTTTGGTCAAAATTATCAATTTTTTACCTAGTGACCAATTATTGACCCAATAAGTCAATCTCTGACTAAAAAGTCAACTTTGATCAAAATGGTCAATCCATGACCCAATAGGTCAACTTTTGACCAAGAAGTCAATTTTGGTCAAAATAGTAAATTTTTGACCTAATGACCAATTATAGATCCAGTAAGCCAATCAGTGATAAAAAAATCATCACTGGTCAAAATGGTCAATCCTTGACCCAATGAATAATCCATTGACCTAATAGGTCAACTTTTGACCAAAAAGTCAACTTTGGTCAAAATAATCAAATCCTTGACCTAATGACCAACCCATTGGCCCAATAAGTCAACTTTTGACCAAAAATTCAATTTTGGTCAAAATAGTCAATTTTTGACCTAAAGAACACACATCTACCCAATATGTCAAATTTTGACCAAAAAGTCAACTTTGGCCAAAATGGTCAATTCTTGACCAAATTACCAACTCATTGACCAAATATGTTAAATTTTGACCAAAAGTCAACTTTTGTCAAATTGGTCACTTTCATTGTCAAAAAGTCAACTCAGTTGACCCAATAGGTTAACTTTTGACCAAAAATTCAATTTTGGACAAAATAATCAATTTTTGGCCTAACGACCAATTATTGACCCAATAAGTTAATCTCTGACCAAAAAGTCAACTTTGGTCAAAATGGTCAATCAATGACCCAATGACAAACCCATTGACCCAATAAGTCAACTTTTGACCAAAAAGTCAATTTTGGTCAAAATAGTCAATTTTTGACTTAATGACCACCCATTGACCCAATAAGTCAACTTTTGACCAAAAAGTCAACTTTGGTCAAAATAGTCAATTTTTGACCTAATGACCAACCCATTGACCCAATTGATCAATATTTGACCAAAAAGTCATCTTTGGTCAAGATGGTCAATTCTTGACGTATTTACTAACTCATTGACCAAATAGGTAAACTTTTGACTAAAAAGTCAACTTTGGTCAAAATGGTCAATTTTTGACCCAATGAGCACCCCGTTGACCCAATGGATCAACTTTTGAACAAAAATTTAATTTTGGTCAAAAGTTGACCGATTGGGTCAATGGGTTTGTCATTAGGTCAAGGATTGACCATTTTGACTAAAGTTGACTTTTTGGTCAAAGATTGACTTTCTGGGTCAATAATAGGTCATTAATTCAAAAATTTATTATTTTTGTCATTAGGTCAAAAATTGACTAGTTTGATCAAAATTAAATTTTTTTGCTTCTCATCGGGTCAAAAATTGACCATTTTAACCAAAATTGACTAGTTAGTCAAAAGTTGATCTATTTTGTCAATGAGTTGGTAATTGCGTCAAGAACTGACCATCTTGACCAATGCTGACTTTTTGGTTAAAAGTTGATCTATTGGGTTAATGGGTTGGTAATTGGGTCAAGAATTGACAATTTTGACCAAAGTTGACTTTTTGGTCAAAAGTTGACCTATTGGGTTGATGGGTGGTCATTAAGTCAGAAATTGATTATTTTGAGCAAAACTGATTATTTTGAGCAAAATTGACTTTTTTGTCAAAAGTTGAACTATTGGGTCAATGGGTTTGTCATTGGGTCAAGGATTGATCATTTTAACCAAAGTTGACATTTTGGTCAGAGATTAACTTTTTGGGTCCATAATTGGTCATTAGGTCAAAAATTGACAATTTTGACGAAAATTGAATTTTTGGTCAAAGGTTAGTCCATTGGGTCTACGGGGTGGTCATTGGGTCAGAAATTGACCATTTTGACCAAAGTTGACTTTTTGGTTAAAAGTTGGCTTATTGGGTCAATAGGAGGTCATTAGGTCAAAAATTGACTATTTTGACCAAAGTTGACTTTTTTTCAAAAGTTGACCTATTGGGTCAATGGGTGGTCATTAGGTCAAAAACTAACTATTTTGACCAAAATTGACTTTTTGGTAAAAAATTGACCTATTTGGTCAATAAGTTGGTCATTGGGTCAAGGATTGATTATTTTGACCAATGTGGACTTTTTGGTCAAAAGTTGACCTTTTGGGTCAATGGGTTGATCATTGAGTCAAGGATTGACCATTTTGACCAAAGTTGATTTTTTGGTCAGTGATTGGCTTATTGGGTCAACAATTGGTTATTAGGTCAAAAATTAAATATTTTGACCAAAATTGACTTTGTTGTCAAAAGTTGACCTATTGAGTCAATGGGTGGTCATTAAGTTAAAATTGAATATTTTGACCGAAATTGACTTTTTGGTCAAAAGTTGACCTATTGGGTCAATAGGTTTGTCATTGGGTCAAGGATTGACCTTTTTGACCAAAGTTGACTTTTTGGTTAGAAATTGACTTATTGGGTCAATAATTAGTCACAAGGTCAAAAGTTGACCTATTTTGACCAAAATTGAATTTTTGGTCAAAAGTTAACCCATTGGGTCAACAATGTGCTCATTGGGTCATAAATTGATTATTTTCACCAAAGTTGACTTTTTGGTCAAAATTTGACTTTTTTGGTTAATGAGTTGGAAATTGGGCCAAGAATTGACCATTTTGACTGAAGATGACTTATTGGCCAAAACTTGATCTATTGGGTCAAGGGGTTGGTCATTGGGTAAAAAATTAACCATTTTGACCAAAGTTGACTTTTTGGTCAAAAGTTGACCTATTGGTCAATGGGTGGTCATTTGGTCAAAAATTGACTATTTTGACTAAAATTGACTTTTTGGTCAAAAGTTGACCTATTGGGTCAATGGGTTTGTCATTGGGTCAAGGATTGACCATTTTGACTAAAGTTGACTTTTTGGTCGGAGATTGACTTATTGGGTCAATTATTGGTCATTAGGTCAAAAATTGATTATTTTGACCAAAATTGAATTTTTGGTTAAAAGTTAATCCATTGGGTCAACGGGGTGGTCATTAGGTCAAAAATTGACCATTTTGACCAAAGTTGACTTTTATCAAAAGTTAACTGATCGGTCAATGGGTGCTCATTAGGTCAAAATTTGACTATTTTGACCAAAGTTGACTTTTTTGTCAAAAGTGGACCAATTGGATAAATGGGTGGTTATTAGGTCAAAAATTAACTATTTTGACCAAAATTGACTTTTTGGTCAATGTTGACCTATTGGGTCAATGGGTTTGTCATTGGGTCAAGGATTGACCTTTTGACGAAGTTAACTTTTTGGTCGGAGATTGACTATATTAGGTCGATAATTGGTCATTAATTTAAAAATTATCTATTTTGGTCATTAGGTCAAAAATATACTATCAAAATTAAATTTTTGGTCAAAAGTTGATATATTGGGTCAACAGGGTGCTCATGGGTCAGAAATTGACCATTTTGACCAAAGTTGACTTTTTGGTCAAAAGTTGGCCTATTTGGTCAACGGGTTGATAATTACGTCAAGAATTGAACATCTTGACCAAAGATGACTTTTTTGTCAAAAGTTGATCTATTAGGTCAATGAGTTGGTCATTGGGTCAAAAATTGACCATTTTGACCAAAGTTGACTTTTTGGTCAAAAGTTGACCTATTGGGTCAATGGGTGGTCATTAAGTCAAAAATTGACTATTTTGACCAAAATTGACTTTTTGGTCAAAAGTTGACCTATTGGGTCAATGGGTTTGTCATTGGGTCAAGGATTGACCATTTTGACCAAAGTTGACTTTTTGGTCAAAAGTTGATCTATTGGGTCATGGGTGTTCATTAGGTCAAAAATTAACTATTTTGACCAAAATTGGATTTTTGGTCAAAAGTTGACTTATTGGGCCAATGGGTTGGTCATTGGGTCAAGGATTGATCATTTTGACCAAAGTTGATTTTCTAGTCAAAAGTTGACTTATTGGGTCAACGGGTTGGTCATCGGGTCAAGGATTGACCATTTTGATTAATGTTGATTTTTTGGTCAGTGATTGGTTTACTGGGTCTATAATTGGTCATTAGGTCAAAAATTGATTAGTTTGACCAAAATTAAATTTTTTGTCAAAAGTTGACCCGTTGGGTCAACGTGGAGGTCATTGGGTAAGAAATTGACCATTTTGACCGAAGTTGACTTTTTGGTCAAAAGTTGACCTATTTGGTCAATGAGTTGGTAATTGGCTCGAGAATTGAGCATTTAGATCGAAGATGACTTTTTGGTCAAATGTTCATCTATTGGGTCAAAAATTGACAATTTTTACCTAATGACAAACCCATTAACCTAATGAGCACCCATTGACCCAATAAGTCAACTTTTGACCAAAATGTCAATTTTGGTCAAAATGGTCAATTCTCGACCCAATTACCAACTCATTGGCCAAATAAGTCAACTTTTGACCAAAAGTCAACTTCGGTCAAAACGGTGAATTTCTGACCCAATGACCACCTCGTCGACCCATTGGGTTAACTTTTGACCAAAAATTCAATTTTGGTCAAAAGGTCAATTTTTGACCTAATGACCAATTATTGACCCAATAAGTCAATCTTTAACCAAAAAGTCAACTTTGGTCAGAATAGTCAATCCTTGACCCAATGACAAACCCATTGACCCAATAAGTCAACTTTTGACCAAAAAATCAATTTTTGTCAAAATTGTCAATTTTTGACCTAATGACCACCCATTGACCCAATAGGTCAACTTTTGACCAAAACGTCAACTTTGGTCAAAATTGTCAATTTTTGACCCAATGACCAACCTATTGACCCAATAGATCAACTTTTGACCAAAAAGTCATCTTCGTTCAAAATGGTCAATTCTCGACCCAATTACTATCTCATTGACCAAAATGGTCAACTTTTGACCAAAAAGTCAACTTTGGTCAAAATGGTCAATTTCTGACCCAATGATCATCCCGTTGACGCAATAGATTAACTTTTGACGAAAAATTCAATTTTGGTCAAAATAAGTCAACTTTTGACCAAAAAGTCATCTTTGATCAAAATGGTCAATTTCTGATCCAATGACCACCCCGTTGACTCAATGGGTTAACTTTTGACCAAAAATTTAATTTTGGTCAAAATAGTCAAATTTTGACCTAATGACCAATTATTGACTCAAATAATCATCTCGACTAAAAAGACAACATTGAAAAGTTCGACTTCGACCCAATGACAACTTGACCTATGGTCAACTACAAGGTCAGCAAAATCAATTTTTAATGACCACCCATTGACCCAATAAACTTTTGACCAAAAAGTCAACTTTGGTCAAAATGGTCAATTTTTTACCAAAAATTCAATTATGGTAAAAATAGTCATATTTTGACCTAACGACCAATTATTGACCTAATAAGTTAATCTCTAACCAAAAAGTCAGCTTTGGTCAACATGGTCAATCCTTGACCCAATGACAAAACCATTAAGCCAATAGGTCAACTTTTGAACAAAAAGTCAATTTTGGTCAAAATAATCAATTTTGGATTTAATGACCACCCATTGACCCAATAGGTCAACTTTTAACCAAAAAGTCAACTTTGGTCAAAATGGTCAATTTTTGACCCAATTACCAACCCATTGACCCAATAGATCAACTTTTGACCAAAAAGTCATCTTTGGTCAAGATGGTCAGTTCTTGACGCAATTACCAACTCATTGACCAAATAGGTCAACTTTTGACCAAAAAGTTAAATTTGGTCAAAATGGTCAATTTCTGACCCAATGACTATCTCGTTGACCCAATGGATAAACTTTTGACCAAAAATTCAATTTTGGTCAAAATAAGTCAACTTTTGACCAAAAAGTCATCTGTGGTCAAAATGGTTAATTTCTGACCCAATGACCACCCCGTCGACCAAATGCGTTAACTTTTGACCAAAAATTCAATTTTGTTCAAAATTGTCAATTTTTGAATTAATGACCAATTATTGAACCAATAAGTCAATCTATGACCAAAAAGTCAACTTTGGTCAAAATGGTCAATTCTTGACCCAATGACAAACCCATTGACCCAATAGGTCAACTTTTGGCCAAAAAGACAATTTTGGTCAAAATGGTCAATTTTTGACCTAATGACCACCCATTGACCCAATAGGTCAACTTTTGACCAAAAAGTCAACTTTGGTCAAAATAGTCAATTTTTGACCTAATTAGCACCCATTGACCCAATTGGTCAACTTTTGACCAAAAAGTAAATTTTTGTCAAAATATTCAATTTTTGAACTGATGACCAATTATTGACCCAGTAAGCCAGTCTTTCACCACAAAGTCAGCTTTGGTCAAAATGGTCAATCCTTGACCCAATGACCAACCCCTTGACCAAATAGGTCAACATTTGACCAAGAAGTCAACTTTGGACAAAATGATCAATCCTTGACCCAATGACCAACCCATTAGCCTAATTGGTCAACTTTTGACCAAAAAGTCAATTTTGGTCAAAATAGTTAATTTTTGAATTAATGACCAATTACTGACCCAATAAGTCAATCTCTGACCAAAAAGTTAATTTTGGTCAAAATGGTCAATCCTTGACCCAATGACAAACCCATTGACCCAATAGGTCAACTTTTGACCAAAAAGTTAATTTTGGTCAAAATAGTCAATATTTGACCTAATGACCACCCATTGACCCAATAGGTCAACTTATGACCAAAAAGTCAACTTTGGTCAAAATGTGAATCATTTATCCAATAACCAACCAATTGACCCAATAGGTCAACTTTTGACTAAAAGTCATTTTTTGTCAAAATGGTCAATTCTTGACCCAATTACCAACACATTGACCGAAAAGAACAACTTTTGACTAAATAGTCAACTTTGGTCAAAATGGTCAATTTCTGACCCAATGACCACCCCGTTGACCCAATGGGTTAACTTTTGACCAAAAATTCAATTTTGGTCAAAATAGTCAATTTTTGACCTGATGACCATTTATTGACCCCATAAGTCAATCTCTAACCAAAAAGTCAACTTTGGTCAAATGGTCAATCATTGACCCAATGACAAACCCATTGACCCAATAGGTCAACTTTTGACCAAAAAGTCAATTTTGGTCAAAATAGTCAATTTTTGACCTAATGACCACCCATTGTCCCAATAGGTCAACTTTTGACCAAAAAGTAAACTTTGGTCAAAATGGTCATTTTTAACCCAATGACCAACCCATTGAGCGAATAGATCAACTTTTGGGCAAAAATTCATCTTTGGTCAAAATGGTCAATTCTTGACCCAATTACCAACTCATTTGCCAAATAGGTCAACTTTTGACCAAAAAGTCAACTTTGGTCAAAATGGTCAATTTCACCCAATGACCTTCCCGTTGACCCAATGGGTTAACTTTTGACCAAAAATTCAATTTTAATCAAAATAGGTCAACTTTTGTCATCTTTGGTCAAAATAATCAATTTCTGACCCAATAACCACCCCACCCCATTGACCCAATGAGTTAACTTTTGACTAGAAATTCAATTTTGGTCAATATAGTCAATTTTTGACCTAGTGACCAATTATTGACCCAATAAGTCAATCTTTGACCAAAAAGTCAACTTTGGTCAAAATGGTCAATCCATGACCTAATGACAAACTCATTGACCCAATAGGTCAACTTTTAACCAAAAATTCAATTTTGGTCAAAATAGTCAATTTTTGACCTAATGACCAATTATTGACCCAGAAAGCCAATCACTGACAAAAAAATCAACATTGGTCAAAATGGTTAATCCTTGACCCAATGACCTACCCATTGACCCAATAGGTTAACTTTTGACCAAAAGTCAACTTTGGTCAAAATGATCAAATCCTTGACCTAATGACCAACCCATTGGCCCAATAAGTCAACTTTTGACCAAAAATTTAATTTTGGTCAAAATGGTCAATTTTTGACCTAATGAACACCCATTGACCCAAAAGGTCAACTTTTGACCAAAAAGTCAACTTTGGTCAAAATGGTCAATTTTTGACCCAATGACCAACCCATTGACCCAATAGGTCAACTTTTGACCAAAAAGTTATCTTTGGTCAAAATGGTCAATTCTTGACCAAATTACCAATTCATTGACAAAAGTCAACTTTGGTCAAAATGGTCAATTTCTGACCCAATGACCACCCCGTTGACCCAATGGTTTAACTTTTGACAAAAAATTCAATTTTGGTGAAAATAATCAATTTTTGGCCTAACGACCAATTATTGACCAAATAAGTTAATCTCTGACCAAAAAGTCAACTTTGGTCAAAATGGTCAATACTTGACCCAATGACAAACCCATTGACCCAATAGGTTAACTTTTGACCAAAAAGTCAATTTTGGTCAAAATAGTCAATTTTTAACTTAATGACCACCCATTGACCCAATAGGTCAACTTTTGACCAAAAAGTCAACATTGGCCAAAATGGTCAATTTTTGACCTAATAACCACCCATTGACCTAATAGGCCAACTTTTGGCCAAAAAGTCGTCTTTGGTCAGGATGGTCAATTCTTGACAAAATTCCCAACTCATTGACCTAATATGTCAATTTTTGACTAAAAAGTCAACTTTGGTTAAAATGGTCAATTTCTGACCCAATGAGCACCCCGTTGACCCAATGGATCAACTTTTGACCAAAAATTTAGTCTTGGTCAAAATTGTCAATTTTTGACATAATGACCGAAATAGTCAATTTTTGAATTAATGACCAATTATTGACCCAATAAGTCAATCTCTGACCAAAAGTCAACTTTGGTCAAAATGGTCAATCCTTGACCCAATGACAAACCCATTGACCCATAGAGTCAACATTTGACCAAAAGTCGATTTTGGTCGAAATAGTTAATTTTTACTTAATGACCACCCATCGACCCAATTGGTCAACTTTTGACCAAAAGTCGACTTGGGTCGAAATAGTCGATTTTTGACCTAATGACCACTCTTGACCCAATAGGTCGACTTTTAACCAAAAAGTCAACTTTGGTCGAAATGGTCGATTTTTGACCTCATCACCACCCATTGACCCAATAGGTCAACTTTTGACCAAAAAGTCAACTTTGGTCAAAATAGTCAACTTTTGACCAAAAAGTCAACTTTGGTCAAAATGGTCAAATTTTTACCCAATAGATCAACTTTTTACCAAAAAGTCATCTTCGCTTAATGTGCTCAAATCTTGACCCAATTACCAACTCATTGACCAAATAGGTCAACTTTGGACCAAATAGTCAACTTTGGTAAAAATGGTCAATTTCGACCTAACAATCACCTCGTTGACCTAATAGGTCGACTTTTTACAAAAATTTAATTATCGTCAAACTAGTCGATTTTTAACCTAATGACCGATTATTGACTCGATAAGTCGATCTCTGACCAAAAGTCAGACTTAGTCGAAATGGTCGATCCTTGCCCCATTGAGCAGCCCATTGTCCCAATCAGTCAACTTTTGACGAAAAAGTCAACTTTGGTTAAAATGGTCAATCTTTGACCCCATGACCAACTCATTGACCCAATATGTCAACTTTTGACTAAAAAGTCGATTTTGGTCGAAATAGTCAATTTTTGCGTAATGGCCAATTATTGTCCAGTAAGCAAATCTCTGACCAAAAAGTCAACTTTGGTCAAAATGGTCAATCCTTGACCCAATGACCAACCCATAGAACCAATTGGTCAACTTTTGACCAAAAAGTTAACTTTAGTCAAAATGATCAATCCTTAACCCAATGACCAAACCATTGGCCTAATAGGTCAACTTTTGACCAAAAACTCAATGTTGGTCAAAATAGTCAATTTTTGAATTAATGACCAAATATTAACCCAATGACATACCCATTGATCTAATAGGTCAACTTTTGACCAAAAAGTCAATTTTGGTCAAAATAATTTATTTTTGACCTAATGACCACTCATTAACCCAATAGGTTAACTTTTGACCAAAAAGTCAGCTTTGGTCAAAATTGTCAATTTTTTACCAAAAATTCCATTTTGGTTAAATTAGTTAATTTTTGCCCTAATGACCAATTATTGACTCAAAAAGTTAATCTCTGACCAAAAAGTCAACTTTGGTCAAAATGGTCAATCCTTGACACAATGACAAACCCATTGATCCAATTGGTCAACTTTTGACCATAAAGTCAATTTTTGTCAAAATAGTCAATTTTTGACTTAATGACCACCTATTGAATCAATAGGTCAACTTTTGACCAGAAAGTCAACTTTCGTCAAAATGATCAATTTTTGACCCAATGACAAACCCATTGACCCAATTGATCAACTTTTGACCAAAAAATATTCTTTGGTCAAAATGGTCAATTCTTGACGTAATTACCAACTCATTGACGAAATAGGTTAACTTTTGACCAAAAATTCAACTTCGGTCAAAATGGTCAATTTTTGACTCATTGTGCACCCCATTGACCCATTGTCAACTTCTGACCAAAAAGTCAATTTTGGTCAAAATACTCAATTTTTGACCTAACGAACAATTATTGCCCACTAAGCCAATCTCTGACCAAAAAGTCAACTTTGGTTAAAATGGTGAATCCTTGAACCAATGACTAACCCAATGGCCTAATAGGTCAACTTTTGACCAAAAAGTCAATGTTGGTCAAAATAGTCAATTTTTGATTTTATGACCAATTATTGACCCAATAAGTCAATATCCAACCAAAAAGTCAGCTTTGGTTAAAATGGTCAATCCTTGACCCATTGACATACCCGTTGACCTAATAGGTCAACTTTTGAGCAAAAAGTACATTTTGGTTAAAAAAATCAATTTTTGACCTAATGACCACGCATTGACCCAATAGGTGAACTTTTGACCAAAAAGTCAACTTTGGTCAAAATGGTCAATTTTTTACCAAAAATTCAATTATGGTCAAAATAGTCATATTTTGACCTAACGACCAATTATTGACCCAATAAGTTAATCTCTAACTAAAAAGTCAGCTTTGGTCAAAATGGTCAATCCTTGACCCAACGACAAACCCATTAACCCAATAGGTCAAATTTTGACCAAAAAGTCAATTTCGGTCAAAATAATCAATTTTGGATTTAATGACCACCCATTGACCCAATAGGTCAACTTTTGACCAAAAAGTCAACTTTGGTCAAGATGGTCAATTTTTGACTAATTACACCAATAGATCAACTTTTGACCAAAAGTCATCTTTGGTCAAGATGGTCAGTTCTTGATGCAATTACCAACTCGTTGATCAAATAGGTCAACTTTTGACCAAAAAGTTAAATTTGGTCACAATGGTCAATTTCTGACCCGATGACTATCTCGTTGACCCAATGGGTTAATTTTTGACCAAAAATTCAATTTTGGTCAAAATAGGTCAACTTTTGACCAAAAAGTCATCTGTGGTCAAAATGGTCAATTTCTGACCCAATGACCACCCCGTCGACCTAATGGGTTAACTTTTAACCAAAAATTCAATTTTGTTCAAAATTGTCAATTTTTGAATTAATGACCAATTATTGAACTAATAAGTCAATCTGTGACCAAAAAGTCAACTTTGGTCAAAATGGTCAATTCTTGACCCAATGACAAACCAATTGACCCAATAGGTCAACTTTTGGCCAAAAAGACAATTTTGGTCAAAATGGTCAATTTTTGACCTATGACCACCCATTGACCCAATAGGTCAACTTTTGACCAAAAAGTCAACTTTAGTCAAAATAGTCAATTTTTGACCTAATGACTAACTATTGACCCAATAGGTAAACTTTTGACCAAAAAGTCAACTTTGGTCAAAATGGTCAATTTTTGAGCCAATGACCAACAAATTGAACCAATAGGTCAGCTTTTGACCAAAAAGTCATCTTTGGTCAAAATGGTCAATTCTTGACCAAATTTCCAACTCATTGACAAAGTTGGTCAACTTTTAACCAAAAAGTCAACTTTGGTCAAAATGGTCAATTTATGACTTAATGACCACCCGTTGACCCAATGAACTAACATTTGACCAAAAAGTCAATTTTGGTTGAAATAGTCAACTTTTGACCTAATTACCAATTATTGACCCAATAAGTTATTCTCTGACAAAAAAGTCAACTTTGGTCAAAATGGTCAATCATTGACCCAATGACAAACCCATTGACCCAATAGGTCAACTTTTGACCAAAAAAGTCAATTTTGGTAAAAATAGTTAATTTTTGACCAAATGATCACCCATTGACCCAATTGGTCAACTTTTTACGAAAAAGTCAACTTTGGACAAAATAGTCAATTTTTGACCTAATGACCACCCTTGACCCAATAGGTCAACTTTTGACCAAAAAGCCAACTTTGGTAAAAAATGGTCAATTTTTGACCAAATGACCACACATTGACCCAATATGTCAACTTTTGACCAAAAAGCCAACTCACAATAGTTAATTTTTGACCTAATGACCACCTATTGACCCAATAGGTCAACTTTTGACCAAAAAGTCAACTTTGGTCAAAATGGTCAATTTTTTGCCCAAAGACCAACCTAGTGACCCAATAGATCAACTTTTGACCAAAAAGTCACCTTCAGTCAAAATGGTCAATTCTTGACCCAATTACCAACTCATTGACCAAATATGTCAACTTTTGACCAAAAAGTCAACTTTGGTCAAAATGGTCAATTTCTGACCCAATGACCACCCCGTTGACCCAATGGGTCAACTTTTGACAAAAAAAATTAATTTTGTTCGAACTAATCAAATTTTGACCTAATGACTAATTATTGACCCAATAAGTCAATCTCTGACCAAAAAGTCAACTTTGGTAAAAATGGTCAATCCTTAACCCAATGACCAACTTATTGACCTGATAAGTCAACTTTTGACGAAAAAGTCAACTTTGGTCAAAATAGTCAATCCTTGACCCAATGACCAACCCATTGACCCAATATGTCAACTTTTGACCAAAAAGTCTCTTTTGGTCAAAATAGTCAATTTTTGACCTAATGACAAATTATTGCCCGATAAGTCAATCTTTGACTAAAAAGTAAACTTTAGTCAAAATGGTCAATCCTTGACCCAATGACCAACCCATTGACCCAATAGGTTAACTTTTGACCAGAAAGATAACTTTGGTCAAAATGATCAATCATTCACCCAATGACCAACCCATTGGTCTAATAAGTCAACTTTTGACCAAAAAGTTAATGTTGGTCAAAATAGTCAATTTTTGAATTAATAACCAAATATTGAGCCAATAAGTCAATCTCTAACCAAGAAGTCAACTTAGGTCAAAATGGTCAATTCTTCACCCAATGACATACCCATTGACCTAATAGGTCAACTTTTGACCAAAAAGTCAATTTTGGTAAAAATAATCAATTTTTGACCAAAAGACCACCAATTGACCTAGTATGTCAACTTTTGACCAAAAAGTCTAATTTGGTCAAGATGGTCAATTTTTTACCAAAAATTCATTTTTAATCAAAATAGTCAATTTTTGACCTAATGACCAATTATTGACCCAAAAAGTTAATCTCTGGCCAAAAAGTCAAGTTTGGTCAAAATGGTCAATCCTTGACCCAATGACACCCATTGACCCAAAAAGTCAACTTTTGACCAAAAAGTCAGTTTTGGCCAAAATAGTCAATTTTTGACTTAATGGACACCCATTGACCCAATAGGTCAACTTTGACGAAAAAGTCAACTTTGCTCAAAATGGCCAATTTTTGACCCATTGACCAACCCATTGGCCCAATAAATCAACTTTTGACCACAAAGTCATCTTTGTTCAAAATGATCAATTCTTGACGCAATTACCAACTCATTGACCAAATATATCAACTTTTGAGAAAAAAGTCAACTTTTGTCAAAATGGTCAATTTTTAACCTAATGACCACCCTTTGACCCAATTGGTCAACTTTTGACTAAAAAGTCAACTTTGGTTAAAAAAGTCAATTTTTGACCAAATGACCACCCGTTGACCCGATAGGTCAACTTTTTACCAAAAAGTCAACTTTGGTCAAAATAGTTAATTTTTTAACTAATGACCACCCATTGACCAAATATGTCAACTATTCAATAAAAAGTCAATTTTGGGCAAAATGGTCAATTTTTTAACCAAAGACCAACCCATTTACCCAATAGATCAACTTTTGACCAAAAAGTCAACTTTGGTCAAAATGGTCAATTTCTTGACCCAATTACCAACTTATTGACCAAAAGGTCAACTTTTGACCAAAAAGTCAACTTTAGTCAAAATGGTCAATTTCTGACCCATTGACCACCTCGTTGACCCAATGGGTCAACTTTGGACAAAAAATATAATTTTGGTCCAACTAATCAATTTTTGACCAAATGACCAATTATTGACCTAATAAGTAAATCTCTGACCAAAAAGTCAACTTTGGTCAAATTGGTCAATCCTTGACCCAATGACAAACCCATTGACCCAATAGGTCAACTTTTGACCAAAAAGTCAATTTTCGTCAAAATAGTTAATTTTTGACCTAATGACCACCCATTGACCCAATTGGTCAACTTTTGACCAAAAAGTCAATTTTGGTCAAAATAGTCAATTTTTGACCTAACGACCAATTATTGCCAAGTAAGTCAAACTCTGACCAAAAAGTTAACTTTGGTCAAAATGGTCGATCCTTGAACCAATGACCAACCCATTGACCCAATAGATCAACTTTTGACCAAAAAGTTAACTTTGGCCAAAATGATCAATCCTTGATCCAATGACCAACCCATTGGCCTAATAGGTAAACTTTTGACCAAAAAGTCAATGTTGGTCAAAATAGTCAATTTTTTATTTAATGACCAATTATTGACCCAATAGGTCAATCTCCAAACAAAAAGTCAACTTTGGTCAAAATAGTTAATCCTTGACCCAATGACATACCCATTGAACTAATAGGTCAAATTTTGAGCAAAAAGTACATTTTGGTCAAAATAATCAATTTTTGACCTCATGACCACCCATTGACCCAATAGGTGAACTTTTGACCAAAAAGTTAACTTTGGTCAGAATGGTCAATTTTTTACCAAAAATTTAATTATGGTCAAAATAGTCGTATTTTGACCTAATGACCAATTATTGATCCAATAAGTTAATCTCTAACCAAAAAGTCAACTTTGGTCAAAATGGTCAATCTTTGACCCAATGACAAACTCATTAACCCAATAGCTCAACTTTTGTCCAAAAATCAATTTTGGTCAAAATAATTATTTTTTGATTTAATGACCACCCATTAACCCAATAGGTCAACTTTTGACCAAAAAGTCAACTTTGGTCAAAATGGACAATTTTTGACCCAATTACCAACCCATTGACCCAATATATCAACTTTTGACCAAAAAGTCATCTTTGGTCAAGATGGCCAGTTCTTGACGTAATTACCAACTCATTGACGAAAAGGTCTACTTTTGACCAAAAAGTTAACTTTGGTTAAAATGGTCAATTTCTGACTCAATGACTATCTCGTTGACCCAATGGGTTAACTTTTGACAAAAAATTCAATTTTGGTCAAAATGAGTCAACTATTGACAAAGTCATTTGGTCAAATGGTCAATTTCGACCCAATGACCTTGCTGATCAAGTCGACTTTGACAAAAAATTTAACTTTGGTCAAAATAATCGATCTTTGATCCAATGACCGACTTATTGACGAAATAGGTCAACTTTTAACCAACAAGTCAACTTTGGTCAAAATGGTCAATCTTCGACTCATTGACGCACCCATTGACTCGATATGTCAACTTTTGACCAAAAGTCGATTTTGGTCAAAATAGACGATTTTTGACCTAACGACACAATTATTGCCCGATAAGTCGATCTCTCGACAAAAAGTCAACTTTGGTTAAAATGGTCGAATCATTGACCAATGACTAACTTGATAGCCTAATAGGTCGACTTTTTGACCAAAAAGTCAATGTTGGTCAAAATAGTCAATTTTTGATTTTATGACCAATTATTGACCCAATAAGTCAATCTCTAACCAAAATGTCAACTTTGGTCAAAATGGTCAATCCTTGACCCATTGACATACCCGTTGACCTAATAGGTCAACTTTTGAGCAAAAAGTACATTTTGGTTAAGAAAAATCAATTTTTGACCTAATGACCACACATTAACCCAATAGGTGAACTTTTGACCAAAAAGTCAACTTTGGTCAAAATGGTCAATTTTTACCAAAAATTCAATTATGGTGAAAATAGTCATATTTTAACCTAATGACCAATTATTGACCCAATAAGTTAATCTCTAACCAAAAAGTCAGCTTTGGTCAAAATGGTCAAAACTTGACCCAACGACAAACCCATAAACCCAATAGGTCAAATTTTGACCAAAAAGTTAATTTTGGTCAAAATAATCAATTTTGGATTTAATGATCACCCATTGACCCAATAGGTCAACTTTTGACCAAAAAGTCAACTTTGGTCAAGATGGTCAATTTTTGACCCAATTACCAACCCATTGACCCAATAGATAAACTTTTGACCAAAAAGTCATCTTTGGTCAAGATGGTCAGTTCTTGATGCAATTACCAACTCGTTGACCAAATAGGTCAACTTTTGACCAAAAAGTTAAATTTGGTCAAAATGGTCAATTTCTGACCCAATGACTATCTCGTTGACCCAATGGGTTAACTTTTGACCAAAAATTCAATTTTTGTCAAAATTGGTCAACTTTTGACCAAAAAGTCATCTGTGGTCAAAATGGTCAATTTCTGACCCAATGACCACTCGGTCGACATAATGGGTTAACTTTTGACCAAAAATTTAATTTTGTTCAAAATTGTCAATTTTTTAATTAGTGACCAATTATTGAACTAATAAGTCAATCTGTGACCAAAAAATCAACTTTGGTCAAAATGGTCAATTCTTGACCCAATGACAAACCAATTGACCCACTAGGTCAACTTTTGGCCAGAAAGACAATTTTGCTTAAAATGGTCAATTTTTAACCTATGACCACCCATTGACCCAAAATGTCAACTTTTGACCAAAAAGTCAACTTTAGTCAAAATAGTCAATCGTCGATCTAATGATTGACTTATTGACCCAATAGGTAAACTTTTCGACCAAAAAGTCGACTTTGGTCGAAAATGGTCGAATTTTGAGCCAATGACCAACCAATTGACCCAATAGGTCAACTTTTGACCAAAAAGTCATCTTTGGTTAAAATGGTCAATTCTTGACCAATTACCAACTCGTTGATCAAAAAGGTCAACTTTTAACCAAAAAGTCAACTTTGGTCAAAATGGTCAATTTATGACTTAATGACCACCTTTTGACCTAATGAACTAACATTTGACCAAAAAATCAATTTTGGTCGAAATAGTCAATTTTTGACCTAATTACCAATTATTGACCCAATAAGTTATTCTCTGACAAAAAAGTCAACTTTGGTCAAAATGGTCAATCATTGACCCCATGACATACCCATTGACCTTATGGGTCAACTTTTGAGCAAAAAGTACATTTTGGTCAAAATAATCAATTTTTGACCTAATGACCACCCATTGACCCAATAGGTAAACTTTAGACCAAAAGGTCAACTTTGGTCAAATGGTCAATTTTTTACCAAAAATTCAATGATGGTCAAAATAGTCAATTTTTTACCTTATGACCAGTTAACTTTTGACCAATTATTGACCCAATAAGTTAATCTCTAACCAAAAAGTCAGCTTTGGTCAAAATGGTCAATCCTTGACCCAATGACAAACCCATTAACCCAATAGGTCAACTTTTGACCAAAAAGTCAATTTTTGTCAAAATAATCATTTTTTGATTTAATGACCACCCATTGACCCAATAGGTCAACTCTTGACCAAAAAGTCAACTATGGTAAAAATGGACAATTTTTGACCCAATTACCAACCCATTGACCCAATAGATGGTCAGTTCTTGACGCAATTAACAACTCATTGACCAAATAGTCAATTTTTGACCTAATGACCACCTATTGACCCAATAGGTCAACTTTTGACCAAAAAGTCAACTTTGCTCAAAATGGTCAATTTTTGAGCCAATGACCAACAAATTGAACCAATAGGTCAACTTTTGACCAAAAAGTCATCTTTGGTCAAAATGGTCAAATCTTGACTAAATTACCAACTCATTGACAAAAGTATGTCAACTTTTAACAAAAAAGTCAACTTTGGTCAAAATGGTCAATTTCTGACCTAATGACTACCCGTTGACCCAATGGACTAACATTTGACCAAAAAGTCAATTTTGGTCAAAATAGTCAATTTTTGACCTAATGACCAATTATTGACCCAATAAGTTATTCTCTTACCAAAAAGTCAACTTTGGTCAAAATGGTCAATCCTTGACCCAATGACAAACCCATTGACTCAATAGGTCAACTTTTGACCAAATAAGTCAATTTTAGTCAAAATAGTTAATTTTTGACGTAATGATCACCCATTGACCCAATTGGTCAACTTTTTACGAAAAAGTCAACTTTGGACAAAATAGTCAATTTTTGACTTAATGACCACCCTGACCCAATAGGTCAACTTTTGATCAAAAAGCCAACTTTGGTCAAAATGGTCAATTTTTGACCTAATGACCACCCATTGACCCAATAGGTCAACTTTTGACCAAAAAGCCAACTTTTGTTACTATAGTTAATTTTTGACCTAATGACCACCAATTGACCCAGTAGGTCAACTTTTAACCAAAAAGTCAACTTAGGTCAAAATGGTCAATTTTTGGCTCAATGACCAACCCATTGACCCAATAGATCAACTTTTAACCAAAAAGTCACCTTCAGTCAAAATGGTCAATTCTTGACCCAATTACCAAATCATTGACCAAATATGTCATCTTTTGAGCGAAAAGTCAACTTTGGTCAAAATGATCAATTTTTGACCCAATGACCTCCCCGTTGACCCAACGGGTCAACTATTGACAAAAAAATTAATTTTGTTCAATCTAATCAATTTTTAACCTAATGACTAATTATTGACCCAATAAGTCAATCTCTGACCAAAAAGTCAACTTTGGTCAAAATTGTCAATCCTTGACCCAATGACCAATCCATTGACCCAATAGGTCAACTTTTGACGAAAAAGTCAACTTTGGTCAAAATGGTCAATCCTTGACCCAATGACCAACCCATTGACCCAATATGTCAACTTTTGACCAAAAAGTCACTTTTGGCCAAAATAGTCAATTTTTGACCTAACGACAAATTATTGCCCAGTAAGTCAATCTTTGACCAAAAAGTCAACTTTGGTCAAAATGGTCAATCCTTGACCCAATAACCAACCCGTTGACCCAATAGGTCAACTTTCGACCAAAAAGATAACTTTGGTCAAAATGATCAATCCTTGACCCAATGACCAACCCATTGGCCTAATAGGTCAACTTTTGACCAAAAAGTCGATGTTGGTCAAAATAATCAATTTTTGAATTACTGACCAATTATTGACCCAATAAGTCAATCTCTAACCAAAATGTAAATTTTGGTCAAAATGGTCAATCCTTGACCCAATGACATACCCATGGACCTAATAAGTCAACTTTTGACAAAAAGTCAATTTTGGTCAAAATAATCAATTTTTGACCTAATGACCACGCATTAACCCAATAGGTCAACTTTTGACCAAAAAGTCAAATATGGTTAAAATGGTCAATTTTTTACCAAAAATTTAATTTTGGTCAAAATAGTCAAATTTTGACCTAATTACCAATTATTGACCCAAAAAGTTAATCACTGACAAAAAGTTCAAGTTTGGTAAAAATGGTCAATCCTTGACCCAATGACAAACCCATTGACCAAATAGGTCAACTTTTGACCAAAATGTCAATTTTGGCCAAAATAGTCAATTTTTAACTTAATGGACTCCCATTGACCCAATAGGTCAACTTTTGATAAAAAAGTCAACTTTGGTCAAAATGGTCAATTTTTGACCCATTGACCCAACAAATCAACTTTTGACCACAAAGTCATCTTTGGTCAAAATGGTCAATTCGTGATGCAATTACAACCTCATTGACCAAATATGTCGACTTTTGAGCAAAAAGTCGACTTTGGTCGAAATGGTCGATTTTTGACCTCGATAAGCACCGTTGACCCGATGGATCGACTTATGACCAAAAATTTAATTTTGGTCGAAAATAACGATTCTATGACTAATGACCAGAAATAGTCGATTTTGAAGTAATCACCGAGTTATTGACCTAATAAGTAAATCTTCGACCAAAAAGTCGACTTTGGTCAAAATGGTCGATCCTTGACCCGATGACGAAACCCATTGACCGAACAGATCGACTTTTGACCGAAAGTCGACTTTGGTCGAAATAGTTAATTTTGACTAGTGATAGCCCATTAACCCGATCGGTTAACTTTTGACTAAAAGTTAACTTTGGTCAAAATTGTCGATTATTGACCTAATGACCACCGTTGACCCGATAGTTCGGCTCTTCGACGAAAGTCAGCTTTGGTTAACATGCTCGATTTTTGACTGTGACTACCAATTGACCCAATAGTCGACTTTGACCAAAAGTCGACTTTGGTCAAAATAGTTGAATTTTTAACTATTGACCACCATTGACCTAATATGTCGACTTTTCGACAAAAGTCAATTTTGGTCAAAATGATCAATTTTTGAACCAAAGACCAACCCATTGACCCAATAGATCAACTTTTGCCCAAAAAGTCAACCTCGCTCAAAATGGCCAATTTCTGACCCAATGACCACCCCGTTGACCCAATGGGTCAACTTTTGACAAAAAGTTTAATTTCGGTCCAACTATTCAATTTTCGACCTAATGACCAATTCTGACCTGATAAGTCAATCTACGACCAAAAAGTCAACTTTGGTCAAAATGGTCACTCCTTGACCCAACGAACAACCCATTGACCTAATAGGTCAACTTTTGACTAAAAGTCAACTTTGGTAAAAAATGGTCAATCCTTGACTCAATGACCAACCCATTGACCCAATATGTCAACTTTTGACCAAAAAGTCAATTTTGGTTAAAATAGTTAATTTTGGTCAAAATAGTCAATTTTGGTCAAAATAGTCAATTTTTGACCTAACGACAAATTATTGCCAGTAACTAATCTCTGACTAAAAAGTCAACTTTGGTCATAATGGTCAATCCTTGAACCAATGACCAACCCATTAACCCTATATGTCAACTTTTGACCAAAAAGTTAACTTTGGCCAAAATGATCAATCCTTGACCCAATGACCAACCCATTAGCCTAATAGGTCAACTTTTGACCAAAAAGTCAATGTTGGTCAAAATAATCAATTTTTGATTTAATGACTAATTATTGACGCAATAAGACAATCTCTAACCAAAAAGTCAACTTTAGTCAAAATTGTCATTCCCTGACCCAATGACATACACATTGACCTAATAGGTCAACTTTTGAGCAAAATGTACATTTTGGTCAAAATAATCAATTTTTGACCTACTGACCACCCATTGACCCCATTGGTGAAGTTTTGACCAAAAAGCCAACTTTCATCAAAATGGTAAATTTTTTACTAAGAATTTAATTATGGTCAAAATAGTCATATTTTGACCTAATAACTAATTATTGACCCAATAAGTTAATCTCTAACCAAAAAATCAGCTTTGGTCATAATGGTCAATCTTGACCCAATGACGAACCCATTAACCCAATAGGTCAACTTTCGACCAAAAAGTTAATTTTGGTCAAAATAGTCAAATTTTTATTTAATGACCACCCATTGACCCAATAGGTCAAATTTTGACCAAAAAGTTAACTTTGGTCAAAATGGACAATTTTTTACCCAATTACCAACCCATTGACCCAATAGATCAACTTTTAACCAAAAATTCATCTTTGGTTAAGATGGTCAGTTCTTAAAGCAAAAAGTCAACTGTGGTAAAAATGGGCAATTTCTGACCAATGACCACCCCGTTGACCCAATGGGTCAAGTTTTGACAAAAAAATTAATTTTGGTCAAACTAATCAATTTTTGACCTAATGACCAATTATTGACCCAAAAAGTCAATCTCTGACCAGAAAGTCAACTTTGGTCAAAATGGTCAATACTTGACCAATTGACCAACCTAATGACCAAATACGTCAACTTTTGACAAAAAAGTCCACTTTGGTTAAAATGGTCAATCCTTGACCAAATGACCAACCCATTGACCCAATATGTCAAATTTTGACCAAAAAGTTAATTTTGGTCGTAATAGTCAATTTTTGACCTAACGACCACCCATTGACATAATAGATTGACTTTTGACCAAAAAGTCGATGTTGGTCAAAATAGTCGATTTTTGAATTAATGACGATTATTGACTCGATAAGTCGATCTCTAACGAAAAAGTAAACTTTGGTCAAAATGGTCGATCCTTGACCCAATGACATACCCATTGATCTAATAGGTTAACTTTTGACCAAAAAGTCAATTTTGGTCAAAATAATCAATTTTTGACCTAATGACCACCCATTGACCTAATAGGTGAACTTTTGACCAAAAAGTCATCTATGGTCAAAATGGTCAATGTTTTACCAAAAATTTAATTTTTGGTCAAAATAGTCAATTTTTGACCTAATGACCAATTATTGACCCAATAAGTAAGTCTCTGACCAAAAAGTTAGCTTTGGTCAAAATGGTCGATCCTTGACCCGATGACGAACCCATTAACTTGATAGGTCAACTTCTGACCAAAAAGTCAATTTTTGTCAAAATAATCAATTTTTGATTTAATGACCACCCATTGAACCAATAGGTCAACTTTTGATCAAAAAGTCAACTTTGGTCAAAATGGTCAGTTTTTGAACCAATTACCAACCCATTGACCCAATAAATCAACTTTTGACCAAAAAGTCATCTTTAGTCAAGATGGTCAGTTCTTGACGCAATTACCAACTCATTGATCAAATGGGTTAACTTTTAACTAAAAATTCAATTTTGTTCAAAATTATCAATTTTTGAATTAATGACCAATTATTGAACCAAAAAGTCAATCGTGATCGAAAAGTCGACTTTAGTCGAAATGGTCGATCCTTGACCCGATAACGAACCCATTGATCCAATAAATCGACTATTTGACCAAAAGTCAATTTTGGTCAAAATGGTCAATTTTTGATCAAATGACCTACCATTGACCCGATAGAGTCGACTTTTGATCAAAAGTCGACTTTGGTCAAAATAGTCGATTTTTGACCTAATGATCACCATTTGACTCGATAGGTCGACTTTCGACAAAAAAGTCAACTTTGGTCAAAATGGTCGATTTTTCAGCCTAATGACCAACAAATTGACCCAATAGGTCGACTTTGATCGAAAAGTCATCTTTGGTGAAAATGGTCGAATCTTCGCCAAATTACTGACTCATTGACAAAGTAGGTCGACTTTTGTCCAAAACGTTAACTTTAGTCGAAATGGTCAATTTCGACCTAATGACCCTCGTTGACCCTATGGACTAACATTTGACCAAAAGTTAATTTTGGTCGAAATAATCGATTTTTGACTAACGACCAATTATTTCCCGATAAGCGAATCTCCGACCAAAAAGTAAACTTTGAGTCGAAATGGTCGATCCTTGACCCGATGACAAACACATTGACCTGATAGATCAACTTTTGACCAAAAAGTCAACTTTGGTCAAAATAGTCAATTTTGACTTAATGACCACCCCGACCAAATAGGTCAACTTTTGACCAAAAAGTCAACTTTGGTCAAAATGGTCAATTTTTGACCTAATGACCACTCATTGACCCAATAGGTCAACTTTTGACCAAAAAGCCAAGTTTGGTCACAATAGTTAATTTTTGACCTACTGACCACCCATTGACCCAATAGGTTAACTTTTGACCAAAAAGTCAACTTTGGTCAAAATGGTCAATTTTTGAACCAACGACCAACCCATTGATCCAATAGTTCAACTTTTGACCACAAAGTCATCTTTGGTCAAAATGGTCAATTCTTGACGCAATTACCAACTCATTGGCCAAATATGTCGACTTTTGAGCAAAAAGTCGACTTTGGTTAAAATGGTCGATTTCGACCTAATGAGCTCCGTTGACCCGATGGATCGGCTATTTGACCAAAAATTTAATTTTTGTCGAAATAATCGATTTTTGACCTAATGACCAACGTAGTCGATTTTTGAATTAATGACCATTTATTGACCTAATAAGTCGATCTCGACAAAAAGTCGACTTTGGTCGAAATGGTCGATCCTTGACCCAATGACAAACCCATTAACCCAATAGGTCAACTTTTGACCAAAAAATCAATTTTGGTCAAAATAGTTAATTTTTGACCTAATGACCACCCATTTACCCAATTGGTCAACTTTTGACCAAAAAGTCAATTTTGGTCAAAATAGTCAATTTTTGACCTAATGACCACTCGTTGACCCAATAAGTCGACTTTTGACTAAAAAGTCGACTTTGATTAAAATGGTCGATTTTTCACTGTAATGACCACCGATTGACCCGATAGGTCGACTTTTGACCAAAAAGTCGACTTTGGTCGAAAATAGTTAATTTTTAACTAATGACCACGCATTGACTTAATATGTCGACTTTTCACTGAAAAGTCGATTTTGGTCAATATGGTCAATTTTTGACCCAAAGACCAACCCATTGACTTAATAGATCAAGTTTTGGCCAAAAGGTCAACTTCAGTTAAAATGATCAATTTCTTAACCGAAATACCAACTCATTGACCAACTAGGTCAACTTTTGACCAAAAAGTCGACTTTTAAAATGTACTTAGTAAAATGGTTAATTTCGACCCAATGACTACCCCGTTGACCCCGAAGAATCGACTTTTGACAAAAAATTTAATTTTGGTCCAACTAATCAATTTTTGACCTAATGACCAATTTTTGACCCAAAAAGTCAATCGTTGACCAAAAAGTTAACTTTGGTCAAAATGGTCAATCCTTGACCCAATGACCAACCCATTGACCCAATAGGTCAACTTTTGACAAAAAAGTTCACTTTAGTAAAAAAAATGGTCAATCCTTAACCCAATGACCAGCCTAATATGTTAACTTTTGACCAAAAAGTCAATTTTGGTCAAAATAGTCAATTGTTGACCTAACGACCAATTATTACCCAGTAAGTCAATCTTTGACCAAAAAGTCAACTTTGGTCAAAATGGTCAATCCTTGACCCAATGACCAACCCATTGACCCAATAGGTCAACTTTTGACTAAAAAGTAAACATTGGTAAAAAATGGTCAATCCTTAACCCAATGACCAACCCATTGACCCAATATGTCACCTTTTGACCAAAAAGTTAATCTTGGTCAAAATAATCAATTGTTGACCTAACGACCAATTATTGCCCAGTAAGCTAATGTCTGACCAAAAGTCAACTTTGGTCAAAATGGTCAATCCTTAAACCAATGACCAACCCATTGACCTAATATGTCAAATTTTGACCAAAAAATTAACTTTGGCCGAAATGATCAATCTTTGACCCAATGACCAACCCATTTATCTAATAAGACAACTATTGACCAAAAAGTGAATGTTGGTAAAAATAGTCAATTTTTGATTTAATGACCAATTATTGACCTAATAAGTCAATCTCTAACCAAAAAGTTAACTTTGGTCAAAATGGTCAATTTTTGACTGATGAGCGTACCCATTGACCTAATAGGTCAACTTTTGAGCAAAAAGTACATTTTGGTCAAAGTAATCAATTTTTTACCTAATGACCACCCATTGACCCAATGGGTGAACTTTTGACCAAAAAGTCAACTTTGGTCAAAATGGTCGATTTTTTACCAAAAATTCAATTATGATCAAAATAGTCAAATTTTGACCTAATGGCCAATTATTGACCCAAAAAGTTAATCTCTAACCAAAAAGTTAGCTTTGGTCAAAATGGTCAATCCTTGACCCAATAACAAACCCATTAACCCAATAGGTCAACTTTTGACCAAAAAGTCAATATTGGTCAAAATAGTCAATTTTAGATTTAATGACCACCCATTAACCCAATAGGTCAACTTTTGACCAAAAAGTCAACTTTGGTCAAAATAGTCAATTTTTGACACAATTACCAACCCATTGACCCAATAGATCAACTTTTGACCAAAAAGTCATCTTTGGTCAAGATGGTCAGTTCTTGACGCAATTACCAACTCATTAATCAAATGGGTTAACTTTTAACCTAATGTTAACTTTGGTCAAAATGGTCAATTTCGGACCAAGTGACTATCTCGTTGACCCAATGGGTTAACTTTTGACAAAAAATTCAATTTTGTTCCAAATTGTCAATTTTTAAATTAATGACCAGTTGTTGAACCAATAATTCAATCTGTGACCAGAAAGTCAACTTTGGTCAAAATGGTCAATCCTTGACCCAATGACAAACCCATTGACCCAATAGGTCAACTTTTGACACAAAAGTCAATTTTCGACAAAATGATCAATTTTTGAATTCATGACCACCCATTCACTTAATATGTCAACTTTTGACCAAAATGTCAACTTTGGTCAAAATAGTCAATTTTTGACTTAATGACCACCTATTGACCCAATATGTCAACTTTTGACCAAAACGTCAACTTCGGTCAAAATGGTCAATTTTTGAGCTAATGACCAACAAATTGACCCAATAGGTCAACTTTTGACCAAAAAATCATCTTTGGTCAAAATGGTCAAATCTTGACCAAATCACCAACTCATTGACAAAGTAGGTCAACTTTTAATGAAAATGTTAACTTTGGTCAAAATAGTCAATTTCAGACCTAATGACCACCCGTTGACCCAATAGACTAACATTTGACCAAAAATTCAATTTTGATCAAAATAGACAATTTTTGACCTAATGACTAATTATTGACCCAATAAGTTATTCTTTGACCAAATGGGTTAACTTTTGACCAAAAATTCAATTTTGTTTCAAATTGTCAATTTTTAAATTAATGACCAATTGTTGAACCCATAATTCAATCTGTGACCAAAAAGTCAACTTTGGTCAAAATGGTCAATCCTTGACCCAAGACAAACCCATTGACCCAATAGGTGAAGTTTTGACCAAAAAAGTCAATTTTGCTCAAAATAGTTAATTTTTGACCTAATGATCACCCATTCACCCAATTGTTCAACTTTTTACGAAAAAGTAAACTTGTTCAAAATAGTCAATTTTTGACCTAATGACCACCCCTGACCCAAGAGGTCAACTTTTGACCAAAAGATCAACTTTGGTCAAAATGGTAAATTTTTGACCTAATGACTACCCATTGACCCAATAGGTCAACTTTTAACCAAAAAGTCAACTTTTGTCACAATAGTTAATTTTTAACCTAATGACCACCCATTGACCCAATAGGTAAACTTTTGACCAAAAAGTCAACTTTGGTCAAAATGGTAAATTTTTGGCCCAATGACCAACCCATTGACCCAATAGATCAACTTTTGACCAAAAAGTCACCTTCGGTCAAAATGGTCAATTCTTGACCCAATTACCAACTCATTGAGCAAATATGTCAACTTTTGACCAAAAAGTCAACTTTGGTCAAAATGGTCAATTTCTGACCCAATGACCTCCCCGTTGACCCAATGGGTCAACTTTTGACCAAAAATTTAATTTTGTTCAAAACAATCAATTTTTGATCTGATGACTAATTATTGACCCAATAAGTCAATCTCTGACGAAAAAGTTAACTTTGGTCAAAATGGTCAATGCTTCACCCAATGACCAACTCAAAGACCGAATAGATCAACTTTTCACGAAAAAGTCAACTTTGGTCAAAATAGTCAATCCTTGACCCAATGACCAACCCATTGACCCAATATGCCAACTTTTGACCAAAAAGCCACTTTTGGTCAAAATAGTCAATTTTTAACCAAACGACAAATTATTGCCCTGTGAGTCAATCTTTGACCAAAAAGTCAACTATGGTCAAAATGGTAACTCCTTGACCCAATGACCAACCTGTTGACCCAGTAGGTTAACCTTTGACCAAAAAGTTAACTTTGGTCAAAATGGTCAATCCTTGACCCAATGACAAACCCATTGACCCAATAGGTCAACTTTTGACCAAAAAGTCAATTTTGGCCAAAATAGTCAATTTTTGACTTAATGAACACCGGACACCCATTGACCCAAAAGGTCAAGTTTTGACCGAAAAGTCAACTCTGGTTAAAATGGTCAATTTTTGACCCAATGACCAACATATTGACCTAATAGATCAACTTTTAACCACAAAGTCACCTTTGGTCAAAATGGTCAATTCTTGACGCAATTACTAACTCATTGACCAAATATGTCAACTTTTGACCGAAAAGTCAACTTTGGTCAAAATGGACAATTTCTTACCCAATGACCACCCCGTTGATCCAATGGATCAACTTTTGACAAAAAAATTTATTTTGTTAAAACTAATAAATTTTTGACCTAATGACTAATTATTGACCCAATAAGTCAATATCTGACCAAAAAGTCAACTTTGGTCAAAATGGTCAATCCTTGAATCAATGACCAACCAATTGACCCAATAGGTCAACTTTTGACGAAAAAGTCAACTTTGGTCAAAATGGTCAATCCTTGACCTAATGACCAACCCAATGACCCAATATGTCAACTTTTGACAAAAAGCCACTTTTGGTGAAAAAAGTTAATTTTTTACCTAACGACAAAGTATTGCCCGGTAAGTCAATCTTTGACCAAAAAGTCAACTTTGGTCAAAATAGTCAATCCTGGACCCAATCACCAACCCGTTGACCCAATAGGTCAACTTTTGACCAAAAAGATAACTTTAATCAAAATGATCAATCCTTTGGCCAAAAAGTCAAAGTTGGCCTAATAGGTCAACTTTTGACCAAAAAGTCAAAGTTCGTCAAAATAGTCAATTTTTGAATTAATGAACAATTATTGACCCAATAAGTCAATCTCTAACAAGGAAGTTAACTTTGGTCAAAATGGTCAATCCTTGACCCAATGGCATACTCATTGACCTAATAGATCAACTTTTGACCAAAAAGTCAATTTCGGTCAAAACAAACAATTTTTGACCTAATGACCACCCATTGACCCAATAGGTCAACTTTTGACCAAAAAGTTAAATATGGTTAAAATGGTTAGTTTTTTTACCAAAAATTCAATTTTGGTCAAAATAGTCAATTTTTGTCCTAATGACCAATTATTGATCCAAAAATTTAATCTCTGACCAAAAAGTCAACTTTGGTCAAAATGGTCAATTTTTGACCTAATGACCACCCATTGACCCAATAGGTCAACTTTTAACCAAAAAGTCAACTTTGGTCAAAATAGTTAATTTTTGACCTATGACCACCCATTGACCCAATTGACTTTTGACCAAAAAGTCTACTTTAGTCAAAATGGTCGACTTTCGACCCCAATGACCAACCCATTGACCCAATAGATCAACTTTTGACCACAAAGTCATCTTTGGTCAAAATGGTCAATTCTTGACGCAATTACCAACTCAATGACCAAATATGTCAACTTTTGAGCAAAAAGTCAACTTTGGTCAAAATAGTGAATTTCTTACCCAATGAGCACCCGTTGATCCAATTGATTAACTTTTGACCAAAAATTTAATTTGGGTCAAAATAGTCAATTTTTGACCTGATGACCAAAATAGTCAATTTTTGAATTAATGATCATTTATTGACCTAATAAGTCAATCTCTGACAAAAAGTCAACTTTGGTCAGAAAGGTCAATCCTTGACCGATAATGACAACCAATTGACCTGATCAGATCGACTTTTGACCAAAAACTCAATTTTTGTCAAAATAGTTAATTTTTGACCTAGTGACCACCATTGACCCAATTGGTCAACTTTTGACCAAAAAGTCAATCGTTGTCAAAATACTCAATTTTTGACCTAATGACCACCCGTTGACCCAATAAGTCAACTTTTGACCAAAAAGTCAACTTTGGTTGCAATGGTCGATTTTTGACTTAATGACCACAAATTGACCCAATAGGTCAACTTTTGACAAAAAAGTCAACTTTGGTCAAAATAGTTAATTTTTTAACTAATGACCAGCCATTGACCCAATAGGTAAGCTTTTGACCAAAAAGTCAACTTTGGTCAATATGGTCAATTTTTGACCCAAAGACCAACCCATTGACCCAATAGATCAACTTTTGATCAAAAAGTCAACATCGGTCAAAATGGTCAATTTCTTCACCCATTACCAACTCATTGACCAAATAGGTCAACTTTTGACTAAAAAATCAACTTTAGTCAAAATGGTCAATTTCTGACCCAATGACCACCCTGTTGACATAGTGGGTCAACTTTTGACAAAAATTTTAATCTTGGTCCAACTAATCAATTTTTGACCTAATGAACAATTATTGACCCAATAAGTCAATCTCTGACGAAAAAGTCAACTTTGGTCAAAATGGTCATTCCTTGACCCAATGACCAACACATTGACCCAATAGGTCAACATTAGACTAAAAAGTCAACTTTGGTAAAAAATGGTCAATCTTTAACCCAATGACCAACCTAGTGACCCAATATGTCAACTTTTAACCAAAAAGTCAATTTTGGTCAAAATAGTCAATTTTTGACCTAACGACCAATTATTGCCCAGTAAGCCATTCTCTGACCAAAAAGTCAACTTTGGTCAAAATGGGCAATCCTTGAACCACTGACCAACCCATTGACCCAACAAATCAACTTTTAACCAAAAAGTTAACTTTGTCTAAAATGATTAATCCTTGACCCAATGACCAACCCATTGGCCTAAAAAGTCAACTTTTGACCAAAAAGTCAATGTTTGTCAAAATAGTTAATTTTTGATTTAATGACCAATTATTGACCAAATAAGTCAATCTCTAACCAAAAAGTCAACTTTGGTCAAAATGGTCAATCCTTGACCCAATGACATACCAATTGACCTAATAGGTTAGCTTTTGAGCAAAAAGTACATTTTGGTCAAAATAATCAATTTTTAACCTAATGACCACCCAATGACCCAATAGGTGTGAAGTTTTGACCAAAAAGTCAACTTTGGTCAAAATGGTCAATTTTTTACCAAAAATTCAATTATCGTCAAAATAGTCATTTTTTGACCTAATGACCAATTATTGACTCGATAAGTTAACCTCTAACCAAAAAGTTAGCTTTGGTCAAAATTGTCAATCATTGACCCAATGACAAACCCTTTAACCCAATAGGTTAACTTTTGACCAAAAAGTCAATTTTGGTCAAAATAGTCAATTTTTTATTTAATGACCACCCAATGACCCAATAGGTCAACTTTTGACCGAAACGTCAACTTTGTTCAAAATGGTCAATTTTTTAACCAATTACCAGCTCATTGACCCAATAGATCAACTTTTGACCAAAAAGTCATCTTTGGTCAAGATGCTCAGTTCTTGACGCAATTACCAACTCATTGATCAAATAGGCCAACTTTTGACCAAAATGTTAACTTTGGTCAAAATGGTCAATTTCTGACCCAATGACTATCTCGTTGACCCAATGGGTATTCAAATTTTGGTCAAAATAGGTCAACTTTTACCAAAAGTCATCTGTGGTTAAAATGGTCAATTTCTGACCCAATGACAACCCCATCGACCAAATGGGTTAACTTTTAACCAAAAATTCAATTTTGTTCAAAATTGTCAATCCTTGACCCAATGACAAACCCATTGACCCAATAGGTCAACTTTTGACAAAAAAGTCAATTTTGGACAAAATGGTCAATTTTTGATCTAATGACCACCCATTAACCCAATAAGTCAACTCTTGACCAAAAAGTCAACTTTGGTCAAAATAATAAATTTTTAACCTAATGACCACCTTTTGACCCAATAGGTCAACTTTCGACAAAAAAGTCAACTTTAGTCAAAATGGTCAATTTTTGAGCCAATGACCAACAAATTGACCTAACAGATCAACTTTTGACCAAAATGTCATCTTTGGCCAAAATGGACAAATCTTCACCAAATTACCAACTCATTGACAAATTAGGTCAACTTTTATCCAAAAAGTTAACTTTGGTCAAAATGGTAAATTTTTGACCGATTGACCACCCGTTGACCCTATGGACTAACATTTGACCAAAAAGTCAATTTTGGTCGAAATAGTTAATTTTTGACCTAACGACCAATTATTTCCCAGTAAGCAAATCTGTGACCAAAAGATAAACTTTAGTCAAAATGGTCAATCCTTGACCCAATGACAAACCCATTGACCCAATAGATCAACTTTTGACCAAAAAGTCAACTTTGGTCAAAATAATCAACTTTTGACCTAATGACCACCCCGACCAAATAGGTCAACTTTTGACCAAAAAGTCAACTTTGGTCAAAATGGTCAACTTTTGACCTAATGACCACCCATTGACCCAATAGGTCAACTTTTGACCAAAAAGTCAACTTTGGTCACAATAGTTAATTTTTGACATAATGACCACCCATTGACCCAATAGGTCAACTTTTGACCAAAAAGTTAACTTTGGTAAAAATGGTCAATTTTTGACCTAATGACCAACCCATTGACCCAATAGATCAACTTTTGACCACAAAGTCATCTTTGGTCAAAATGGTCAATTCTTGACGCAATTACCAACTCAATGACCAAATATGTCAACTTTTGAGCAAAAAGTCAACTTTAGTTAAAATGGTCAATTTCTGATCCAATGAGCACCCGTTGACCCAATGGATCAACTTTTGACCAAAAATTTAATTTTTGTCAAAATAGTCAATTTTTGACCTAATGACCAAAATAGTCAATTTTTGAATTAATGACCATTTATTGACCTAATAAGTCAATCTCTGACAAAAAGTCAACTTTGGTCAAAATGGTCAATCCTTGACCCAATGACAAACCCATTGATCTGATAAATTGACTTTTGATCAAAAACTCAATTTTGTTCAAAATAGTTAATTTTTGACCTAATGACCACCCATTGACCCTATTGGTCAACTTTTGACCAAAAAGTCAATTTGGTCAAAATAGTCAATTTTTGACCTAATGACCACCCGTTGACCCAATTGGTCAACTTTTGACCAAAAAGTTAACTTTGGATAAAATGGTTAATTTTTAACCTAATGACCACCAATTGACCTAATTGGTCAACTTTTGACCAAAAAGTCAACTTTGGTCAAAATAGTTAATTTTTTAATTGATGACCACCCATTGACATAATATGTCAACTTTTCACCAAAAAGTCAATTTTGGTCAATATGGTCAATTTTTGACCCAAAGACCAACCCATTGACCAAATAGATCAAGTTTTGACGAAAAAGTCAACTTCAGTCAAAATGGTCAATTTCTTGACCCAATTACCAACTCATTGACCAAATAGGTCAACTTTTGACCAAAAAGTCAACTTTAGTCAAAATGGTTAATTTCTGACCGATTGACCACCCCGTTGACCCAAAGGGTCAAATTTGACAAAAAATTTAATTTTGGTCCCACTAATCAAGTTTTGACCTAATGACCAATTTTTGACCCAATAAGTCATTCTCTGACCAAAAAGTTAACTTTGGTCAAAATGGTCAATCCTTGACCCAATGACCAACCCATTAACCAATAGGTCAACTATTGACTAAAAAGTCAACTTTGGTAAAAAAATGGTCAATCCTTAAGCCAATGACCACTGACCTAATATGTCGACTTTTAACCCGAAAAGTCAACTTTGGTCAAAATAGTCAATTGTTGACCTAACGACCAATTATTGCCCAGTAAGCTAATCTCTGACCAAAAAGTTAACTTTGGTCAAAATGGTCAATCCTTGACCCAATGACCAACCCATTGACCCAATAGGTTAACTTTTGACTAAAAAGTAAACTTTGGTAAAAAATGGTCAATCCTTAACCCAATGACCAACACATTGACCCAATATGTCAACTTTTGACAAAAAAGTCAATTTTGGTCAAAATAGTCAATTGTTGACCTAACGACCAATTATTGCACAGTAAGTCAAACTCTGACCAAAAAGTCAACTTTGGTCAGAATGGTCAGTCCTTGAACCAATGACCAACCCACTGACCCAATAAGTCAACTTTTGACCAAAAAACTAACTTTGGCCAAAATGATCAATCCTTGAACCAATGACCAACCCATTTGCTTTATAGGTCAACTTTTGACCAAAAAGTGAACGTTGGTCAAAATAGTCAATTTTTGATTTAATGACCAATTATTGACCGAATAAGTCAATCTCTAACCAAAAAGTCAACATTGGTAAAAAAGGTAAATCCTTGACACAATGACATACCCATTGACCTAATATGTCAACTTTTGAGCAAAAAGCACATGTGGTCAAAGTAATCAATTTTTTACCTAATGACCACCCATTGACCCAATATGTGAACTTTTGACCAAAAAGTCAACTTTGGTCAAAATGGTCGACTTTTACCAAAAATTCAATTATGGTCAAAATAGTCATATTTTGACCTAATGACCAATTATTGACTCAATAAATTAATCTCTAACCAAAAAGTTAGCTTTGATCAAAATGGTCAATCCTTGACCCAATGACAAACCCATTAACCCAATAGGTTAACTTTTGACCAAAAAGTCAATTTTGGTCAAAATAGTTAGTTTTTGATTTGATGACCACCCATTGACCCAATAGGTCAACTTTTGACCAAAAAGTCAACTTTGGTCAAAATTGTCAATTTTTAACCCAATTACCAACCCATTGACACAATAGATCAACTTTTCACCAAAAAGTCATTTTTCGTCAAGATTGTCAGCTGTTGACGTAATTACCAACTCAATGACAAAATAAGTCAACTTTTGACCAAAAGTTAACTTTGTTTAAAATGGTCATTTTCTGATCCAACGACTCTCTTGTTGACCCAATGGGTTAACTTTTGTCCAAAAATTCAACTTTGGTCAAAATATGCCAACTTTTGACCAAAAAGTCATGTGTGGTCAAAATGGTCAATTTCTGATCCAATGACCACCCCGTTGACCAAATGGGTTAACTTTTGACCAAGAATTCAATTTTGTTCCAAATTGTCAATTTTTGAATTAATGATCAATTATTGAACCAATAAGTCAATCTGTGACCAAAAAGTCAACTTTGGTCAAAACAGTCAATCCTTGACCCAATGACATAGCCATTGATCTAATAGGTTAACTTTTGACCAAAAAGTCAATTTTGGTCAAAATAGTTAATTTTTGACCTAATGACCACCCATTGACATAATTGGTCAACTTTTGACAAAAAACTCAACTTTGGTCAAAATAGTCAATTTTTGACCCCTCGTTGACCCAATAGGTCAACAATTGACCAAAAAGTCAACTTTGGTCAAAATGGTTAATTTTTGACCAAATCACCACCAATTGAGGTCAGCTTTTGACCAAAAAGTCAACTTTGGTCAAAATAGTTAATTTTTTAACTAATGACCACCCATTGACCTAATATGTCAACTTTTCACCAACAAATCAATTTTGGTCAAAATGGTCATTTATTGACCCAAAGACCAACCCATTGACCCAATAGATCAACTTTTGACCAAAATCTCAACTTCGGTCAAAATGGTCAATTTTCTTGACCCAATTACCAACTCATTGACCAAATAGGTCAACTTTTGACAAAAAAGTCTCCTTTAGTCAAAATGGTGAATTTCTGACCCAATGACCACCCCGTTGACCCAACAAATCAATTTTTGTCAAAATAATCAATTTTTGATCTAATGACCACCCATTGACCCAATAGGTCAACTTTTGACAAAAAAGTCAACAATGGTCAAAATGTTCAATTTTTTACCAAAAATTCCATTTTGGTCAAAATAGTCAATTTTTGACAAATGACCAATTATTGACCCAAGAAGTTAATCTCTGACCAAAAAGTTAGCTTTGGTCAAAATGGTCAATCCTTAACCCAATGACAAACCCATTAACCCAGTAGGTCAACTTTTGACCAAAAAGTCAATTTTGGTTAAAATAGTCAATTTTTAATTTAAGGACCACCCAATGACCCTATAGCTCAACCTTTGACCAAAAAGTAACTTTGGTCAAAATGATCAATTTTTGACCCAATTACCAACCCATTGACCTAAAGATCAGCTTTCGACCAAAAAGTCATCTTTTGCCAAGATGGTCAGTTCTTGACTCAATTACCAACTCATTGACCAAATAGGTCAACATTTGACCAAAAAGTTAACTTTAGTCAAAATGGTCAATTTCTGACCCAACGACTCTCTCATTAACCCAATGAGTTAACTTTTGACCAAAAATTCAATTTTGGTCAAAATAGGTCAGCCTTTGACCAAAAAGTCATCTTTGGTCAAAATGGTCAATTTCTGACCCAATGACCACCCCGTCGACCAAATGGGTTAACTTTTAACCAAAAATTCAATTTTGTTCAAAATTGTCAATTTTTGAATTAATGACCAATTATTGAACCAATAAGTCAATCTGTGACCAAAAAGTCAACTTTGGTCAAAATGATCAATCCTTGACCCAATGACAAACCCATTGACCCAATAGGTCAACTTTTGACCAAAAAGTCAATTTTGGTCAAAATGGACAATTTTTGATCTAATGACCACCCATTGACCTAATAGATCAACTTTAACCAAAAAGTCAACATTGGTCAAAATAGTCAATTTTTGACCTAATGACCACATATTGACTCAATTAGTCAACGTTCGACCAAACAGTCAACTTCGGTCAAAATGGTCAATTTTTTAGCCAATGACTAACAAATTGACCCAATATGTCAAATCTTGACCAAATTACCAACTCATTGACAAAGTAGGTCAACTTTTAACAAAAAAGTCAACTTTTGTCAAAATGGTCAATTTCTGACCTAATGACCACCCGTTGACCCAATGAACTAACATTTGACAAAAAAGTCAATTTTGGTCAAAATAGTTAATTTTTGACCTGACGACCAATTATTTCCCAGTAAGCAAATCTCTGACCAAAAAGTAAACTTTGGTCAAAATGGCCAATCCTTGACCCAATGACAAACTCATTGACCCAATAGGTTAACTTTTGACCAAAAAGTAAATTTTGGTCAAAATAGTTAATTTTTGACCTAATGACCACCTTTGACCCAATATGTCAACTTTCGACCAAAAAGTCAACTTTGGTCAAAATGGTCAATTTTTGACCTAATGACCACCCATTGACCCAATATGTCAACTTTTGACCAAAAAGTCAACTTTGGTCACATAGTTAAATTTTGACCTAATGACCACCCATTGACCCAATAGGTCAACTTTTGACAAAAAAGTCAATTTTGGTCAAATTGGTCAACTTTTGGCCCAATGACCAACCCATTGACCCAATAGATCAACTTTTGACTAAAAAGTCACCTTCAGTCAAAAGGGTCAATTCTTGAACCAATTATCAACTCATTGACCAAATATGTCAACTTTTGACGAAAAAGTCAACTTTGGTCAAAATGGTCAATTTCTGACCCAATGACCATCCCGTTGACCCACAAGGTTAACTTTTGACAAAAAAATTAATTTTGTTCAAACTAATTAATTTTTGACCTAATGACCAATTATTGACCCAAAAAGTCAATCTCTGACCAAAAAGTCAATTTTGGTCAAAATGGTCAATCCTTAACCCAATGACCGACCTATTGACGCAATAGGTCAACTTTTGACGAAAAAGTCAACTTTGGTCAAAATGGTCAATCCTTGACCCAATGACCAACCCATTGACCCAATATGTCAACTTTTGACCAAAAAATCAATTCGGGTCGAAATAGTCAATTTTTGACTTAACGACCAATTATAGCCCAGTAAGCCAATCTCTGACCAAAAAGTTAACATTGGTCAAAATGGTCAATCCTTGAACCAATGACCAACACATTGACCCAATAGGCTAACTTTTGACCAAAAAGTTAACTTTGGCCAAAATGATTAATCCTTGACCCAATGACCAACCAATTGGCCTAATAGGTCAACTTTTAACCAAAAAGTCAATGTTGGTCAAAATAATCAATTTTTGATTTATTGACCAATTATTGACCCAATAAGTCAATCTCTAACCAAAAAATCAACTTTGGTCAAAATGATCAATCCTTGACCCAATGACATATCCATTGACCTAATAGAACAACTTTTGAGCAAAAAGTACATTTTTGTCAAAATAATCAACTTTTTACCTAATGACCACCCAATGACCCAATAGCTGATCTTTTGACCAAAAATCAACTTTTTTCAAAATGATCAATTTTTTACCAAAAATTCAATTATGGTCAAAATAGTCATATTTTGACCTAATAACCAATTATTGACCCAATAAGTTAATCTCTGACTAAAAAGTTAGCTTTGGTTAAAATGGTCAATCCTTGACCCAATGACAAACCCATTATCCCAATAGGTCAACTTTTGACCAAAAAGTCAATTTTGATCAAAATAATCAATTTTTGATTTAATGACCGGTCATTGACCCAATAGGTCAATTTTTGACCAAAAAGTCAACTTTGGTCAAAATGGTCAATTTTTCACCCAATTACCTATCCATTGACCTAATATATCAACTTTTGACCAAAAAGTCATCTTTGGTCAAGATAGTTAATTCTTGACACAATTACCAACTCATTGACCAAATAGGTCAACTTTTGACCAAAAAGCTAACTTTGGTCAAAATGATCAATTTCTGACCCAATAACTTTGGTCAAATTCAATTTTGGTCAAAATAGGTCAGCTTTTAACCAAAAAGTCATCTGTGGTCAAAATGGTCAATTTCTGACCCAATGACCACCCCGTTGACTAAATGGTTTAACTTTTGACCAAAAATTCAATTTTTTTTCAAATTGACAATTTTTGAATTAATGACCAATTATTGAACCAATAAGTTAATCTGTGACAAAAAAGTCAACTTTGGTCAAAATGGTCAATCCTTGACATAATGACCCAATAGATCAACTTTTGACCAAAAAGTCAATTTTGTCAAAATGATCAATTTTTGACCTGATGACCACCCATTAACCCAAAAGGTCAACTTTTGCCCAAAAAGCTAACTTTTGTCAAAATTGTCAATTTTTGACCTAATGACCACCTATAGACCCAATATGTCAACTTTTGACCAAAAAGTCAACTTTGGTTAAAATGATCAATTTTTGAGCCAATGACCAATAAATTGACCCAATAGGTCAACTTTTGACCAAAAAGTGATCTTTGGTTAAAATGGTCAAATCTTGACCAAATTACCGACTCATTGACAAAGTAGGTCAACTTTTAACCAAAAAGTTAACTTTGGTCAAAATGGTCAATTTCATTCCTAATGACCACCCACTGACCCAATGGACTAACATTTGACCAAAAATTCAATTTGGTCAAAATAATCAATTTTTGACCTAATGACCAATTATTGACCAAATAAGTTATTCTCTGACCAAAAGTCAACTTTGGTCAAAATGGTCAATCCTTGACCCAATGACAAACCCATTGACCCAATAGGTCAAGTTTTGACCAAAAAACTCAATATTGGTCAAAATAGTTAATTTTTGTCCTAATGATCACCCATTGACCCAACTGTTCAACTTTTTACAAAAAATTCAACTTTGGTCAAAATAGTCAATTTTTGACCTAATGACCACCCTTGACCCAATAGGTCAACTTTTGACCAAAAAGTCAACTTTGGTCAAAATGGTCAATTTTTGACCTAATGGCCACCCATTGACCCAATAGGTCAACTTTTGACCAAAAAGTCAACTTTTGTCACAATAGTTAATTTTTGACCTAATGACCACCCATTGACCCAATATGTCAACTTTTGACCAAAAAGTCAACATTGGTCAAAATGGTCAATTTTTGACCCAATGACAACCCATTGACCCAATAGATCAACATTTAACCAAAAAGTCACCTTCGGTCAAAATGGTCAATTCTTGACCCAATTACCAACTCATTGACCAAATATGTCAACTTTTGACCCAAAAGTCAACTTTGGTCAAAATGGTCAATTTCTGACCCAATGACCTCCCGTTGACCCAATGAGCAACTTTTCACAAAAAAATTTAATTTTGATCAAACTAATCAGTTTTTGACCTAATGACCAATTATTGATCCAATAAGTCAATCTCTGACCAAAAAGTCAACTTTGGTCAAAATGGTCAATCCTTGACACATTGACCAACCTATTGACTCAATAGGTCAACTTTTGACGAAAAAGTCAACTTTGGTCAAAATGGTCAATCCTTGACCCAATGACCAACCCATTGACCCAAAATGTTAACTTTGGACCAAAAAGTTAATTTTGGTCGAAATAGTCAATTTTTGACCTAACGACCAATTATTGCCCAGTAAGACAATCTCTGACGAAAAGTCAACTTTGGTCAAAATGGTCAATCCTTGACCAAATGACCAATCCATTGACCCAATAGGTCAACTTTTGACCAAAAAGTTAACTTTAGTCAAAATGATCAATCCATGACCCAATGATCAACCCATTGGCCTAATAGGTCAACTTTTGACCAAAAAGTCAATGTTGGTCAAAATAGTCAATTTTTGAATTAATGACCAATTATTGACCCAATAAGTCAATCTCTAACCAAGAAGTCAACTTTGGTCAAAATTGTCAATCCTTCACCCAATGACCTACCCATTAACCTAATAGGTCAACTTTTTAACCAAAAAGTCAATTTTGGTCAAAATAATCAATTTTTGACCTAATGACCACCCATTAACCCAGTAGGTCAACATTTGACCAAAAAGTCAAATTTGGTCAAAATGGTCAATTTTTTACCAAAAATTTAATTTTGGTAAAAAAAAGTCAATTTTTGACCTAATGACCAATTATTGACCCAATAAGTTAATCTCTGGCCAAAACGTCAAGTTTGGTCAAAATGGTCAATCCTAAACCCAATGACAAACCCATTGAACCAATAGGTCAACTTTTGACCAAAAAATCAGTTTTGGCCAAAATAGTCAATTTTTGACTTAATGGACACCCATGAACCTTATAGGTCAACTTTTAAGAAAAAAGTCAACTGTGGTTAAAATGGTCAATTTTTGACCCAAAGACCAACCCATTGACCCAATAACTCAACTTTTAACCACAAAGTCTTCTTTGGTCAAAATGGTCAATTCTTGACGCAATTACCAACTCATTGACCAAATATGTCAACTTTTCACCAAAAAGTCAACTTTGGTAAAAATGGTCAATTTTTGACCCAATAAGCCCCTTTGACCCAATGGATCAAATTTTGACCAAAAATTTAATTTTGGTCAAAATAGTCAATTTTTGAGCTAATGACCACAATAGTCAATTTTTGAATTTATGACCAATTATTGACATAATAAGTCAATCTCTGACCAAAAAGTCAACTTTGGTCAAAATGGTCAATCATTGACCCAATGACAAACCCATTGACCCAATAGGTTAACTTTTGACCAAAGAGTTAATTTTGGTCAAACTAGTTAATTTTTGACCTAATTACCACCCATTGACCTAATTGGTCAACTTTCGACCAAAAAGTCAACTTTGGTCAAAATAGTCAATTTTTGACCTAATGACCACCGTTGACCCAATAGGTCAACTTTTGACCAAAGTGTCAACTTTGGTCAAAATGGTTAATTTTTGACCTAATGACCACCAATTGAACCAATATGTCAACTTTTTACAAAAAAGTCAACTTTGGTCAAAATAGCTAATTTTTTACCTAATGACCACCCATTAACCTAATATGTCAACTTTTCACCAAAAGGTCAATTTTGGTCAAAATAGTCAATTTTTGACCCAAAGACCAACCCATTGACCCAATAGATCAACTTTTGACCAAAATGTCAACTTCAGTCAAAATGGTCAATTTCTTGACTGAATTATCAACTCATTGACCAAATCGGTCAACTTTTGACCAAAATGTTAACTTTAGTCAAAATGGTCAATTTCTGACCCAATGACCACCCCGTTGACCCAATGGGTCAAATTTTGACAAAAAATTAAATTTTGGTCAAACTAATCAATTTTTGACCTAATGACCAATTACTGACCCGATAAGTCAATCTCAGACCAAAAAGTTAACTTTGGTCAAAATGGTCAAACCTTGACCCAATGACCAATCCATTGACACAATAGGTCAACTTTTGACTAAAAGGTCAACTTTAGTAAAAAAATGGTCAATCCATGACCAAATGACCAACCCATTGACCCAGTAGGTCAAATTTTGGCCAAATGTCAACTTTGGTCAAAATGGTCAATTTTTGACCCAATTACGAACCCATCGACCCAATAAATCAACTTTTGACCACAAAGTCATCTTTGGTCAAGATGGTCGATTTCGACGCAATTACCAACTCATTGACCAAATAGGTCAACTTTTGACAAAAAAGATAACTTTGGTCAAAATGGTCAATTTCTAACCCAATGACCACCCTGTCGACCAAAAGGTTAACTTTTGACCAAAAATTCAATTTTGTTCAAAATTGTCAATTTTTTAATTACTGACTATTTATTGAACTAATAAGTCAATCTGTGACCAAAAAGTCAACTTTGGTCAAAATGGTCAATCCTTGACCCAATGACAAACCCATTGACCAAAAAGGTCAACTTTGACCAAAAAGTTAATTTTGGTCAAAATGGTCAATTTTTAACCTAATGACCACCCATTGACCCAATAAGTCAACATTAGACCAAACAGTTAACTTTGGTCAAAATAGTCAATTTTTGACCAAATGACCACCTATTAACCCAATAGGTCAACTTTTGACCAAAATGTCAACTTTGGTCAAAATGGTCAATTTTTGAGCCAATGACCAACAAAATAGGTCAACTTTTGACCAAAAAGTCAACTTTGGTCAAAATGGTCAAATCTTGACCAAATTACCGACTGATTACCCAAGTAGGTCAACTTTTAACCAAAATGTCAACTTTGGTCAAAATAGTCAATTTCAGACCTAATGACCACCCGTTGACCCAACAGACTAACATTTGACCAAAAATTCAATTTTAGTCAAAATAGTCAATTTTTTACCTAATGAGCAATTATTGAGCCAATAAGTTATTCTCTGACCAAAAAGTCAACTTTAGTCAAAATGGTTAATCCTTGACCCAATGACAAACCCTCAGACCAAAAAGTCAACTTTGGTCAAAAAGGTCAATCCTTGACCCAATGACCAACCCATTGACCCAATATGTCAACTTTTGACTAAAAAGTCAACTTTAGTAAAAAATGGGCAATCCTTGACCCAATGACCAACCCATTGACCCAATATGTCAACTTTTGACCAAAAAGTCTATTTTGGTCAAAATAGTCAATTTTTGACCTAACGACAAATTATTGCCTAGTAAGTCAATCTCTGACCAAAAAGTCAACTTTGGTCAAAATTGTCAATCCTTGACCCAATGACTAACCCATTGACCCAATAGGTCAACTTTTGACCAAAATGTTAACTTTGACCATAATGATCAATCCTTGACCCAATGACCAACCCATTGGCCTAATAGGTCAACTTTTGACCAAAAAGTCAATGTTGGTCAAAATAGTTAATTTTTTATTTAATGACCAATTATTGACCCAATAAGTCAATCTCTAACCAAAAAGTCAACTTTGGTCAAAATGGTCAATCCTTGACCCAATGACATACCCATTGACCTAATAGGTCAATTTTTGAGCAAAAAGTCAATTTTGGTCAAAATAAACAAATTTTGACCTAATGACCACCCATTGACCCAATAGATGAACTTTTGACCAACAAGTCAACTTTGGTCAAAATGGTCAATTTTTTACCAAAAATTTAATGATGGTCAAAATAGTCATATTTTGACCTAATGACCAATTATTGACCCAATAAGTTAATCTCTAACCAAAAAGTCAGCTTTGGTCAAAATGGTCAATCCTTGACCCAATGAGAAGCCCATTTACCAATAGGTCATCTTTTGACCAAAAAGTCAATTTTGGTCAAAATAGTCAGTTTTTGATTTAATGACCGCCTATTGACCTAATAGGTCAACTTTGGTCAAATTGGTCAATTTTTGACCCAATTACAAACCCATTGACCCAATAAATCAACTTTTGACCAAAAAGTCATCTTTGGTCAAGATGGTCAGTTCTTGACGCAATTACCAACTCATTGACCAAATAGGTCAACTTTTGACTAAAAAGTTAACTTTGGTCAAAATGGTCAATTTCTGACCCAATGACTATCTCATTGACCCAATGGGTTAACTTTTGACCAAAAATTCAATTTTGGTCAAAATAGGTCAACTTTTGACTAAAAAGTCATGTGTGGTCAAAATGGTCAATTTCTGACCCAATGACCACCCCGTCAACAAAATGGGTTAACTTTTGACCAAAAATTCAATTTTGTTTAAAATTGTCAATTTTTGAATTAATGACCAATTATTGACCCAATAAGTCAATCTGTGACAAAACCGTCAACTTTGGTCAAAATGGTCAATCCTTGACCCAATGAGAAACCCATTGACCTAATAGGTCAACTATTAACCAAAAAGTCAATTTTTGTCAAAATGGTCAATTTTTGACCTAATGACCACCTATTGACCCAATAAGTCAACATTTGACCAAAAAGTCAACTTTGGTTAAAATAGTCAATTTTTTACTTAATGACCACCAATTGACCCAATAGGTCAACTTTTGACCAAAATGTCAACTTTCGTCAAAATGGTCAATTTTTGAGCCAATGACCAACAAATTGACCCAATAGGTCAACTTTTAACCAAAAAGCATCTTTGGTCAAAATGGTCAAATCTTTACCAAATTACCAACTCATTAACCAAGTAGGTCAACATTTAACCAAAAAGTCAACTTTGGTTAAAATTGTCAATTTCGGACCTAATGACCACCCGTTGACCCAATGGATTAACATTTGACCAAAAATTCAATTTTTGTCAAAATAGTCAATTTTTGACCTAATGACCAATTATTGACCCAATAAGTTAATCTCTGACCAAAAAGTCAACTTTTGTCAAAATGGTCAATCCTTGACCCAATGACAAACCCAATGACCCAATTAGTCAACTTTTGACCAAAAAGTCAATTTTGGTCAAAATAGTTAATTTTTGACCTAATGATCACCCATTGACCCAATTGGTCAACTTTTTACGAAAATGTCAACTTTAGTCAAAATAGTCAATTTTTGACCTAATGACCACCCTTGACCAAATAGGTCAACTTTTGACCAAAAAGTCAACTTTGGTCAAAATGGTCAATTTTTGACCTAATGACCACCCATTGACCCAATAGGTCAACTTTTGACCAAAAAGTCAACTTTGATCAAAATAGTTAATTTTTGACCTAATGACCACCCATTGACCCAATAGGTCAACTTTTGACCAAAAAGTCAACTTTGGTCAAAATGGTCAATTTTGACCCAACGACCAACCCATTGACCCAATAGATCAACTTTTGACCAAAAAGTCATCTTCGCTCAAAATGCTCAATTCTTGACCCAATTATCAATTCATTGACCAAATGGGTCAAATTTTGACCAAAAAGTCAACTTTTGTCAAAATGGTCAATTTCTGACCCAATGACTATTACGTTGACCCAATGGGTCAACTTTTGACAAAAAATTTAATTTTGGTCAAACTAATCAATTTTTGACCTAATGACCAATTATTGACCCAAAAAGTTAATCTCTGACCAAAAAGTCAACTTTGGTCACAATGGTCAATCCTTGACCCATTGACCAACCCATTGACTCAATAGGTCAACTTTTGACGAAAAAGTAAACTTTGGTCAAACTGGTCAATCCTTGACCCAATGACCAACTCATTGACCCAATATGTCAACTTTTGACCAAAAAGTTAATTTTGGTCGAAATTGTCAATGTTTGACCTAACGACCGATTATTGCCCAGTAAGCCAATCTCTGAAAAAGAAATCAACTTTGGTCAAAATGGTCAATCCTTGACCCAATGACCAACCCATTGACCCAATAGGTCAACTTTTGACCAAAAAGTTAACTTTAGTCAAAATGATCAATCCTTGACCCAATGACTAACCCATTGGCCTAATAGGTCAACTTTTGACCAAAAAGTCAATGTTGGTCAAAATAGTCAATTTTTGAATTAATGACCAATTATTGACCCAATAAGTCAATCTCTAACCAAAAAGTAAACTTTGGTCAAAATGGTCAATCCTTGACCCAATGACATACCCATTGATCTAATAGGTTAACTTTTGACCAAAAAGTCAATTTTGGTCAAAATAATCAATTTTTGACCTAATGACCACCCATTGACCCAATAGGTCAACTTTTGACCAAAAAGTTAACTATGGTTAAAATGGTCAATTTTTTACAAAAATTTAATTTTGGTCAAAATAGTCAATTTTTGACCTAATGACCAATTATTGACCCAATAAGTTAATCTCTGACCAAAAAGTCAACTTTAGTCAAAATGGTCAATCCTTGACCCAATGACAAACCAATTGATCCAATAGGTCAACTTTTGACCAAAAAGTCAATATTGGTCAAAATAGTCAATTTTTGACTTAATGACCACCCATTGACCCAATAGGTCAACTTTTGACCAAAAAGTCAACTTTGATCAAGATGGTCAATTTTTGACCCAATGATCAACCCATTGACCCAATTGATCAACTTTTGACCAAAAAGTTATCTTTGGTCAAAATGGTCAATTCTTGGCGCAATTACCAACTCATTGACCAAATAGGTCAACTTTTGACCAAAAAGTCAACTTTGGTCAAAATGGTCAATTTCAGACCTAATGTGCACCTCATTGACCCAATGGATCAACTTTTGACCCAAAATTTAATTTTGGTCAAAATAGTCAATTTTTGTCTTAATGACCAATTATTAACCCAATAAGACAATCTATGACCAAAAAGTCAACTTTGGTCAAAATAGTTAATGTTTGACCTAATGACAACCCATTGACCCAATTGGTCAACTTTTGACCAAAAAGTCAACTTTGGTCAAATTAGTCAATTTTTGACCTAATGACCACCCATTGACCCAAGAGGTCAACTTTTGACCAATAAGTCAACTTTGGTCAGAATGGTCAATTTTTGACCGAATAACCAACCCATTGGCCCAATAGATCAATTTTAGTCAAAAAAGTCAATTTTTCACCTAATGACCAAAATAGTCAATTTTTGAATTAATGACCAATTATTGACCCAATAAGTCAATCTCTGACCAAAAAGTCAACTTTGGTCAAAATGGTCAATCCTTGACCCACTGACAAACCCATTGACCCAATAGGTCAACTTTTGACCAAAAAGTCAATTTTGGTATAAATAGTTAATTTTTGACCTAATGATCACCCATTGACCCAATTGGTCAACTTTTGACCAAAAAGTCAACTTTGGTCAAAATTGTCAATTTTTGACTTAATGACCAACCCATTGACCCAATAGATCAACTTTTGACCAAAAAGTCTTCTTCGGTCAAAATGGTCAATTCTTGACCCAATTACCAACTCATTGACCAAATAGGTCAACTTTTAACCAAAAAGTTAACTTTGGTCAAAATGGTCAATTTATGACCCAATGACCACCCCGTTGACCCAATGGGTTAACTTTTGACCAAAAATTCAATTTTGGTCAAAATAATCAATTTTTGACCTAATGACCATAATAGTCAATTTTTGAATTAATGACCAATTATTGACCCAATTAGTTAATCTCTGACCAAAAAGTCAACTTTTGTCAAAATGGTCAATCCTTGACCCAATGACAAACCCATTGACCCAATAGGTCAACTTTTGACAAAAAAGTCAATTTTGGTCAAAATAGTCAATTTTTGACCTAATGACCACCCATTGACCCAATAGGTCAACTTTTGACCAAAAAGTCAACTTTGGTCAAAATGGTTAATTTTTGACCCAATGACCAACCCCTTGACCCAATAGATCAACTTTTGGCCAAAAAGTCATCTTCGGTCAAAATGGTCAATTCTTGGCCCAATTACCAACTCATTGACCAAATAAGTCAACTTTTGACCAAAAAGTCAACTTAAGTCAAAATGATCAATTTTTGACCCAATGAGCACCCCGTTGACTGATCCCCGATAAATATATGTGCGCCAAAAACTTGACTCCACACCAGATATATGTGCTGATGATTTAGATTTGAAAATTATGATTTTATAGTATGGGATACTATGCAAGTATACGTATCGTTTATCAAGTAATATAGGACTTTCTGATTAAGCCCCGAGAAATCGAACCCACAGGGAAAATTTGAAAATCTTTAAAGGAATCAGAAAATTATCTTTTTACTTTTTTTATGGCTTTTGAACGTATGTCTTGATTTTGAAAAGTTTTAAAAGTTGATTTGTTTTTTGAAATTTCCTTAATAAAATGTTATGCAAGAAATTAAAATTATAATGACTAATAACACTGTATGTAAAACACTATTAACTAGAATATCTTTTTCTTTCCTTTTATGAAGTAGTTATAATTATTAAAATATTGTTGTGGAAGTATTTAAATTTGTTGTGACAGATAGAAGCAAATGTGTTCTTTACCCTTACTTGGTTTTATAAAGAACATAGGTTAATTTGAAATTTTTTTCATATTGAACATGGTTAGGCAGGGAAGATACCAGTCTCTCACTCTAGAGTTCCATCGATTCCCACCAACTGGGGGCTAACTTCTCATAACGAAACTCAAAACTTCAAACCAAATAGGGGGTTTTAGCTTGTCACTCTAAAATCCTCTAATTTTACTCCCTTCCATAAAAATATCTTCTAATATTACATTCAATTATATGGACTACAATTCTTACCCACATAATTGCATGTGATTCCCGCATTGGATCTTACATAATCTCAAGAAATTCTACAACTTAACAAGCCAAATTAAGAAGTAAACAAACTTTTCAGAATCAATCTTCACAACTTCTTCCAACTTTTAAACACTTATACTTTCTACAACAATTCTCTATAAATTAATTACTTCTCCATTTAAGAAAGAAAAAGATAAAGCAAACTACTCACATTGCATTGATAAAATACAAAAACACATTGCTTGGAAATTAAAAACCATAAAAAAACAACGAACAAAAACAAGTATTTATTAAAAAAAACTAAAAGTAACAATAAAAGTAAACACTTATCTGAAAATTCTCTCCACAAGACTCAGGAAGTTCCTCTGAAACTTTAACTCTTCACTAAACTACTCCTCAGAGCGGATCTCCCAACTCCGATGACTCAGAATAACTTCAAACTTCAATAGAAACTAAACTAAACGAAAGAAAAGAAGTGGGAAGAAGAAGACTTCACTCCTACCCTTTTCTCCTTTCTACTCTCTACTCCTACTCTTAATAAAAACTCTCGCAAAATAAAAGTAAAATATGTAAAAACTTGCAAGTGAAAGAACCCTTTAAAAGGCAAAGGAAGAGCTCTTAATTTACTCTATACTCCTACTCCTAATGAAAACTCTCATCAAAATGTAAAGGAAGAGCACTTAGTCATTCCTAAGACTCTCTTTAAATATTAAACCAAAAGGTGCCTTGGTGTCTCTTCAAAATGTGTCCAGATTCATTGTATCCACCAAAGAATGCACCCCTTCATTCAAACTTGCTGCCCCAAGCAAGTTATGGAAGTTACCACCAAGAGTTGCATCCCATCCTCTTTGAAATTGGCACCCAATTTCTTTAGATTTCGATTTTTAACTGTGGTGGCTAAGCGCCGGCCCAGCGGCGCTTAGCCGCCACTGCCCAAATTTTTATTTTTCATCTTTTTTTGCTCCAAATTTGATCCAATTTTGCTCCTTTAATCATGACCATCCATTTTCATCATATTTGCAAGAATAACACAAAATACCTTCCATTAAAGTGCAATATCATTAAAAATAGGTATGAAAATGTGCATAAAAATACTATATATTTTAGGTGTATCAAAATCCCCCAAACATAAAATGTTACTTGTCCTCAAATGACAGTTAATCTCATAGAACATTTTAGCATGCAAATTATGTAATGAGTTTCTTAGGAAGATAACAAAATTTTGTTCTAGAAATGGAATAGTCCAATTTAGAAAAAATTTCAATAATTAAAACCAACTTAAAGTTTAGAAAGTTCTTAAGTAAAGGAAAATGACAAATATAAGTTTCTATCTAATTCAGAATTAATTGTATATTCTTCAAAATATAGGACTCAAACACTTATTTTTCTCACTTAAAAATCTTTATTTGAAAATAATTTTACTTACTATATTATAACCTTAAGCTATAGATTTTCTCTAAACTTATATCTTAAACTTTAGGTATGAAACCAATTTTTGATTAGGCCCTTAAATCCTTAAGCTTCTCCTCCCTTTTCATATACCATCTTTCACTTTTTCTTTTCTATTTCTTTTCTCTTTTTTTTTATAAGGCAATGATTACTATATCTGGATAGACCTTTAATGATTTTGAATTCCACCCTTCCATTTAAAATAAAGGTCAGATATACATCTTTCACTTAAAAATCATAATAATAATATTTGAAAATTATTCTTCAATAAAAGAAATTTAAGCTTTGAAGAATAAAAGTCAAATCTTCTATTTATCCAAAAATACAAAACTTCTTACTAAAGATAGTTTAACTTTATTTAACACCTCGTCATTAAGAAAATTTTAACTTTAAGTTTTCCATGATTACTTTAAATTTAAACTAAATTCTTTTATTCATTTCTATATTCAAAATTTTTCTTCCCCTAATATAAGTTCATGTACATAATTATTCTCAATAAAAAATAAGATTTATTTTAAGTATTTTTTAGAATCAAATAAAATTTTAGGTTTTTGAAAATCTTTGTTTTTAAAATCCCCCCCTCCAAAACTTTAATTTTTAGTTAAGATAAAACATTTAAGCTTAAGAAATGATACATGGGTGAGAAATAAAAACTAACATATCATGCTTGCAGGAATTTTTAATATCCTAATATGCAAGTATAACAATTTAAATAACAGGAGTAAAATGAAATCAAATTTAGTTTTTCAAAACAATTTTTTTATACAAAGAAAAGTAAAAAATTCAAAAAGACTTCTACAGTAGTGGAGGTTTTCAAAGCAAATACACACCAACTAAAATAACACACTGATACAGATAACAGATGATAATGTAATTTGAAAAATTTTAAACATGTAGTTTCCTAAGTAGAAGTTCCCAATAGTGGTTTATAATCTCCTAACAGTTTTTGAATTAAAGTACACACTACTAAAAACTCTGACATAACATACACATAAAAAAATTCACTATTACACATTACTACCACAAAGCAACATATAAAACATCAATACAACAACAACAATACCTCTGAATATGCATAATAGAGAAATAATACAAACTACAGTCTGCATACTATTAAGGTTCACATCACAACACAATGATCATACTAAATACTAAACAAAACACACATCAGTACATCAACAACACCACAATGAAAACAAATAACACTAACCTACTCATCATTCTCATCATCATCATCATCCAGCTAATTCTAATCTCTAGATGGCACATACGGTATGTAGAATGGATGAGGGGGCATCTCAGCACTCTGATCACCTCTAATCAGTCTATCCAAATATTGCTGGTAACTCTCCTCATACTCATCATGTTTCACAATATCTCTTTCTACATTATCCATCTTACCATCCATATCTTTCAGATGCTCTCGAGTAAGAATCACTTTTTTCAAAATCTTTCTTAACAAACTAGTCTGTGAATCTGTAGATGATGAAACAAGTGAAGTAGTAGCACGAGAAGTAGATGTAGCAGAAGCAGAAGTAGTAGAAGCCCCACCAAATCCTCCTCTCTAACCATACTCTGAATGTACAGTGTAAGCACCAACGTTTACACTGGTAATTAGTCTCAATGGCTGAAGTACCTCTTCCCAGGTTTCAAACTTCACTCCAGATCGTTCACATAATGAATGAATCAAGGAAGGAAATCCCATACCTGTAGTCGTGGTTGATCTAGCACAGTTCAAAACATAGTTATAAATTATACCTCCAATGTCAATAGGCTTCCCTTGCTGAATACAATGGTTCAACACACCTCTTTCTCTTGTTACTTCACTAGTATGACTCGAAGGTAACAACTTAGATGAGATAAAATAATGCCACGCCTTAGAAATGGCATTCAATTTGGAAGCAGGAAAGTTCACTCTTCTATCATTAGTTATTTTCCATAATCCTCTTCCATCAGTCAGAAATTCCATGATCTCATCTAATTCCCCTTCCGTAGGATGATAGTTAGAATAAAAATAGAACATGTCAGGAGGTAGTCCATAAAAAGTATTGATTGCCCCAGAAGAAAAGTTGACCTCATGCCTCCTAACCATCACTTGATTCTCTTCGTAGCAGGAAAATTTGGATAAAATTCTCTCGACTACGTAAACAACAAGCAATGACGGAGAAGCAACAGTAATTCTCCCAGTTCCTTCTAGCAATCATATCTTCAATCACCTCTCCTGGTTTACTAAACACACGCTCAGGAATCAACTTACGTGACTGCAATGCATCGACGTATTGTTCCTCAGCCCTCATACTAACAAATTTGTCAGAATCAAATCTTGTCTTTTCTCGTGCACGCTTTGACTTTGGAGCCATCTCTAAAAATTCACGAAAAAAATTCACCATAAATTCCAAAATCAAACTAAACTTGCTAAATTATCTTCCAAAAGATATTTTCACTAAATCCAAACAATTTCTCAAGTTTTCCTCAAATTTTCACCATGAATAGTGATTTTAAGATTTTCCAAAATGTACTCAAAATACATGGTGAAAATAAAAAAATTTTACTTAGGAGTAGTGCTCTTACCTCAAGGAATCCAAATCTAACAATTTTTTTTGAGATCGGCTCTTAAATGATCCACAATATGATGCCATAGGCTCCTCTTTCGCGATAAACCGAAGGTTGAAGATGATGGGGCGGTTTAAAAATGGCAATTTTCGGGTTTTTAACTGCTGGGAACCAGTTTTTGCGAACTAGCGCCTAAGCGCAAACTCTCGGCGCTTAGCCGCGAAATCTGGCGTTTAAGCGCCGGCACTCTGGCGCTTAGCCGCCAATACCTAGATTTTCACAATTAAGGTATATGCACTAAATCACTTGTTTAATCACCCTTAATTACTCCAGAATAATAATTTCTCCCCACATAAATCTTCCAATATTCCAAATCAAAATTTAATATCCATTGATTCCACACAAATTTCACAAAAACACAAACTTATATTAAAACAAACATAACACTTAATACAATTCTAGAATTTCTATCCACACATAAAGGATGAAATTCTCTAAATATAAGAGACTTTAATCTCAAATTGCTAAGTATACATCTCTAGGATGTAACTGTTGACCTCATTTTTGATGAGGTCTTTTCTTTTCTCTCTCCTTAGTCTTTAGGATCTAGCCTTAGGCTTTTCCTTTGACTAATCTTAGAAGACTAGAAGTGGAACCAACCCTTTAGAAATTCAAACACCTCTTGACTCCCTGCAAACCCCACAAGTTTGATGGTAGACCCCTAATCACCTGGAGGGTCGAGATCAAATGTGGAGGTTTAAAGGATGAGTTCCCTATAGGACTTTTTGGCCTTAGGGATACCCTGGGTGGCCTGGTCTGGTGAGGGTTGACTTGCACATACACCACACTCTCACACACATTCCAAGTCCTAAAACCACACTCTCACCCAACTTGACTTCCTGACTCATGTAGGTAATTCACATGGATGGTTCTTAACCCCTAAGCCCTGGCTAAGAGAGTTAGGAACAACATAGTGAATACCTCAAATGAGTCCTCTCATGGCTCATATGGGTTTAATATGGCTTCATGGCTCAACCAAAGTGATTTCATTCTACTTACATTCAATCAATCTTCATTTTTCCAAAATTTCAATTTTTGACCTTCGGGGCCCCGGACCCGCCAAACCTACCAAATGCCCTTGAAATGACCCAAAATTTGCAAAATTACCCAAATTCCTCAAAATTCCTCAAAATAAGTCCTTAAACATTTCTCACCATTCAAAGTGATCATCTTTGACCAAAAATTCCAAAAATTTCAAAGATACCCCCAATACCCTCCAAATTACCAAAATTCCCCTCTTGACCCAAAAATCCAAAAATTTCAAAAATTCCCAAAAAATTCCAGAAAATCCCAAATATTCCCAATTTCATTTTGTTCAACTACACCATGGGCCAATTTTGTCAATTTACCCCACTTTTACTAAAATCCCCAATTTGACCCATTTTTAACCCAAATGAACCCAATGTCAAACCAAACCTCCCCAATTGACCTCAATTTTGGTCCAATTCAATTCTAAACTTCAATTCAATATCCCCAATATTAATTTAGACTAAATCCAAGCCCAATTTGATTGACATTTAGGTCCAATTTCATTCTTAAACTTAAAGCCCAATTTTGACCCATGAGCTAAACTTAGCCCAAACCTAACCCAACTCAACTCCAATTAACCCCAAACCTTTTCTAAATCTTCCCTAACATCTCCATAAACAAAACACTAACATAATTTGTCCAAAATTTGGACCCAAACCTTACTCAAATTCAACCCAAACCCAAAATTCCTTAAATTGGCCTAAATCCACCATGACCCAAATAAGCCCAAATCCCAAGATTGAACCCCAACCAAAGTTGAAAACTCTTCATAACATTCCCCTAAACATTTCTCAACATCAATTTTACATCAATTTCAACATTAGCCCAACCTTAGCCTAAGTTAGCCCAATTTGGCTCACCTTAGCCCCTTTACCAAATAAACCCAAATCCAACCCAATTCAATCCCAAATCACTCCAAATTTGTTTTAAATCACTCATGACATATCCTTAAACTAAACCCAACATTTATTTGGCATGGGATCTAAAAGCCCATTTTGAAACATAAAAGCCCATTCCCTTAAACCATTTTAAAAGCCCACCTTTACCAAATTTTAAAAGCCCAAAGTCCATTCCCAAGCCCACATGAAACCTTTTCTTCATCATTCCTTTGATAATCCTATTTGACCAAAGTATTAAACCATCATGAAATCAACCCATTTGTAGCATCATGACAAATCCCATCAATGGAATCCAAAGTTTTCAAAATTCCAAATAACCCTTTTCCATGCAAGTGAGCCAACCTTTTCCCAAGCCATGAGCAAGCCAAATGAAGCCATGGAGCCATGCATAAGCCATATGCAAGCCATGGGGAGCCCTTTCCACATCACCGTGCCACTTATGGCAAGAAGAGGGGAGCCTTTCCTAAGCCTTCACTAAACCTTTTTTAACCCCATCAATGATACACTTTAACCAAAATTGGCCACCTCACCTTGGATGGGGACTTCACCACACATGTGAGGCTAACCCAAATGATCTCACATCAGCCCAAATCAAGCCTTGGTGAGTGAACCAAGCCAAAACCATGAATTGACCCAAATTGGACCAAAAATGCTCCTTACACCCATGCCATTTAAATCCTTGACTTTACACATGGCATAACCCAATTGATTGCACCAAGATCAAGCTCAATCATGTGAGTTTTTCTCAGCCAAAAAACCTTGGTGAATGAACCAAGCCAACCCTCATGGCCACCCAAGCTCCACCATAACCTTCCTTATTTAAACCCCACCTCCATGACTAAGGGGAGGAGATGCAAAAGATTACCTTGGGGAAACTCTGCCAAATTGTTCCCAAAGCTTCTCTAAGCACTCCTAAGCTGAATCCAATCATTTCCAATTGAGGCCTCACCTCTTGGACAAAGGTATCAAATTTTTTCTCCTCCAACCGAGCATGTTTTAATTTTCTGTAATTATTCACATGTTTTAAGTATATCATCACCATATAGATGTGTGCTACTCGATTAGACGATCATTTTAAAAAAATTCATTCAATTTCGTTGAGAATCGAGGGAGATATCAAGGTTTGAAGTTGGACGGTTTTGGGTGAATAGAACTAGGGGAGAGAAGCAGCAGCCGTCCGATCAGGCGTGTATCCAACGGACGGCGCCGATGGAGTTGGACGGTAGCCGCATCCATGAACGGAACCGCACCAAGCAAATCGGGGAGCGACACGTGGCGATTGAGCGGGAAAATGAAATATTTTATTTATTTTTGACCCTAAACTTCAAAAATGCATAACGTTGTGTATAAAAATCATAAAAATAAAATAAAAATACCCTCTTGCTCAGTGAACAGAGGAGAATAATGTGGAAAAGAAATCAAGTAATTTCATTGAGTATTTTATTTTTAATGATTTATTTACTCTCTGCATTGTTTTAATTCTTCATTTGCATATGCAATTCACCATGGAATGAGACCATAGGGTTTTTGAAGCCTCTGAACTTGGGAACATTCCCTGAATTTTCCAAGGTCAGAGGCCATCCCTATGAAAAGTTATTGATTTTTCAATTGCATGTTACTGTATTGTGTATTTTAATTCCAATAATTAGCATGTTGAGAAATAAATTCTAGGAAAATTTGGTGATGTTTCTTATGACTAGAGGAACCTAGGAAAAATAGGTTTTGAGTTAATTCACATGGAACAACCCTAATTGGCCTAAACACCCAAAATTAAACTTTAATTAATTAGGGTTAACTACACATCAAATTAACTTGAAAATAATTCTCCATTGATTTTTAGGATCAGAGGAACATCACATAAAAATTTGAAGTCAATTGGACTTGATTAACCCCACCAAATGGGTTGATTAAGCCTCTTAAGCAAAATGTATAAAATTAAACTTTAAAAATTCATAACTCACAAAATACTTTTCAAAAATTTACAAAAATAGTTTTGGAGTTTCTCTGATATCAGAGGAACTTAGGAAAATTAAAATTGTAATTTTCTAAAAAAGTTGATTTTTATCATTATTTTAATATTTTTAATAATTAAAAAATAATAAAAATCATAAAAATATTAAAAATCACCAAAATGTCACATTTTGAATTCTAATCACTTAGGAACAAAACAAATATATTTTTTAAGTCCCTAGGATAAGATATTGAATTTTAAAGGCTTAATGTAATTTTTAATATTAAAAAATGTATTTTCCAACCTTTTCACTAAAATAATTCTAATAAATCAAAGAAAAATCAAAAAAATATAAAATTTATTTCTCTAGACTCCTTGAGGTCAGAGAGATTTATGAAAAATATAAAATATATTTTTCAACTTTATTTTTATTTTAAAATTAATTAATACTCCAAAATTCAAAATAATTTTAATAAATAAAATATAATTCAAAAAATCACCAAAATTGGTCCAAATTGTCCTCTAGTCATTAGGAACATCCCATAATTTTTTTAAGGAAAGAAACATTTCCTTTATCATGTTATTGAATTTTCCTTGAAAACCCCTATTTTCCATTAAAAATAATTACATAAATAAATTAAATACAGAAAAATCACATTTTCTCCTCTAATGTCTTAATTGACATGTGAGTGAGGTTACATAAAAATTTCAAATTCATTTGAGCTTAATTTAATGAGTTATAGAATTATTAAGCTTGAAGGGCAAAAGGGTAATTAAAAATTTCAACCCTTAATTAAAATTTTAGGATTAATCAAAAAGGGGAGGGTAAAATATTTGATTTTAAACTGATTTTGGATGATTGAAACTTAAATGATTGAGGGTAGAAACCTACTAACCATTTCAAATATAATTAAAATAAAACTTTAATTAATTAATTAATTAAAATTTTGGAAGAATAATAGAAATTGGAATTATTAAAGTAGGGATATTATTAAGAGGATATTTATTCTTTAATTTAAAAATCCCTAAATAAATCACTTCAATAATACTTAATTCTTACTTAAAAAAATTAAAATAATAATCCAAATTAAAATTAAACTAAAATTAAATTAAATTAAATTAAATTAAATTAAATTAAATTAATTTAAAATTAAAATTAAAATTAAATTAAAATTAAATTAAATTAAATTAAAATTAAATTAAAATAAAATTGAATTAAAATTAAATTAAATTAAAATTAAATTAAATTAAATTAAATTAAATTAAAATTAAATTAAATTAAAATTAAATTAAAATTAAATTAAAATTAAATTAAATTAAAATTAAATTAAATTAAATTAATTTAAATTAAAATTAAATTAAATCAAATTAAATTAAATTAAATTAAATTAAATCAAATCAAATTAAATTAAAATTAAATTAAATTGAATTAAAATTAAATTTAATTAAATTAAATTAAAATCATTTAACAACAAACCTAAATGAAATCATTAAGAATTAAATCTAAAATAACTTGAACACTATTCCAAACTTAAACTAATTTTTTATAATTAAGTCAAAATTAAAATTAAATCATTAAGTTTAAATCATTAAAATACTTAATAAGTTGATTTGCCCTTTTAAAGCTCTTATTATTATAACTCTTAAATGAGGTATCAAGTGAAGTTTTACTTCACTTATAGGATATTCAAATGTCCTAGTTCACTGAGCAAGAGAACAAAACTTAAACTCCTGGATAATTAATTCACTTGTATAATTAAATTCTCTTGGACTTAAAACAATCCTAGAGGTATTGAAAAGATGTTTAAGACTCGTCTTAAGCACTTCCTCAATATGATGGGATGTTTTAAGAACAATTGAACTTAATTGTTCTTTGGTGAAGAAAATCATCCTTAAACCAAAATACAAGAACCTAGACGTCATAGGAGATGACTAGCTATAGGATTAGGACTTTGGTAGACAACCAAAACCTTTCCCTTAGCTTTACCTAGGTACTTGTTGAAACATTTAAATGTCTTAACATGTGTTTTAAGTGCAGCTTGGGATGACGGGAAGACCCTCCAGGTACGCTTTTATTTTATTGCAATTTACTTTATTGCAATTTACTTACATGCACCGTACTTTACTTTTCTTGCATGATAAACAACTGTTGCATGAAAACCAAAACCTTTAGGATAGTCCCAGAACTGAAACCAAAACTAAATTAAAAGTCATTACAAGATAAAAATCACCGCCACAACATTTCAAAATATAGAACAACTCAAAATTTAATCACAAACAGAACAACAAAACTACAACTTTAACTAAATTAAAACGTCTCGTTGAATGATCGGGAATACCTCGGATGATGTAACCCACGTGTTGCTAACGGGATTTCCCACGGTCTAAATGAAAGTGTGGAACTCATTCAGTTGAGTTTAGCAAATTCATCTGGACTAAGTGAATTCAATGAAAATAACGGTGCCGGGATGACGGAACCGTAGGATCTTAATCGGTTCTGTTTAAACAACTTTAAGATTTGTTTTAATTAAAATATTAAAAACACTTGGATTTTAAGATTTTCTCTAAACCAAAACACTTCTCTCATCTCCTGATTTATGACTTCTAAAACTAAACCTCTGCAACAACAAGGAGCTTGGAGCATAGTGGGCAGCACGGCCATCGTCATCAGCAAAACCTGAGTCTACTTCAGCAAAACCTTTCCTAGTTTTAAACAACCAAGCCATAGGATTTCGAGGTAGTTTGCTTAGTGCAACATAAATCATCAACCCTTTTGTTAGGCATTTGCATAATCATATTATGTAAATTAAGCCCTAACCGGTCTTAGGATTCCGAGGTAGTTGTTTGGTACGACATAAACCCTCACATCTTCGAGGCTGTTTGTATGATCATGTCATGCGAATATAAGTCCTAAATAATTAAAATTGACAGGATCGAAATACTAAATAATTCTTCCTAAATTGAAGCCAAACAATAGGATAGTCGGGAAGTTGCCAAGATTCCTCTTGGATCCTCAACTTCTCCTACTTCTCTTCCTTTGGATTCCAAAACAAACGGTTCCAAATTTGATCCATTCCTAATTGAAAATTCCAAAATCCGATCCTTTGAAAACCTTAAACTTTGAAATTCTTGAGAGCAAAACCACTGATCATTATCGAGAGTTTTCTTAAGTGATTCTCGTCACTTAGGATGTAATTAACTATAGGGGCTTGCCCTTATAGGGAACTTTAAGAACCCAGGTAATATAAACCCTGCTTAATTTCTTTATATTAAGGAGGGGAACTTGTCGGCTTATAAAATTGGTTCGTAGACCGAACGGATGTCACAAATCTTTTAGTTTATTTAATCGAGCCCCACCATCGAGCGAGTGTATCTATCCTTAGGGATAGATACACGGTTTGTGGTGCGGTGCTCGTTTATATAAACTATTTGGGATGTGAGATCAGTTTGATTTCATATCTTAAAATTTTCAAACTTAAAATTACTTTCAAAAATCAAATACTACTTTTCAAATTATTTAAATTAAATTAAAAAATTCGCCGACAACTTCTGTAGGCGACCCCCCTTTTCAAAATACACAACCTAAAAATATGCCGACAGTAACCATCACATCATCAGGCTTAGTTAATACTTAAATATAAACACTAAACACACCAAACATAACACGCATGAACACTAAACATAACACACAAGAACACTTAATCAAATAAGAACAAAGCACTCTTAATTCTATTCTCCATTAAGCAGATTATATCCCGAACCATTATGATTCTCATTTGACCCTTCTGGAATATAAATTTGATAGAACGGGCGATAGTTGTTAATTCTTACATCCTCTTCTTCAATCCATTTGTTCTTCACAAACATCGCCTTATCTGCTTCTTCCACGTACCTTGAATGACTGAATTGCATCTTGAGTTGCCATCCCATGTGCTCTAACTGTAAGTTAGTTTCATTGATCTTTGCTTCCATTGAAGTCACTCGGGCTTCAATATTTGCAATCATTTTTGCAATACCTTGAATACTAACAGCGAGATATCCATTGAATAACTCATTAGCACTATCACTAATGAACTTACTCTTGTCAGAATCTTTCTTCTTCTTCATCTCATTCTCCCAGGAAGACGTGATGCACTCAAAACTCTCTTCTTAAGACTCAGAAATGAAAATAGGACTTGGGGTAAGTGTATCTCTAAATCAGGTCCTTTTTATAGACTTGGGAAGTGCTAAATCTGCCCCAAGACGTTTTAAAACTCCAAAATAACTTCCAAAACTACTCCCCCACGATCTAGGCTTCTAGAAACTCATTTTTCACGTTTTTTGTAACTGCGGCGCCTAAGCGCCAACCAGTCGGCGCTTAGCTGCCAGTGCTCAATTTAGCGCAGGTCTGCTAAGTGTCCAAATTTTCATTCTGACTTCTCTAAATCATCAATTAAGGTCAAATAACTATAGTTTAAAAACTCCAAATTTCTACCACCAAAAATATAAAAGCAAACCAAAAAAAGCAAACAAAGCACACAAAACAAACATAAAGCAAAGCACACCGATAATTATGGGTTGCCTCCCACAAAGCGCTTGTTTTAACGTATTCAGCCTGACATACCCAGAACTCATTCTGAGTGACCCAACATCAAATTATTATCATATTAGATTTATTAACTGAAAAAATGGTTTCTATGTCCGTTAACTTTAAATATTTTTCCAGTCTTAGGATCTTGAATATCTACAGCTCCATAAGAATAAGCTTTTATCACAATAAATGGACCCATCCACCTGGACTTAAGTATTCCAAAAAAAATTCTCAATCTAGCATTATATAGTAAAACTTTTTGTCCTGGTACAAGATTTTTAGTAAGAATCTTTCGATCATGCCATAACTTCATCTTTTTCTTATAAATCTTAGCATTTTCATAAGATTCATTCATTATTTCTTCAAGCTCATTCAATTGCAATAATCTCTTTTCAGCAGCATCTTTCAAATTATAATTGAACACTTTAATAGCCCAATATGCTTTATGCTCAAGTTCAAAAGGTAAATGATAAGATTTTCCAAAAATCAGCCTATATGGGGACATTTCTATAGGTGTTCTGTAAGCAGTCCTATAGGCACACAAAGCATAATCCAGTTTGATTGACCAATCCTTTCTATTTGGATTAACAGTTTTTTCCAATATTCTTTTAATTTCACGATTGGATAATTCAACCAAACCATTTGTCTGCGGATGATAAGCAGTAGCAATGCGATGATTAATATGATATTTCTTTGCTAACTTCCCAATAATCGCATTTCTAAAATGACTTCCCCATCAGTTATGATAACTCTTGGTATTCCAAATTTACAAAATATATTCTTTTCTAAAAACTTTGCAACACTTTGAGCATCACATCGAGGTAAAGAAATAGCTTCAATTCATTTGGAAACATAGTCTACTGCTATCAAAATATAAACATTTCTTAAAGATGGTGTAAATGGTCCCATAAAATCTAGTCCCCAAACGTCAAATAATTCAACTTCAAACATATAATTGAGGGGCATCTCATTTCTTCTAGAAATATTTCCTACACGCTGAAATCTATCACAATTTTTAATATAAACATTCACATCCTTAAAAATTATAGGCCAATAAAATCCTGATTGTAATATTCTATATGCAGTTTTATCACTTCCAAAATGTCCCCCATAATAAGAATCATGACATTTTTGAATAATTTCATAAGTCTCTTCCAAAGGTACACATCTTCGAATTATAAGATCCTTTCCTTGTTTATATAAAAATGGGTCATCCCAAAAATAAGTCTTAGCATCAGATAGAAATTTTTTCTTTTCTTGGTATGTCAAACCATAGGGTATAATATTACTAACAATAAAGTTTACTATGTCTGCATGCCACGGAACACAAAATTCTTTAACAGTGAACAGTTTTTCATCAAGAAAATGTTCATTAATTTCTTCAATATCACTGAGAGATTTTTCAATTTCAAGCCTGGACAAATGATCAGCAATTTGATTATCAGAACCCTTCCTATCTACTATCTCAAAATCAAATTCTTGCAAAAGAAGAATCCATCTTATCAGTCTCGGTTTTGCATCATTTTTCTTCATTAAGTATTTAATAGCAGAATGATCAATATGCACCACACATTTAGTTCCAATTAAATATGATCGAATTTTATCAAAGGTAAATACTATAGCTAATAACTCTTTCTTAGTAGTGGTATAATTAATTTGAGCTTCATTAAGAGTTTTACTGGCATAATAAATTACTTTGAAAATTTTATCATATTTCTGACCTAATACAACATCAATAGCATAATCACTAGCATCACACATTAATTCAAAAGGTTCTTCCCAATTTGGTGAAATTATTACAGGTGCGGTGATTAAATTTTCTTTTAATGTTTCAAACGCTTTACGGTAGTCATCATCAAAATTAAAAATTACATCCTTTTACAGTAAACGACATAAAGGTTTTGTAATCTTTGAAAAGTCTTTGATGTAACGCCTGCAGAATCCAGCATGTCCTAAAAAACTTCTAATTCCCCTTACATTGGTTGGGCAAGGTAAATTAGATATAACTTGAATTTTTGCAGGATCTACCTCCCAACCTTTTTCTGAAATCCGATGTCCCAAAATAATTCCTCCTGCTATCATAAATTAGCATTTTTCCCAATTAAGGACCAAATTTATTTCTTCACAGCATTTTAGAACTTTAGATAGATGTTCTAAACATGATTCAAAAGAAATTCCAAACACTAAAAAGTCATCCATAAAAACTTCAATCCCTTTTTCAATCAAATCACAAAAAATAGCCATCATACATCTTTGAAATGTAGCAGGGGCATTACATAAACCAAAGGGCATTCTTCTAAAAGCAAACATACCATAAGGACTGGTAAACGTAGTTTTCTCTTGATCCTCAGGAGCAATTTAAATTTGGTGGTAACCAAGTATATCCATCCAGAAAACAAAGGTATTTATGCCCAGCCAGTCTATCCAACATTTGATCTAGAAAAGGGAGTGGAAAATGATCTTTCCTTGTGGCAAGGTTTAATTTTCTATAATCAATACATATTTGCCACCCTGTAACTTGTCTTGTTGGTATCATTTCATTCTTTTCATTAACAGTTACAGTTACTCCTTTCTTAGGAACACAGTGAATAGGACTAACCCATGCACTGTCTGAAATAGGGTATATAATTCCAGCATCCAACCATTTTAAAATTTCTTTCTTAACAACATCTTTCATGATAGGATTTAATCTCCTTTGGGGATCAGCCTCGCGGCTTGCAATTATCATTCATAAGAATTCTGTGCATACAAATTGAAGGACTGATTCCTTTAATATCAGCAATTGTCCATCCAAAGGCTTTCTTGTGCTTCTTCAAAATTTCAAGCAAACTCTCTTCTTCTTTTTCATTTAATTGAGAAGAAATTATAACAGACAAGGTTGAGGATTCACCCAGAAAAACATACTTCAAATTATCAGGAAGCATTTTTAGCTCAAGTTCAGGAGGTTTTTCAATTGATGGACCATAAGAATCATCTTTTTCAGTCATATCCAACATTTCAAAACTTTCATGAACATACTATAAATCTTCCACTTGAAAATCTTCAGAATCAAATAACTCCTCTTTTTGCTTATATTCCAATTCTTCTCTTTCAGCTTTCTCTTCATAAGTTGATTTGAAATGACATTCACTTAAATATTTAATAACATCCATCCTATAACACTCATCTTCTTTACCTCTAACAGGATATTTCATCAATTTTGAAATATTAAATGTAACAGTCTGATCATTAACCCTCATCGTTAATTCCCCTTTTTGCACATCTATCATGGCTCTGCCTGTAGCTAGAAAAGGTCTCCCAAAAATTATGGGTATCTCTTTATCTTCCTCCATATCTAAAATAATGAAATCCACAGGAAAAATAAATTGATCCACTTTTACCAAAAAATCTTCTATAACTCCTTTAGGATATGTGATCGAACGATCTGCTAATTGCAGAGTTACAGTAATTGGGGTTATTTCTCCTAGTCCCAGTCTTTTAAATATTGATAGAGGCATAAGGTTAATGCTTGCACCCAAATCACATAAAGCTTTTCCACAGAATCTTTCTCCGATTGCACATGGAATTGTGAAACTACCAGGATCTTTAAGTTTTTCAGGAAGCTTTTCTGAATTATCGCACTGCATTCCTCACTAAGTGCAACAGTCTCATTTTCTTCAAACTTCTTCTTTTTATTAAGAATATCCTTCATAAATTTCGCATAGCTTGGCATTTGTTCTAGGGCTTTAGCAATTGGAATAATAATGGTAAGCTTCTTTAATATCTCCAAGAATTTTGAAAATTGCTTATCCAACTTTTGTTGACGAAGTCTCTGAGGAAATGGAGGTGGTGGTTTTTCTAAATCAACCTTAGGTGGAGAAATAGGTCTTTCAAAACCTTTTGGAGCGTCCTCTTTAGGTCTTTCAATCTATTCTTTCTATACTTTAGTTTCTTTTTGAACTCTACCTTCCAATTCTTTTCCACTTCTCAGTTGAATTGCTTTTACTTGTTCTTTATTCATTTCTCTTGGATTCACTTCAGTATTACTTGGAAGAATTCCTTGGGATCTATTACTTAAGACATTTGCAATTTGTCCTAATTGATTTTCAATATTTATGATGGTTGCTCCTTGAATTTGTAATTGATTTCCCATATGTGATACTACTTCTTCCACAGACAACTTCATCTCTTTATTTGTAAAGCATTGTTATAACCTGAAGGATAAGTTAATCTATTATTATTATTACCTTGGTTGTTCCAATTCCCCAATGGGTTTACTTGGTGGTTCCCCCATTGTTGATTAACACCACGCTGATTATTGTTATTCCAGTTAAAATTTGGATGATTCTTCCAACCTGGTTTATAATAATTGGAATATGGGTTGTTAGGTTTACTTATAGCATTCACAGTTTCTGGTGAAGAATAAGAATCAACCATTTGGCCTAATGAATTTTCTTCAATCATGAGATTTGGCTGAGAAAAATTCATCCCAAATTGGTCTATCTTCCTTGATACAACAACAACTTGATTTGCTAACATTGTAAAAGCATCATTTTCATAAATATTGGCTACCTTTTTAGGATTTAACCTTTCAGAAGGCCATTGAAATTTATTAGTAGCCATTTTTTCAATTAAAGCATAAGCATCAGAAAGTGGTTTAGACATTAATCATCCACCAACAGCAGCATCGATGATTAATCTAAGAGATCCAACTAATCCATTATAAAAAGTTTGAATTATTAACCAATCTGTTATTGCATGATTTGGACATTTCTTGAGGAGATCTTTAATTCTTTCTCATGCTTCATATATTGATTCCCCTTCAAACTGACAAAAAGTTGTTATATCATTTCTCAACTTAGCAGTCTTAGATGGTGGAAAATATTTAGCAAGGAACTTTTGTGACAGTTCACCCCAAGTTCTTATTGATCTAGGTGGTAATAAATGTAACCATATTTTAGCTTTATCCCTTAGTGAGAAAGGAAAAAGTCTAACTCTAATAGCATCATCCGAAACACCATCATATTTAAAAGTAGCACACAACTCTAGAAAATTAGCAAGATGCAAATTAGGATCTTCAGTTGTTGCTCCCCCAAACTGATTATTAGACACCATTTGGATAATAGCAGGTTTAAGCTCAAAAGAATTAGCAGCTACAACAGAGTTTTGAATACCACCATGAAATTGATCTACTGTAGGGTTAACATAATCTCTTAAATGTCTTAATTCTTGATGGATGCCTACATTTTGATTTTGATGATTTACCATTTCTTGAATATTTTTATCTTTTTCTGTATTTTGAATTTTTTTGATTTTCTGATAGTTCTTTCTAATTCAGAATAGTTAGGCACAAGTCCCTCAGAACCTGAACTACTCATACAACAATAAAACAAAACAAAACACAACACACTAACAAAAACAAAGAAAAGTAAAAATTTAAAATTTCTTAATTCTCTTTAAAATGTAATTTAATTATTTTCCCCGGCAACGACGCCAAAAACTTGATCCCCGATAAATATATGTGCGCCAAAAACTTGACTCCACACCAAATATATGTGCTGATGATTTAGATATGAAAATTAAGATTTTATAATATGGGATACTACGCAAGTATACGTATCGTTTATCAAGTAATATAAGACTTTCTGATTAAGCCCCGAGATATCGAACCCACAAGGAAAATTTGAAAATCTTTAAAGGAATCAGAAAATTATCTTTTTACTTTTTTTATGGCTTTTGAAAGTATGTCTTGATTTTGAAAAGTTTTAAAAGTTGATTTGTCTTTTGAAATTTCCTTAATAAAATGTTAAGCAAGAAATTAAAATTATAATGACTAATAACACTGTATGTAAAACACTATTAACTAGAATATCTTTTTCTTTCAGTTTATGAAGTAGTAATAATTAATAAAGTATTGTTGCGAAAGTATTTAAATTTGTTGTGATAGATAGAAGCAAATGTGTTCTTTACCCTTACTTGGTTCTATAAAGAACATAGATTAATTTGAAATTTTTATCATTTTGAACATGGTTAGGCAGGGAAGATACCAGTCTCTCACTCTAGAGTTCCCTCGATTCCCACCAACTGGGGGCTAACTTCTCATAACAAAACTCAAAACTTCAAACCAAATTAGGGGGTTTTAGCCTGTCACTCTAAAATCCTCTAATTTTACTCCCTTCCATAAAAATATCTTCTAATATTACATTCAATTACATGGACTACAATTCTCACCCATATAATTGCATGTGATTATTACTAACTTTTATGAGATAATTCCGCATTGGATCTTACATAATCTCAAGAAATTCTACAACTTAACAAACCAAATTAAGAAGTAAACAAAGTTTTCAGAATCAATCTTCACAATTTCTTCCAACTTTTAAACACTTATACTTTCCACAATAATTTTCTATAAATTAATTACTTCTCCATTTAAGAAAGAAAAAGATAAAGTAAACTACTCAGAATGCATTGAGAAAATACAAAAACACATTGATTGGAAATTAAAAACCATAAGAAAAACAACAAACAAAAACAAGTATTAATTAAAAAAACTAAATGTACGAATAAAAGTAAACACTTATCTGAAAATTCTCTCCACAAGACTCAGGAAGTTCCTCTGAAACTTTAACTCTTCACTAAACTACTCCTCAGAGCGGATCTCCCAACTCCGATGACTTAGAAAAACTTCAGACTTCAATAGAAACTAAACTAAAAGAAAGAAAAGAAGTGGGAAGAAGAAGACTTCACTCCGACCCTTTTCTCCTTTCTACTCTCTACTCCTACTCTTAATAAAAACTCTCGCAAAATAAAAGTAAAATAATGTAAAAACTTGCAAGTGAAAGAACCCTTCAAAAGGTAAAGGAAGAGCTCTTAATTTACTCTCTACTCCACCTCCTAATGACAACTCTCTTCAAAATGCAAAGGAAGAGCACTTAGTCATTTCTAAGACTCTCTTTAAAAATTAAACTAAAAGGTGCCTTGTGTCTCTTCAAAATGTGTCCAGATTCAATGTATCCACCAAAGAATGCACCCCTTCATTCAAACTTGTCGCCCAAAGGAAGTTATAGAAGTTACCATTGGCGCCAAATTCCTTTAGATTTCGATTTTTAACTGTGGCAGCTAAGCGTCGGCCTAGCGACGCTTAGCCGCCAATGCCCAAATTTTCATTTTTCATCTTGTTTTGCTCCAAATTTGATCCAATTTTGCTCCTTTCATCATGACCATCCATTTTCATCATATCTGCAAGAAAAACACAAAATACATTCCATTAAAGTGCAATATCATTAAAAATAGGTATAAAAATGTGCATAAAAATACTATATATTTTAGGTGTATCATTGACCCAATGGGTTAACATTTGACCAAAAATTCAATTTTGGTCAAAATATATCAACTTTTGACCAAAATGTCATCTTAGGTCAAAATGGTCAATTTCTGACCCAATAACCACCCCGTTGACCCAATGGGTTAACTTTTGACCAAAAATTCAATTTTGGTCAAAATTGTCAATTTTTGACCTAGTGACCAATTATTGACCTAATAAGTTAATCTCTGACCAAAAAGTCACCTTTGGTCAAAATTGTCAATCCTTGACCCAATGACAAACCTATTGACCCGATAAGTCAACTTTTGATGAAAAAGTCAATATTTACTAAATGACCAACAATTGACCCAATAGGTCAACTTTGACCAAAAAGTCAATTTTGGTCAAAATATTCAATTTTTAACCTATTGACCAATTGTTGACCCAATAAGCCAATCACTGACCAAATAATCAACTTTGGTCATAATGGTCAATCCTTGACCCAATGACCAACCCATTGACCTAATAGGTCAAATTTTGACCAAAAAGTCAACATTGGTCAAAATGATAAATCCTTGACCTAATGACCAACTCATTGACCAAATAGGTCAACTTTTGACCAATAAGTCAATTTTGGTCAAAATAGTCAATTTCTGACCCAATGACTATCTCGTTCACCCAATGGGTTAACTTTTGACCAAAAATTCAATTTTTGTCAAAATAGGTCAACTTTTGACCAAAAATTCATCTGTGGTTAAAATGGTCAATTTCTGACCCAATGACCACCTTGTCGACCAAATGGGTTAATTTTTGACCAAAAATTCAATTATGTTCAAAATTTTCAAATTTTGAATTAATGATCAATTATTGACCCAATAATCCAATCAGTGACTAAAAAGTCAACTTTGGTCAAAATGGTCAATCTTGACCCAATGACAAACCCATTAACCCAATAGGTCAACTTCTGACCAAAAAGTCAATTTTTGTCAAAATGGTCAATTTTTGACCTAATGACCACCCATTGACTCAATAGGTCAACTTTTGACTAAAAAGTCAACTTTGGTCAAAATAGTCAATTTTTGACATAATGACCACCTATTGACCCAAAAGGTCAACTTTTGACCAAAAAATCAACTTTGGTCAAAATAGTCAATTTTTGAGCCAATGACCAATAAATTGACCCAAAAGGTCAACTTTTGACCAAAAAGTTATCTTTGGTCAAAATGGTAAAATTCTGACCAAATTACCAACTCATTGAACAAGTAGGTAAAGTTTTAACCAAAAAATCAACTTTGGTCAAAATGGTCAATTTCTGACCTAATGACCACCCGTTGATCTAATGGACTAACATTCGACCAAAAAATCAATTTCGGTCAAAATAATCAATTTTTAACCTAATGACCAATTATCGACCTAATAAGTTAATCTTCACCAAAAAGTCAACTTTCGTCAAAATGGTCAAATGTCGATCTAATGACAAACCCATCGACACAATATGTCAACTTTGACCAAAATGTCAATTTGGTCAAAATAAGAAATTTTGACCTAATGATTACCCATCGATCCAATCGTCAACTTTTTAGCGAGAAAGTCAAATTCGGTCAAAATAAATAATTTTAACCTAATGACCACCTTGATCTAACAGTCAACTTTTGAGCAAAAGTCAACTTTGGTCAAAATGGTCAATTTTCGACCAAATGACCGCCCATCTAACCTAATCGGTCAACTTTTTACCAAAAGTCAACTTTGATTAAAATCGTTAATTTTGACCTAATGACCACCCTCGACCTAATAAGTCAACTTCGACCAAAAGTTAACTTCGTCAAAATGGTCAATTTTTTACCTAATGACCACCCATCGACTCAACAGTCAACTTTCGACTAAAAGTCAACTCCGTCAAAATAGTTAATTTTTACCTAATGACCACCCATCGACCCAATAGGTCAACTTTTGACCAAAAAGTCAACTATGGTCAAAATGGTCAATTTAGACCCAATAGATCAACTTTTGACCAAAAATTCATCTTCGCTCAAAATGCTCAATTCTTGACCCAATTACCAACTCATTGACCAAATAGGTCAAATTTTGACCAAAAAGTCAACTTTGGTCAAACTGGTCAATTTATAACCCAATGACCACGCCGTTGACCGAATGGGTCAACTTTTAACAAAAAAGTCAATTTTGGTCAAAATAGTCAATTTTTGACCTAATGATCACCTATCAATCTAACAGTCAACTTT
>CM040438.1:19464115-19581327 GCA_022702705.1 Papilionanthe hookeriana x Papilionanthe teres
TGCTCTAATAAGTCAACTTTTGACCAAAAAGTCAATGTTGGTTAAGATAGTCAATTTTTGATTTAATGACCACCAATTGACCCAATAGGTCAACTTTTGACCAAAAAGTTAACTTTGGTCAAAATGGTCATTTTTTAAGCCAATGACCAACAAATTGACCCAATCTTAACAGTCCACTTTTAACCAAAAGCCATCTTTGTTCAAAATGGTCATCAACAAATCGACCTAATAAAGTCCACTTTCACCAAAAAAGCCATCTTGGTCAAAATGGTCAAATCCAGCAAATTACCAACTCATCGACAAAGCAGTCAACTTTTAACCAAAAGTCAACTTTAGGTCAAAATGGCTAATCCTTCGACCTAACGACAAACCCATCGATCTAATCAGTCAACTTTCGACCAAAAGTCAATTTTGGTCAAAAATGTCTAATTTTTGACCGAATGATCACCATTCAATTCCAATTAGTAAACTTTTTACTAGAAAGTCAACTTTGATCAAAATAACTAACTCACCTAATGACCAACCCATCAACCTAATAAGTCAACTTTCGACTAAAAAGTCAACTTTAGTCAAAATGGTCAATTTTCGACCTAATGACCACCCATCGAATCAATAGTCAACTTCGACTAAAAAGTCAACTTTCGTCAAAATAGCTAATTTTCGACCTAATGACCACCCATCAATCTAATAGGTCAACTTTTGACAAAAAGTCAACTTTGTCAAAATGGTCAATTCTTTCACCTCAACGACAAACCCATTGACCCAATAGATCAAATTTTGACAAAACAGTTATCTTCGCTCAAAATGCTTAATTCTTAACCCAATTACCAATTCATTGACCAAAAAGGTCCACTTTTGAACAAAAAGTCAACTGTGGTCAAAATGGACAATTTCTAATCTAATTGACGACCTCCATTGATCCAATAGACAAGTTTCGACAAAAAATTAATTTTGGTCAAACTAATAAATTTTTTACCTAATGACCAATTATTGACCCAAAAAGTCAATCTCTGACCAGAAAGTCAACTTTAGTCAAAATGGTCAAATCTTGACCAATAGACCAACCTAATGACACAATACGTCAACTTTTGACAAAAAAGTCCACTTTAGTTAAAATGGTCAATCCTTGACCCAATGACCAACCTGTTGACCCAATATGTCAACTTTTGACCAAAAAGTTAATTTTGGTCGTAATAGTCAATTTTTGACCTAACGACCAATCCATTGGCCTAATAGGTCAACTTTTGACCCAAAAAGTCAATGTCGGGTCAAAAATAACCAATTAATTGAATTAATGACCCAATGAGTCAATCTCTAACCAAAAAGTAAACTTTGGTCAAAATGGTCAATCTCGACCCAATGACATACCCATTGATCTAACAGTTAACTTTCGACCAAAAAGTCAATTTTGGTCAAAATAATCAATTTTCGACCTAATGACCACCCATCGACCTAATCAGGTGAACTTTCGACCAAAAAGTCAACTATGGTCAAAATGGTCAATGTTTTACCAAAAATTTAATTTCGTCAAAAATACAATTTTTTACTTAATGATCAATTATCGACCCAATAACTAAGTCTCTAACCAAAGTTGGTCAAAATGGTCAATCCTCGACCTAATCACTAACCCAATAACCCAATAAAGTCAACTTTCGACCAAAAAGTCAATTTTGGTCAAAATAATCAATTTGATTTAATGACACCCATTGAACCAATAGTCAACTTTCGACCAAAAAGTCAACTTTTGTCAAAATAGTCAATTTTAGAACCAATTACCAACCCATTGATCCAATAAATCAACTTTTGACCAAAAGTCATCTTTGGTCAAGATGGTCAATTCTTGACGCAATTACTAACTCATTGATCAAATGGGTTAACTTTTAACTAAAAATTCAATTTTGTTCAAAATTATCAATTTTTGAATAAATGACCAATTATTGAACCAAAAAGTCAATCTGTGACAAAAAAGTCAACTTTGGTCAAAATGGTCAATCCTTGACCCAATGACAAACCCATTGACCCAATAGGTTAACTTTTGACCAAAAAGGTCAACTTTCAGTCAAAAAGTCAATTTTTGGTCAATCTAATTTTTGACATGACCACCCATTCGACATAACAGGTCAACTTTTGACCAAAAAGTCAACTTTGGTCAAAATGATTAATTTTTGACCCAATGACCATCTTTTGACTCAATAGGTCAACTTTCGACAAAAAAGTAAACTTTGGTCAAAATGGTCAATTTTTGAGCCAATGACCAACAAATTGACCCAATAGTTCAACTTTTGATCAAAAAGTCATCTTTGGTCAAAATGGTCAAATCTCCACCAAATTACCAACTCATCAATCAAAGTAAGTCAACTTTTATCCAAAAGTTAACTTTGGTCAAAATGGTAATTTACCACCTAATGACTCACCATTAATCCTATGGATTAACATTTGACCAAAAGGCAGATTTTAGTCGAAAAGTCAATTTTTGACCTAACTGACCTAATTATTTCCAAATAAGCGAATCTCTCGACTAAAAAGTAAACTTCGGTCAAAGTGGTCAATTGACTCCAATGACAAACCCAATTGATCCAATAGATCAACTTTTGACCAAAAGTCAACTTTGTTGAGATCAGCCAATTTTTGATCATAATGACCAACTCCGACCAAATAAGTCAACTTTTGACCAAAAGTCAACTTTGGTCAAAATGGTCAATTTAATCAACGAATTCACCCCCTATCAATCTAACAGTCAACTTTCGACCAAAAAGTTAACTTGTCATAATAACTACATTTGACGCAATGACCACCCATCGATCCAATAAGTCAACTTTCGACTCAAAAGTCAACTTTAATCAAAATGGTCAATCTTCGAACTAACGACTAACCTATTAATCTAATAGCTCAACTTTTCGACCACAAAGTCAATTTTACTCAAAATGGTCAATTCTCGACGCAATTACCAACCCATCGATCCAAATATGTCAACTTTTCAGCCAAAAAGTCAACTTTCGGTTAAAATGGTCAATTCTCGACCCAATGAGCACCCGTCGACCCAATAGGTCAACCTTTCGACAAAAATATCAACTTTAGTCAAAATGGTCAATCTTCGACCCAATGACAAACTACGATCTAATAAGCCACTCTCGACCAAAGTCAACTTGGATCAAAAATGTCAATTGATCTAACGACCACCCATTGACCCACTAAATAACTTTTCGACCAAAAGAGTCAATTTGGCCATCAACTTCGACTAATGACCACCGTCAATCTAATAAAGTCAACTTTCGACAAAAAGTCAACTTCTACAAGATGGTTAATCTTCGATCTAATGACCAACCGATCAATATAACAGTCAACTTCGACCACAAAAAATCAACTTCGGGTCAAAATGGTCAACCTCTCACTAACGACCAACCCATTAACCTAATAGGTCAACTTTCGACTCAAAAAGTCAATTTTGGTCAAAATAGTTAATTTCTCGACCCAATGACCACACCTATCGACCTAATAAGTCAATTTCGACCAAAAAGTCAACTCGGTTAAAATGATCAACTTTCGACCTAACGACCAACCCATTGAATCCAATAGTCAACTTTCGACCAAAAGTCAACTTTGATCAAAATGGTCAATCCTCGACCCAATGACTAACCCATCGATCTAACAGTCAACTTTCGACCAAAAAGTCAATTTCTGTCAAAATTACCAATTTTAACTTGACGACCAATCATCGACCTAATAGTCAATCTTCGACCAAAAAGTTAACTTCGTCAAAATGGTCAACTTTCGACCTAATGACCAACCCATCGACCCAATAAAGTCAATCTCGACCAAAAAATCAACTTCGTAAAAATGGTCAATCCTTGACCCAATGACCAACCCATCGACCCAATATGGTCAACTTTCGACCAAAAAGTCAACTTCGTCAAAATAATCAATTTGTCGACCTAACGACCAATTATTGCACACAATAAGTCAATCTCCGACCAAAAAGTCAACTTTAGTCAAAATCGTTAACCTGAACCTAATGACCAACCCATCGATCCAATAGTCAACTTTTGACTAAAAGTTAACTTTGGCCAAAATCATCAATCTTCGACCCAATTACCAACTCATCTAATTGACAACTATCAACCAATAACCGAACTGTTGGTCAAAATAGTCAATTTTCGATTTAATGACCAATTATCGATCCAATAAGTCAATCTCTCGACCAAAAAGTCAACTTCGTCAAAAATGGTCAATCGACACAATGACATACCCATTGACCTAATATGTCAACTTCTGAGCAAAATGTACATTTTGGTCAAAGTAATCAACTTTACCTAATGACCACCCATCAATCTAACATGTGAACTTCGACCAAAAAGTCAACTTTCGTCAAAATGGTCAGATTTTCGACCAAAAATTCAACTGCTATTGGTCAAAATAATTGCAATAATACTTTCAATCTAATGACCAATTATCGACCTAATAAGTTAATCTCTCAACCAAAATGTCAACTTTGGTCAAAATGGTCAATCCTCGACCCAATGACAAACCCATTAACCCAATAGTCAACTTTTGACCAAAAAGTCAATTTTGGTCAAAATAATCAATTTTCGATTTAATGACCACCCATCGACCCAATAAGATCAACTTTTGACCAAAAAGTCAACTTTGGTCAAAATGGTCAATTTTCAACCCAATTACCAACCCATCGATCCAATAGATCAACTTTCGACCAAAAAGTCATCTTTGGTCAAGATGGTCAACTTCGACTCAATTACCAACTCATCGATCAAATGGGTCAACTTTCGACCAAAAGTTAACTTTGGTCAAAATAGTCAATTTCGTACCTAATGCTATCTCGTTGACCCAATGGGTAAACTTTTCACCAAAAATTCAACTTTGGTCAAAATTTCTCAACTTCTGAACAAAAAGTATTTGTGGTCAAAATGGTCAATTTTTGATCTAATGACCACCCCGTCGACCAAATGGGTTAACTTTTGACCAAAAATTCAATTTTGTTCAAAATTGTCAATTTTTGAATTAATGACCAATTATTGAACCAATAAGTCAATCCTTCGACTCAAAAAGTCAACTTTGTCAAAATGGTCAATCCTCGACCCAATGACAAACCCATCGACCCAATAAGGTCAACTTTCGACTAAAAGTCAATTTTCGGTCAAAATAGTCAATTTTCGAATCTAATGACAACCCATCGAATCCAATATGTCAACTTTCGACCAAAAAGTCAACTTTGGTCAAAATGAGCAATTTTTGACCTAATGACCACCTCATCGACCTAATAAGTCAACTTTCGACCAAAACGTCAACTTTGGTCAAAATTGATCAATTTTCGAGCCAATGACCAAATCAATCGACTCCAACAGTCAACTTTCGACCAAAAAGTCATCTTTGGTCAAAATGGTCAAATCTCGACCAAATTACCAACTCATCGACAAAGTAGGTCAACTTTTAACCAAAATGTCAACTTTGGTCAAAATAGATCAATTTCTCGTACCTAATGACCACCCGTCGACCCAATGGACTAACATTCGACCAAAAATTCAATTTGGTCAAAATAGTCAATTTTCTGACCTAATGACTAATTATCGACCTAATAAGTTAATCATTCGACCAAAAAGTCAACTTTGGTCAAAAATGGTCAATTTCGACCTAATGACCAACCCATCAATCCAATAGAGTCAAGCTTCGACCAAAAAGTCAATCTTCGCCAAAATAGTCAATTTTCGACTCTAACGATCAACTCATCGCACCCAATAATGTCCAACTTGTTACCGTTAAAAAGTCAAACTTGTTCAAAATAATTCAATTTTCGACCAATGACCACCCTCGACCCAATAGTCAACTTTCGACCAAAAGATCAACTTTGATCAAAATCGATCAATCTTTCGACCTAAAGACTACCTATCAATCTACAAGGTCAACTTCGACCAAAAAAGTCAACTTTGGGTCACAATAGTTAATTTTTCAACCTAATGACCACCCATTAACCCAATAGTCAACTTTCGACCAAAAAGTCAACTTTGGTCAAAATGGTACAATTTTCGACCTAATGACCAACCCATCGACTACAATGATCAACTTTCGACCAAAAAGTCATCTTTGGGTCAAAATGGTCAATTTTTAACACAATTACTACAACTCATCGACCAAATATGTCAACTTTTCGACCAAAAAGTCAACTTTGGTCAAAATGGTCAATCCTCGACCTAATGACCAATTCTGCTGACCAACTAGGTTAACTTTCGACCAAAAAATTAATTTTGGTCAAAATAATCAATTTTAACTCAATGACTAATTATCGACCCAATAAAGTCAATCTTCGACTAAAAGTCAATTTTGGTCAAAATGGTCAATCCTTCACCTAATGACCAACCCATTGACCGAATATGGTCAACTTTTCCTGAAAAAGTCAACTTTAGTCAAAATGGTCAACTTTCGATCCAATGACCAACCCATCAACCTAACATGTCAACTTTCGACCAAAAAGTCACTTTCTGGTCAAAATAGCTAATTATTTAACTAAACGACAAATTATCGACCCAATGAGTCAATCTTCGACCAAAAACGTCAACTATGGTTAAAATGGTAATATTCGACCTAATGACCAACTCGTCGACCCAATAGTCAACCTTCGATCAAAAAGTCAACTTTGGTCAAAATGGTCAATCCTCGACCTCAATGACAAACCCATCGATCCAAAAGGTCAACTTTCGACCAAAAAGTTAATTTTAGCCAAAATAATCAATTTTCGACTTAATGACCATCTATCGAACCAATAGTCAAACTTTCGACCAAAAAGTTAACTTTGGTCAAAATGATCAATTTTTCGACCCAATGACCAACATATCAATCCAATAGATCAACTTTTGACCTCAAAGTCACCTTTGGTCAAAATGGTCAATTCTTGACGAAATTACCAACTCATTGACCAAATATGTCAACTTTTGACCGAAAAGTTAACTTTGGTCAAGATGGTCAATTTCTGACCCAATGACCACCCCGTTGACCCAATGGGTCAACTTTTGACAAAAAAATTTATTTTGTTAAAACTAATCAATTTATCGACCTAATGACCAATTATCGACCCAATAAGTCAATATCTGACCTAAAAGTCAACTTTGATCAAAATGGTCAATCCTCGACCCAATGACCAACCCATCGAACCAATAGGTCAACTTTCGACCAAAAAGTCAACTTTGGTCAAAATGGTCAATCCTCGACCCAATGACCAACCCAATGACCCAATATGTCAACTTTGACTAAAAAGTCAATTTGGTCAAAAAAGTTAATTTCTGACCTAACGACCACCATTATCGACCCAGTAAGTTAACTCTTCGACCAAAAAGTCAACTTTGGTCAAAATGACCAATCTGGACCCAAAGACCAACCCGTTGACCCAATAAGTCAACTTTTGACCAAAAAGATAACTTTGGTCAAAATGATCAATCCTTGACCCAATGACCAACCCATTGGCCTAAAAGGTCAAATTTTGTCCAAAAAGTCAAAGTTGGTCAAAATAATCAATTTTTGAATTAATGACCAATTATTGACCTAATAAGTCAATCTCTAACCAGGAAGTCAACTTTGTCAAAATGGCCAATCCTGACCCAATGATAAACCCATCGACCTAATAGATCAACTTTCGACCAAAAAGTCAATTTCGTCAAAATAAACAATTTTTGACCTAATGACCACCCATTGACCCAATAGGTCAACTTTTGACAAAAAAGTCAACTTTAGTCAAAATGGTCAATTTTTCACACGATGACCAACCCATTGACCAAATAGATCAACTTTTGACCACAAAGTCATCTTTGATCAAAATGGTTAATTCTTAACGCAATTACCAACTAATTGACCAAATATGTCAACTTTTGAGCAAAAAGACAACTTTGGTCAAAATGGACAGTTTCTTACCCAATGAGCACCCATTGACCCAATGGATCAACTTTTGACCAAAATTTTAATTTTGGTCAAAATAGTCAATTCGACTCAACGAGCAAAATAGCAATTTTGAATTAATGACCATTTATCGACCTAATAAGTCAATCAATTGACAAAAAGTCAACTTCGGGTCGAAAAGAGTCAATCCTTCGACTCCAAAGACAAACACATCGATCTAATAGGTCAACTCTTCGACTGAAAACTTCAATTTTTGTTAAAATAATTAATTTTTGACCTAATGACCACCCATTGACCCAATTGGTCAACTTCTGACAAAAAAGTCAATATTGGTCAAAATAGTTAATTTTTAACCTAATGACCACCCATTGACCCAATAAGTCAACTTTTGACCAAATAGTCAACTTTGGTTAAAATGGTCGATTGTTGACCTAATGACCACCAATTGACCCAATAGATCAACTTTTGACTAAAAAGTCAACTTTAGTCAAAATAGTTAATTTTTTAACTAATGACCAGCCATTGAACCAATAGGTCAGCTTTTGACCAAAAAGTCAACTTTGGTCAATATGGTCAATTTTTGACCCAAAGACCAACCCATTGACCCAATAGATCAAATTTTGACCAAAAAGTCAACTTCGGTCAAAAAGGTCAATTTCTATCCAATTGACCAACTCATCGACCAAATAAGTCAACTTTCGACCAGAAAATCAACTTTAGTCAAAATGGTCAATTTCTGACCTAATGACCACCCCGTTGACCTAGTGGGTCAACTTATGACAAAAATTTTAATTTTGGTCCAACTAATCAATTTTTGACCTAATGACCAATTATTGACCCAATACGTAAATCTCTGACAAAAAATTCAACTTTTGTCAAAATAGTCATTCCTTGACCCACTGACCAACCAATTGACCCAAAAGGTCAACTTTTGACTAAAAGTCAACTTTAGTAAAAAATGGTCAATCCTTAACCCAATGACCAACCCAGTGACCCAATATGTCAACTTTTGACCAATAAGTCAATTTTGGTAAAAGTAGTCAATTGTTGACCTAACGACCAATTATTGCCCAGTAAGTCAATCTCTGATCAAAAAGTCAACATTGGTCAAAATGGGCAATCCTTGAACCAATGACCAACCCATTGACCTAATAAGTCAACTTTTGACCAAAAAGTTAACTTTGGCTAAAATGATCAATCCTTGACCCAATGACCAACCCATTGGCCTAATAAGTCAACTTTTGACCAAAAAGTCAAGGTTGGTCAAAATAGTTAATTTTTTATTTAATGACCACTAATTGACCCAATAGGTCAACTTTTGACCAAAAAGTCAACTTTGGTCAAAATGGTCAATTTTTAAGCCAATGACCAACAAATTGACCCAATAGGTTCACTTTTGACAATAAAACCATCTTTGGTCAAAATGGTCAAATCTTGACCGAATTACTAACTCATTAACCAAGTAGGTCAACTTTTAAACAAAAAGTCAACTTTGGTCAAAATGGCCAATCCTTAACCCAATGACAAACCCATTGACCCAATAGGTCAACTTTTGACCAAAAAGTCAATTTTGGTCAAAATAGTTAATTTTTTACCGAATGATCACCCTTTAACCCAATTATAAACTTTTTACGAAAAAGTCAACTTTTGTCAAAATAGTCAATTTTTTACCTAATGACCATCCTCGACCTAATAAGTCAACTTTTTCCAAAAAGTCAACTTTAGTCAAAATGGTCAATTTTTAACCTAATGACCACACATTGACCCAATAGGTCAACTTTTGACCGAAAAGTCAACTTTGGTCAAAATAGTTAATTTTTGACCTAATGACCACCCATTATCCCAATAGGTCAACTTTTGGCCAAAAAGTCAACTTTTGTCAAAATGGTCAATTTTTGACCCAACGACCAACCCATTGACCCAATAGATCAACTTTTGACCAAAAAGTCATCTTCACTCAAAATGCTCAATTCTTAACCCAATTACCAATTCATTGACCAAAAGGGTCCCCTTTTGAACAAAAAGTCAACTGTGGTCAAAATAGATAATTTCTGACCCAATGAATGGGTCAAGTTTTGACAAAAAATTTAATTTTGGTCAAACTAATCAATTTTTGACCTAATGACCAATTATTGACCCAAAAAGTCAATCTCTGACCAGAAAGTCAACTTTGGTCAAAATGGTCAATCCTTGACCAATTGACCAACCTAATGACCCAATACGTCAACTTTTGACAAAAAAGTCCACTTTGGTTAAAATGGTCAATCCTTGACCCAATGACCAACCCATTGACCCAATATGTCAACTTTTGACCAAAAAGTTAATTTTGGTCATAATAGTCAATTTTTCACCTAACGACCACCCATTGGCCTAATAGGTCAACTTTTGACCAAAAAGTTAATGTTGGTCAAAATAGTCAATTTTTGATATAATTACCTATTACCGACCAATAAGTCAATCTCTAACCAAAAAGTAAACTTTGGTCAAAATGGTCAATCCTTGACCCAATGACATACCCATTGATCTAATAGGTTAACTTTTGACCAAAAAGTCAATTTTGGTCAAAATAATCAATTTTTGACCTAATGACCACCCATTGACCCAATAGGTGAACTTTTGACCAAAAAGTCATCTATGGTCAAAATGGTCAATGTTTTACCAAAAATTTAATTTTGGTCAAAATAGTCAATTTTTGACCTAATGACCAATTATTGACCCAATAAGTAAATCTCTGACCAAAAAGTTAGCTTTGGTCAAAATGGTCAATCCTTGACCCAATCACAAATCCATTAACCCAATAGGTCAACTTTTGACCAAAAAGTCAATTTTGGTCAAAATAATCAATTTTTGATTTAATGACCGCCCATTGAACCAATAGGTCAACTTTTGATCAAAAAGTCAACTTTGGTCAAAATGGTCAGTTTTTGAACCAATTACCAACCCATTGACCCAATAAATCAACTTTTGACCAAAAAGTCATCTTTAGTCAAGATGGTCAATTCTTGACGCAATTACCAACTCATTGATCAAATGGGTTAACTTTTAACTAAAAATTCAATTTTGTTCAAAATTATCAATTTTTGAATTAATGACCAATTATTGAACCAAAAAGTCAATCTGTGACAAAAAAGTCAACTTTGGTCAAAATGGTCAATCCTTGACCCAATGACAAACCCATTGACCCAATAGGTCAACTTTTGACCAAAAAGTCAATTTTGGTCAAAATGTTCAATTTTTGATCAAATGACCACCCATTGACCTAATACAGTCAACTTTCGACCAAAAAGTCAACTTTTGTCAAAATAGTAAATTTTCGACCTAATGACTACCATTTCGACTCATCAAAGTCAACTTTCGACAAAAAAGTCAACTTTGGTCAAAATGGTCAATTTTTCAGCCAATGACCAACAAATTGACCCAATAGGTCAACTTTTGATCAAAAAGTCATCTTTGGTGAAAATTGTCAAAACTTCACCAAATTACCAACTCATTGACAAAGTAGGTCAACTTTTGTCCAAAAAGTTAACTTTGGTCAAAATGGTCAATTTCTGACCTAATGACCACCCGTTGACCCTATGGACTAACATTTGACCAAAAAGTCAATTTTGGTCGAAATAGTCAATTTTTGACCTAACGACCAATTATTTCCCAGTAAGCAAATCTCTGACCAAAAAGTAAACTTTGGTCAAAATGGTCAATCCTTGACCCAATGACAAACCCATTGACTCAAAGATCAACTTTTGATCAAAAAGTCAACTTTGGTCAAAATGGTCAATTTTTGACCTAATGACCACCACAATAGTCAACTCTAACAAAGTCAACTTCATTTCACCTAAAAAGTTAACTTCTGAGTCAACAATAAGTTAATTTTTCGACCTAATGACCTACCCATCGACCCTATAGTCAACTTTTGACCAAAGAGTCAACTTTTGTCAAAATGGTCAATTTTTGACTCGATGACCAACCCATTGACCCAATAGATCAACTTTTGACCACAAAGTCATCTTTAATCAAAATGGTCAACTTTTGACGCAATTACCAACTCATTAACTAAATATGTCAACTTTTGAGCAAAAAGTCAACTTTGGTCAAAATGGACAATTTCTTACCAAATGAGCACTCGTTGACCCAATGGATCAACTTTTGACTAAAAATTTAATTTTGATCAAAATACCAATTATCGACCTAATGACCAAAATAGTAATTTTTGAATTAATGACCATTTATTGACCTAGTAAGTCAATCTCTGACAAAAAGTCAACTTTGGTCAGAATGATCAATCCTTGACCCAATGACAAACCCATCGACTAATAGTCAACTTTTGAGCAAAAACTCAATTTTCGTCAAAATAGTTAATTCTTGACCTAATGACCATCCATTGACCCAATTGGTCAACTTTTGAGCAAAAAGTCAACTTTGGTCAAAATAGTCAATTTTTGACCGAATGACCACCTGTTGACCCAATAAGTCAACTTTTGACTAAAAAGTCAACTTTGGTTAAAATGGTCGATTTTTGACCTAATGACCACCAATTGGCCCAATAGGTCAACTTTTGACCAAAAAGTCAACTTTGGTCAAAATAGTTAACTTTTTAACTAATGACCAGCCATTGAACCAATAGGTCTGCTTTTGACCAAAAAGTCAATTTTGGTCAATTTTTGACCCAAAGACCAACCCATTGACCCAATAGATCAACTTTTAACCAAAAAGTCAACTTCGGTCAAAATGGTCAATTTCTTAACCCAATTACCTACTCATTGACCAAATAGGTCAACTTTTAACCAGAAAATCAACTTTAGTCAAAATGGTCAATTTCTGACCTAATGACTACCTCGTTGACTCTAGTGGGTCAACTTTGAGTAAAAATTTTAATTTTGGTCCAACTAATCAATTTTTGACCTAATGACCAATTATTGACCCAATAAGTCAATCTCTGACCAAAAAATTCAACTTTGGTCAAAATGGTCATTCCTTGACCCAATGACCAACTCATTGACCCAATAAGTCAACTTTTGACTAAAAAATCAACTTTTGTAAAAAAATGGTCAATCCTTAACCCAATGACCAACCTAGTGACCCAATTTGTCAACTTTTGACCAAAAAGTCAATTTTGGTTAAAATAGTCAATTTTTGACCTAACGACCAATTATTGCCCAGTAAGCCAATCTCTGACCAAAAAGTTAACTTTGGTCAAAATGTGCAATCCGTGAACCAATGACCAACCCATTGACCCAATAATTCAACTTTTGACCAAAAAGTTAACTTTGGCTAAAATGATCAATCCTTCTCCTAATGACCAACCCATTGGCCTAATAAGTCAAGTTTTGACCAAAAAGTCAATGTTGGTCAAAATTGTCAATTTTTGATTTAATGACCACCAGTTGACCCAATAGGTCAACTTTTGACCAAAAAGTCAACTTTGGTAAAAATTGTCAATTTTTAAGCCAATGACCAACAAATTGACCCAAAAGGTCCACTTTTGACCAAAAAGCCATCTTTGGTCAAAATGGTCAAATCTTGACCAAATTACCAACGCATTGACCAAGTAGGTCAACTTTTAACCAAGAAGTCAACTTTGGTCAAAATGGCCAATCCTTGACCCAATGACAAACCCATCGACTCTAATCGGTCAACTTCGACCAAAAGTCAATTTTGGTCAAAATAGATAATTTTTGACCGAATGATCACCCTTTGACCAAATTTGTAAACTTTTTACGAAAAAAGTCAACTTTGATTAAAATAGTCAATTTTTGACCTAATGACCACCCTCGACCTAATAAGTCAACTTTTGACCAAAAAGTCAACTTTAGTAAAAATGGTCAATTTTTGACCTAATGACCACCCTTTGAACCAATATGTCAACTTTTGACTAAAAAGTCAACTTTGGTCAAAATAGTTAATTTTCGACTCTATCGACCACCTAATCGATCTAACAGTCAACTTTTGGCAAAAAAGTCAACTTTTGTCAAAATGGTCAATTTTTGACCCAACGACCAACCCATTGACCCAATAGATCAACTTTTGACCAAAAAGTTATCTTCGCTCAAAATGCCCAATTCTTAACCCAATTACCAATTCATTGACCAAAAAGGTCCACTTTTGAACAAAAAGTCAACTGTGGTCAAAATGGACAATTTCTGACCCAATGGGTCAAGTTTTGACAAAAAATTTAATTTTGGTCAAACTAATCAATTTTTGACCTAAAGACCGATTATTGACCCAAAAAGTCAATCACTGACCAGAAAGTCAACTTTGGGCAAAATGGTCAATCCTTGACCAATTGACTAACCTAATGACCCAATACGTCAACTTTTGACAAAAAAGTCCACTTTGGTTAAAATCGTCAATCCTTAACCCAATGACCAACCCATTGACCCAATTTGTCAACTTTTGACCAAAAAGTTAATTTTGGTTGTAATAGTCAATTTTTGACCTAACGACCAACCCATTGGCCTAATAGGTCAACTTTTGACCAAAAAGTCAATGTTGGTCAAAATAGTCAATTTTTGAATTAATGGCCAATTATTGACCCAATAAGTCAATCTCTAACCAAAAAGTAAACTTTGGTCAAAATGGTCAATCCTTAACCCAATGACATACCCATTGATCTAATAGGTTAACTTTTGACCAAAAAGTCAATTTTGGTCAAAATAATCAATTTTTGGACCTAATGACCACCCATCGATCTAATAGAGAACTTTTGACCAAAAAGTCAACTATGGTCAAAATGGTCAATGTTTTACCAAAAATTTAATTTTGGTCAAAATAGTCAATTTTTGACCTAATGACCAATTATTGACCAAATAAGTAAATTTCTGAAGAAAAAGTTAGCTTTGGTTAAAATGGTCAATCCTTGACCCAATGACAAACCCATTAACCCAATAGGTCAACTTTTGACTAAAAAGTCAATTTTGTCAAAATAATCAATTTTTGATTTAATGACCACCCATTAAACCAATAGGTCAACTTTAGACCAAAAAGTCATCTTTGGTCAAGATGGTCAGTTCATGACGTAATTACCAACTCATTGATCAAATGGGTTAACTTTTAACTAAAAATTCAATTTTGTTCAAAATTATCAATTTTTGAATAAATGACCAATTATTGAACCAAAAAGTCAATCTGTGTCAAAAAAGTCAACTTTGGTCAAAATGATCAATCCTTGACCCAATGACAAACCCATTGACCCAACAGGTCAACTTTTGACAAAAAAGTCAATTTTAGTCAAAATGGTCAATTTTTGATCTAATGACCACCCACTGACACAATAGGTCAACTTTTGACAAAAAAGTCAACTTTGGTCAAAATAGTCAATTTTTAACCTAATGACCACCTTTTGACTCAATAGTTCAACTTTCGATAAAAAAGTTAACTATGGTCAAAATCATCAGTTTTTGAGCCAATGACCAACAAATTGACCCAATAGGACAACTTTTGATCAAAAAGTCATCTTTGGTCAAAATGGTCAAATCTTCACCAAATTACCAACACATTGAAAAAGTAGGTCAACTTTTATCCAAAAAGTTAACTTTGGTCAAAATGGTCAATTTCTGACCTAATGACCACCTGTTAACCTTATGGACTAACATTTGACCAAAAAGTCAAGTTTGATCGAAATAGTCAATCTTTGACCAAACGACCAATTATTTCTAGTAAGCAAATCTCTCCACAAAAGTAAACTTTGGTCAAAATGGTCAATCCTCGACCCAATGACAAACCCATTGACCTAATCAGATCAACTTTCGACCAAAAAGTCAACTTCGGTCAAAATAATCAATTTCGACTTAATGACCACTTCGACCAAATAAGTCAACTTTCGACCAAAAAGTCAACTCTCGTCAAAATGGTCAATTTTCGACTCCAATGACCAACTTAGGTCAACTTTTCGACCAAAAAGCCAAGTTTGGTCACAATAGCTAATTTTCGACCCATCGACCACCCATCGACCCAATAGTTAACTTTTGACCGAAAAGATAACTTTGTTCAAAATGGTCAATTTTCGAACCAACGACCAACCCATTGATCCAAAAGTTCAACTTTTGACCACAAAGTCATCTTTGGTCAAAATGGTCAATTCTTGACGCAACTACCAACTCATTGACCAAATATGTCAACTTTTCGAGCAAAAAGTCAACTTTGGTTAAAATGGTCAATTTCTCGACCCAATGAGCTCCCGTCGACCCCATGGATCAACTTTCGACCAAAAATTTAATTTTTATCAAAATAATCAATTTTTGACCTAATGACTAAAGTCAATTTTTAATTAATGACCATTTATCAACCTAATAAGTCAATCTCCGACAAAAAGTCAACTTAAGTCTAAAATGGTCAATCCTTGACCTAATGACAAACCCATCGACCCAATAGTCAACTTTCGACCAAAAAATCAATTTTGGTCAAAATAGCTAATTTTCGACCAAATGACCACCCATTAACCCAATCGGTCGACTTTCGACCAAAAAGTCAACTTTGGTCAAAATAGTCAATTTTCGACCTAATGACCAACTCGTCGACTCTAACAGTCAACTTTTGACTAAAAAGTCAACTTTGATTAAAATGGTCAATTTTCACCTAATGACCACCAATTGACCCAATAGGTCAACTTTTGACCAAAATGTCAACTTTGGTTAAAATAGTTAATTTTTTAACTAACGACCACCCATTGACCTAATATGTCAACTTTTCACCAAAAGGTTAATTTTGGTCAATATGGTCAATTTTTGACCCAAAGACCAACCCATTGACTTAATAGATCAAGTTTTGGCCAAAAGGTCAACTTCAGTTAAAATGATCAATTTCTTAACCGAAATACCAACTCATTGACCAACTAGGTCAACTTTAGTCAAAATGGTTAATTTCTGACCAACTAATCAATTTTTGACCTAATGACCAATTTTTGACCCAAAAAGTCAATCTTTGAGCAAAAAGTTAACTTTGGTCAAAATGGTCAATCCTTGACCCAATGACCAACCCATTGACCCAATAAGTCAACTTTTGACTAAAAAGACCACTTCTTAGAAAATAATGACAATCTCGACCTAACGACCAACCTAATATGTTAACTTTTGACCAAAAAGTTAATTTTGGTCAAAATAGTCAATTGTTAACCTAACGACCAAGTATTACCCAGTAAGCCAATCTTTGACCAAAAAGTCAACTTTGGTCAAAATGGTCAATCCTTGACCCAATGACCAACCCATTGACCCAATAGGTTAACTTTTGACTAAAAAGTAAACATTGGTAAAAAATGGTATAATCCTTAACCCAATGACCTAACCCATCGACCTAATATGTCAACTTTCGACCAAAAAGTTAATCTTGGTCAAAATAATCAATTTTCGAATTCGACGACCAATTATCGACCTCAAGAAGCCAATCGTTCGACCAAAAGTCAACTTTGTCAAAATGGTCAATCCTTAAACCAATGACCAACCCATCGACCTAATATGTCAACTTTCGACCAAAAAGTTAACTTTTGCCAAAATGATCAATCTTCGACCCAATGACTAACCTGATTACGCTTAATAGTCAACTATCGACCAAAAGTGAATGTTGGTCAAAATAGTTAATTTTTGATTTAATGACCAATTATCAACCTAATAAGTCAATCTCTAACTCAAAAAGTTAACATTTGTCAAAATGGTCAATTTTCGACCTAATGACATACCCATCGATCTAATAGTCAACTTTCGAGGAAAAAGTACATTTTGGTCAAAGTAATCAATTTTTTACCTAATGACCACCTATCGAACTAATAAAGTGAACTTTTGACCAAAAAGTCGACTTGTCAAAATAATCAATTTTTCGACAAAAATTAAATTATGATCAAAATAATCATATTTTGATCTAATGACCAATTATCGACCCGAAAGTTATTCTCTAACCAAAAAGTTAGCTTTCGTCAAAATGGTCAACTCTCGACCCAAATGATAAACGTATCAACCCAATAGTCAACTTTCGCCAAAAAGTCAATATTGGTCAAAATAGTCAATTTTAGTTTTAATGACCACCCATTAACCCAATAGGTCAACTTTTGACCGAAAAGTCAACTTTGGTTAAAATGGTCAATTTTTGACCCAATTACCAACCTATTGACCCAATAGATCAACTTTTGACCAAAAAGTCATCTTTGGTCAAGATGGTCAGTTCTTGACGCAATTACCAACTCATTGATCAAATGGGTTAACTTTTAACCAAAAGGTTAACTTTGGTCAAAATGGTCAATTTCGACCTAAATGACTTATTTCGCTAATCTAACTGGGTTAACTTTCGACCAAAAATTCAATTTTCTTCCAAATCGTCAATCTTTAAATTAATGACTATTTGTCGAACTAATAATTCAATCATGATCAAAAGTCAACTTCGTCAAAATGGTCAATCTCGACCCAATGACAAATCCATCGACCCAATAAGTCAACTTTCACACAAAAGTCAATTTTGACAAAATGATCAATTTTTGAATTCATGACCAATTGTCGAATCCAATATGTCAACTTTCGACCAAAAAGTCAACTTTACTCAAAATCGTTAATTTTGATTTAATGACTACCTATCAATCTAATATGTCAACTTCGACCAAAACGTCAACTTCGGTCAAAATGCTCAATTTTTGAGCCATTGACCAACAAATTGACCCAATAGGTCAACTTTTGACCAAAAAATGATCTTTGGTCAAAATGGTCAAATCTTAACCAAATCACCAACTCATTGACAAAGTATGTCAACTTTTAACGAAAATGTCTACTTTGGTCAAAATAGTCAATTTCAGACCTAATGACCACCCGTTGACCCAATAGACTAACATTTGCCAAAAATTTAATTTTGGTCAAAATAACAATTTTCGACCTAATGACTAATTATCGATTCCAATAAGTTATTCATCGATCTAAACCAAGTTAACTTTCGATAAAAAAATTCAATTTTGGTCCAAATCGTCAATTTTTAAATTAATGACCAATTGTCGAACTAATAATTCAATCTACGACCAAAAAGTCAACTTCGTCAAAATGGTCAATCTTCGACCCAATGACAAACCCATCGACCCAATATGTGAAGTTTTCGACTCAAAAAAGTCAATTTTGCTCAAAATAGCTTAATTTTCGATCTAATGATCAACCATTCACCCAATTGTTCAACTTTTACGAAAAAGAATCTTGTTTCAAATAACAATTTTTAACCTAATGACCACGCCTCGACCCAAGAGGTCAACTTTTGACCAAAAGATCAACTTCGGTCAAAATGGTAAATTTCGATCTAATGACTACCTATCGACCCAATAAGTCAACTTTTAACCAAAAAGTCAACTTTTCGTCACAATAGTCAATTTTTAACCTAATGACCACCCTATCGACTCTAACAGTCAACTTTCGACCAAAAAGTCAACTTTGGTTAAAATGGTAAATTTTCTGATCCAATGACCAACCTATCGACCAACAGATCAACTTTTGTCCAAAAAGTCACATTCGGTCAAAATGGTCAACTTCGACCCAATTACCAACTCGTCGAGCCAAATATGTCAACTTTTCGACCAAAAAGTCAACTTTTGAGTCAAAATGGTCAATTTCGTCAATCTAATGACTATCTCCCTGTCGACCCAACGAGTCAACTTTCGACCAAAAATTTAACTTTGTTCAAAATAATCAATTTCGATCCGATGACTAATTCATCGACCTAATAAGTCAATCTTCGATCAAAAAGATAACTTTGGTCAAAATGGTCAATCCTTCACCCAATGACCAAACCATTGACCGAATAGGTCAACTTTTCACGAAAAAGTCAACTTTGGTCAAAATAGTCAATCCTTGACCCAATGACCAACCCACAGACCCAATATGTCAACTTTTGACCAAAAAGCCACTTTTGGTCAAAATATTCAATTTTTAACCAAACGACAAATTATTGCCCTGTGAGTCAATCTTTGACCAAAAAGTCAACTATCGTCAAAATGGTAACTTCTCGACCTAAATGACCAACCTCGTCGACCCAAGAAGTTAACCTTCGACCAAAAAGTTAACTTCGGTCAAAATGGCCAATCTCGACCCAATGACAAACCCATCGACCCAATATGTCAACTTTCGACCAAAAAGTCAATTTTGGCCAAAATAGTCAATTTTCGACTTAATGCACACTCCATTAACCCAAAAGGTCAACTTTTGACCGAAAAGTCACCTTTGGTTAAAATGGTCAATTTTTGACCCAATGACCAACATATTGACCCAATAGATCAACTTTTGACCACAAAGTCACCTTTGGTCAAAATGGTCAATTCTTGACGCAATTACCAACTCATTGACCAAATATGTCAACTTTTGACCAAAAAGTCAACTTTGGTCAAAATGATCAATTTCTCGACACAATGACTACTGTCAATCTAATGGGTCAACTTTTGACAAAAAAATTTATTTTGTTAAAACAAATCAATTTTTGACCTAATGACTAATTATTGACCCAATAAGTCAATATCTGACCAAAAAGACAACTTTGGTCAAAATGGTCAATCCTTGAACCAATGACCAACCAATTGACCCAATAGTTCAACTTTTGACGAAAAGTCAACTTTGGTCAAAATGGTCAATCCTTCACCTAATGACCAACCCAATGACCCAATAGGTCAACTTTTGACCAAAAAGTCAACTTTGGTCACAATAGTTAATTTTTGACCTAATGACCACCCATTGACCCAATAGGTCGACTGTTGACCAAAAAGTCTACTTTGGTCAAAATGGTCAATTTTTGACCCAATGTCCAACCCATTGACCTAATAGATCAACTTCTGACCACAAAGTCATCTTTGGTAAAAATGGTCAATTCTTGACGCAATTACTTTTGAGCAAAAAGTCAAGTTTGATCGAAAAGTCAAGTTTGATCGAAATAGTCAAATTTTGACCTAACAACCAATTATTTCCCAGTAAGTAAATCTCTGACCAAAAATTAAACTTTGGTCAAAATGGTTAATCCTTGATCCATGACAAACCCATTGACCCAATAGATCAACTTTTTACCAAAAAGTCAACTTTGTTCAAAATAGTCAATTTTTGACATAATGACCACCCCAACCAAATAGGTCAACTTTTGACCAAAAAGTCAACTCTAGTCAAAATGGTCAATTTTTAACCTAATGACCACCCATTGACCCAATAGGTCCACTTTTGTCCGAAAAGCCAAGTTTGGTCACAATAGTTAATTTTCGACCCAATCGACCACCCATCGATCCAACAGTCAACTTTTGACCAAAATGTCAACTTTGGTCAAAATGGTCAATTTTTTAACCAACGACCAATCAATTGATCCAATAGTTCAACTTTTGACCACAAAGTTATCTTTGGTCAAAATGGTCAATTCTTAACGCAATTACCAACTCATTGACCAAATATGTCAACTTTTGAGCAAAAAGTCAACTTTGGTTAAAATGGTCAATTTTTGACTCAATGAGCTCTCGTTGACCCAATGGATCAACTTTTGACCAAAAATTTAATTTCTGTCAAAATAATCAATTTTGACCTAATGACCAAAGTAGTCAATTTTTGAATTAATGACCAATTATTTACCTAATAAGTCAATCGCTGACAAAAATTCAACTTTGGTCAAAATTGTCAATCCTTGACCCAATGACAAACCCATTGACCCAATGGGTCAACTTTTGACCAAAAAATCAATTTTGGTCAAAATAGTTAATTTTTGACCTAATGACCACCCATTAACCCAATCAGTCAACTTTCGACCAAAAAGCCAACTTTGGTCAAAATAAGTCAATTTTGACCTAATGACCACTCGTCGATCCAATAGTCAACTTTCGACTAAAAAGTCAACTTCGTTAAAATGGTCAATTTTTGACCTTATGACCACCAATTGACCCAATAGGTCAACTTTTGACCAAAAAGTCAACTTTGGTCAAAATAGTTAATTTTTTAACTAACGACCACCCATTGACCTGATATGTCAACTTTTCACCAAAAAGTCAATTTTGGTTAATATGGTCAATTTTTGACCCAAAGACCAACCCATTGACCTAATAGATCAAGTTTTGGCCAAAAGGTCAACTTCGTTCAAAATGATCATTTTCTTGACCCAAATACCAACTCATTGACCAAATATGTCAACTTTTGACCAAAAAGTCAACTTTAGTCCAAATGGTTAATTTCTGACACAATGACCACCCCGTTGACCCAAAGGGTCAGCTTTTGACAAAAAAATTTAATTTTGGTCCAACTAATCAATTTTTGACCTAATGACCAATTTTTGACCCAAAAAGTCAATCTTCGACCAAAAGTTAACTTTGATCAAAATGGTCAATCCTTGACCCAATGACCAACCCATTGACCCAATATGTCAACTTTGGACTAAAAAGTCAACTTTAGTAAAAAAATGGTCAATCCTTAACCCAATGATCAACCCAATATGTCAACTTTTGACAAAAAAGTCAATTTTGGTCAAAATAATCAATTGTTGACCTAACGACCAATTATTGCCCAGTAAGCAAATCTTTGACCAAAAAGTCAACTTTGGTCAAAATGATCAATCCGTGACCCAATGGCCAACCCATTGACCAAATAGGTCAACTTTTGACTAAAAAGTAAACTTTGGTAAAAAATGGTCAATACTTAACCCAATGACCAACCCATTGACCCAATATGTCACCTTTTGACCAAAAAGTTAATCTTGGTCAAAATAATCAATTGTTGACCTAACGACCAATTATTGCCCAGTAAGCTAATGTCTGACCAAAAAGTCAACTTTGGTCAAAATGGTCAATCCTTAAACCAATGACCAACCCATTGACCCAATATGTCAACTTTTGACTAAAAAGTTAACTTTGGCCAAAATGATCAATCCTTGACCCAATAACCAAACCATTTGCCTAATAGGTCAACCATTGACCAAAAAGTGATTGTTGGTCAAAATAGTCAATTTTTGATTTAATGACCAATTATTGACCCCAATAAGTCAATCTCTAACCAAAAAGTTAACTTTGGTCAAAATGGTCAATTTATCACCCAATGGCATACCCATTGACCTAATAGGTCAACTTTTGAGCAAAAAGTACATTTTGGTCAAAGTAATCAATTTTTTACCTAAAGACCACCCATTGACCCAATAGGTGAACTTTTGACCAAAAAGTCAACTTTGGTCAAAATGGTAGATTTTTTATCAAAAATTCAATTATGATCAAAATAGTCATATTTTGACCTAATGACCAATTATTGACCCAATAATTTTATCTCTAACCAAAAAGTTAGCTTTGGTCAAAATGGTCAATCCTTGACCCAATGACAAACCCATTAACCCAATAGGTCAACTTTTAACCAAAAAGTCAAAATTGGTCAAAATAGTCAATTTTAGATTTAATGACCACCCATTGACCCAATAGGTCAACTTTTGACCAAAAAGTCAACTTTGGTCAAAATGGTCAATTTTTGACCCAATTACCAACCCATTGACCCAATAGATTAACTTTTGACCAAAAAGTCATCTTTGGTCAAGATGGCCAGTTCTTGACACAATTACCAACTCATTGATCAAATGGGTTAACTTTTAACCAAAGGTTAACTTTGGTCAAAATGGACAATTTCGGACCCAGTGACTATCTCGTTGACCCAATGGGTTAACTTTTGACCAAAAATTCAACTTTGGTCAAAATATCTCAACTTCTGAACAAACAGTATTTGTGGTCAAAATGATCAATTTCTGACCCAATGACCACCCCGTCGACCAAATGGGTTAACTTTTGACCAAAAATTCAATTTTGTTCCAAATTGTCAATTTTTAAATTAATGACCAATTGTTGAACCAATAATTCAATCATGACCAAAAAGTTAACTTTGCCGTAATGGTCAATCCTTAACCTCAATGACAACCCCATCGACCCAACAGATCAACTTTCGACTAAAAAGTCAATTTTCGACAAAATGGTCAATTTTCGAATTCATGACCACCAATCGATCTAATATGATCAACTTTCGACCAAAAAGTCATCATTGGTCAAAATAGTCAATTTTTGTCTTAATGACCACCTATTGACCCAATAGGTCAACTTTTGACCAAAACGTCAACTTCGTTCAAAATGGTCAATTTTTGAGCCAATGACCAACAAATTGACCTAATAAGTCAACTTTTGACCAAAAAGTCATCTTTAGTTAAAATGGTTAATTTTTTAACTAATGACCAGCCATTGAACCAATAGGTCAGCTTTTGACCAAAAAGTCAACTTTGGTTAATATGGTCAATTTTTGACCCAAAGACCAACCCATTGACCCAATAGATCAAATTTTGACCAAAAAGTCAACTTCGGTCAAAATGGTCAATTTCTTCACCCAATTACCAACTCATCGACCAAATAGATCAACTTTCGACCGTAAAAGTCAACTTTAGTCAAAATGGTCAATTTCTGACCTAATGACCAACCCCGCTCGATCTAATGGGTCAACTTTCGACAAAAATTTTAATTTTCGTCCAACTAATCAATTTTCGACCTAATGACCAATTATCGACCCAATAAGTTAATCTCCGACTAAAATTCAACTTTGGTCAAAATGATCATTCCATGACCCACTGACCAACCAATTGACCCAAAAGGTCAACTTTTGACTAAAAAGTCAACTTTGGTAAAAAATGTTCAATCCTTAACCTAATGACCAACCCAGTGACCCAATATGTCAACTTTTGACCAATAAGTCAATTTTGGTAAAAGTAGTCAATTGTCGACCTAACGACCAATTATTGCCTCAAGTAAGTCAATCTTCGACCAAAAGGTCAACTTTGGTCAAAATGGTCAATCCTTGACCTAATGACCAACCCATCGACCCAATCGGTCAACTTTCGACTAAAAAGTAAACTTTGGCAAAAATGGTCAATCTTTAACCCAATGACCAACCCATCAATCTAACATGTCACCTTTCGACCAAAAGTTAATCTTGGTCAAAATAATCAATTGTCGACCTAACGACCATTTATCGTCCAAGTAAGTCTAATGTCTCGACCAAAAAGTCAACTTTGGTCAAAATGGTCAATCCTTAAACCAATGACTAACCCATTGACCCAATATGTTAACTTTGACCAAAAAGTTAACTTTGGCACAAAATGATCAATCTTCGACCCAATAACCAACCCATTTCAGCTTAATAGTCAACTATCGACTAAAAAGTTAATGCTTCGATCAAAATTAGTCAATTTTTTATTTAATGACCAATTATTGACCTAATAAGTCAATCTCTAACCAAAAAGTTAACTTTGGTCAAAATGGTCAATTTTTCACCCAATGACATACCCTTTGACCTAATAGGTCAACTTTTGAGTAAAAAGTACATTTTGGTCAAAGTAATCAATTTTTTACCTAAAGACCACCCATCAATCTAATAGGTGAACTTTTCACCAAAAAGTCAACTTTGGTCAAAATGTAATTTTTTACCAAAAATTCAATTATGATCAAAATAAAGTCAATATTTTCGACCTAATGACCAATTATCGATCTAATAATTTTATCTCTAACCAAAAAGTTAACTTTGTCAAAATGGTTAATCCTCGATCCAATGACAAATCCATTAACCCAATAGGTCAACTTTTAACCAAAAAGTCAATATTGGTCAAAATAGTCAATTTTAGATTTAATGACCACCCATTGATCCAATTGGTCAACTTTTGACCAAAAAGTCAACTTTGGTCAAAATGGTCAATTTTTGACCCAATTACTAACCCATTGACCCAATAGCATTAACTTTCGACTAAAAAGTCATCTTTGGTCAAGATGGCCAACTTGACACAATTACCAACTCATTGATCAAATGGGTTAACTTTTAACCAAAGGTTAACTTTGGTCAAAATGGACAATTTCAGCACTCAAATGATCATCTCGTCAATCTCAATGGTTAACTTTCACCAAAAATTCAACTTAGGTCAAAATATCTCAACTTCTGAACAAAAAGTATTTATGGTCAAAATGGTCAATTTCTGATCCAATGACCACCCCGTCGACCAAATGGGTTAACTTTTGACCAAAAATTCAATTTTGTTCCAAATTGTCAATTTTTAAATTAATGACCAATTATCAACCAATAATTCAATCAATTGACCAAAAGTCAATCTTGGCCGTAATGGTCAATCCTTAACCCAATGACAAACCCATCGACCTAATAAGTCAACTTTCACCAAAAATTCAATTTCGGACAAAATGGTCAATTTTTGAATTTAATGACTCACCTATCAATCCAATATGTCAACTTTCGACCAAAAAGTCAACTTTGGTCAAAATAACTAATTTGTGTCTTAATGACCAACCTATCGAATCTAATAGGTCAACTTTCGACTAAAACGTCAACTTCGGTCAAAATGATCAATTTTTTAGCCAATGACTAATAAATTGACCTAATAGTCAACTTTTCGACTTAAAAAGTCATCTTTAGTCAAAATGGTCAAATCTTGACCAAATCACCAACTCACTGACAAAGTAGGTCAACTTTTAACGAAAATGTCAACTTTGGTTAAAATAGTCAATTTCAGACCTAATGACCCCCCGTTGACCCAATGGACTAACATTTGACGAAAAATTCAATTTTGGTCAAAATAGTCAATTTTTGGCCTAATAACTAATTATTGACCCAATAAGTTATTCTTTGACCAAAAAGTCAATTTGGGTTAAAATAGTCAATTTTTTATTTAATGACCACCCAATGACCCAATAGGTCAACTTTTGATCGAAAAGTCAACTTTGGTCAAAATGGTCAATTTTCGACCTAATTACCAACCCATCGAATCTAATCAGATCAACTTTCGACTAAAAAGTCATCTTTGGCGAAGATGGTCATATTGTTGACGCAATTACCAACTAATTGACCAAATAGTCTCAACTTTTCGACCAAAAAGTCAATCATGGTCAAAATGATCACTTTCAACCTAACGACCACCTCGCGAACAAATGGGTTAACTTTCGACCAAAAATTCAATTTTGTTCCAAATTGTCAATTTTCAATTAATGACCAATTATTGAACCAATAAGTCAATCCGCGACCAAAACGCTCAACTTTCGTCAAAATGGCCAATCTCGACCCAATGACAAACCCATCGACCTAATGGATCAACTTTCGACTAAAAAGTCAATTTCGTCAAAATGGTCAACTTTGACATAATGACCAACTAATCAATCTAATCAGTCAACTTTTAACCAAAAAGTTAACTTTTGTCAAAATAGTCAATTTTCGACTTAATGACCACCAATCGACCAAATAGTCAACGTTCGACTAAAAAGTCAACTTTGGTCAAAATGGTCAACTTTTCGAGCCAATGACCAACAAATCGATCTAATAGTCCACATTCGACCAAAAGTCATCTTTGGTTAAAATGGTCAAATTCGACCAACTTACCAACTCATTGACCAAGTAGGTCAACTTTTAACCAAAAAGTCAACTTTGGTCAAAATGGTCAATCCTTGACCCAATGACATACCCATTGACCCAATAGGTCAACTTTTGACCAAAAAGTCAATTTTTGTTAAAATAGTTAATTTTTGACTGAATGATCTCCCATTGACCCAATTTTTCAACATTTTACTAAAAAGTCAACTTTGGTCAAAATACATAATTTTCGATCTAATGACCACCTCGACCCAATAAGTCAACTTTCGACCAAAAAGTCAATTTTAGTTAAAATGGTCAATTTTCGACCTAAAGACCACCCATCGACCTAATATGTCAACTTTCGATCAAAAGTCAACTTTGGTCAAAATAGTTAATTTTCGACCTAATGACCACCCATCGATCCAATAAGTCAACTTTTCACCAAAAAGTCAACTTCAGTTAAAATGGTTAATTTTTCGATCCAACGACAAACCCATTTACCCAATAGTCAACTTTGACCAAAAGTCATTTTCGTTCAAAATGCTCAATTTTTAACTCAATTACTAATTCATCGACCAAACAGTCCACTTCAACAAAAGTCAACTTTGGTCAAAATGGACATTTTCTCAATCTAATGATCACTAATCGTCAACTCCAATGGGTCAAGTTTTAATCAGAAAAATTAATTTTGGTCAAACTAATCAATTTTCGACCTAATGTCCAATTATCGAATCTAAAAAGTCAATCTCTAACCGTAAAGTTAACTTGGTCAAAATGGTCAACTTCGACCAATCGACCAACCTAATGACCTAATACGTCAACTTTCGACGAAAATTTCTAATTTGGTTAAAATGGTCAATTCTCGACCCAATTGACTAACCCATTGACCCAATATGTCCACTTTCGACCAAAAAGTTAATTTTGGTCGAAATAATAATTTTCGACCTAACGACCAAACCCATCGACCTAATAGATCAACTTTCGACCAAATAATCAATGTTGGTCAAAATAGCTTAATTTTTCAATTAATGGCCAATTATTAACCCAATAAGTCAATCTCTAACCAAAAAGTAAACTTTAGTCAAAATGGTAAATCCCGACCCAATGACATACCCATTCGATCTTAATAGTTAACTTTCGAACAAAAAATCAATTTTGGTCAAAATAATCAATTTTCGACCTAATGACCACCTATCAATCTAATAAAGTGAACTTTCGACCAAAAAGTCAACTATGGTTAAAATGGTCAAGGTTTTACCAAAAATTTAATTTTGGTCAAAATAGTCAATTTCGACGTAATGACCAATTATCGATCCAATAAGTAAATCTCCGACCAAAAGTTAGCTTGGTCAAAAGGGTCAATCTCGACCCAATGACAAACTCATTAACCCAATAAGTCAACTTTCGACCAAAAAGTCAATGTTGGTCAAAATAATCAATCTTCGAATTAATGGCCAATTCATCAACCCAATAAGTCAATCTCTAACCAAAAAGTAAACTTTGGTGAAAAAGGTAAATCCTTGACCCAATGACATACCCATTGATCTAATAGGTTAACTTTTGACCAGAAAGTCAATTTTGGTCAAAATAATCAATTTTTTACCTAATGACCACCCATTGACCCAATAAGTGAACTTTTGACCAAAAAATCAACTATGGTTAAAATTGTCAATGTTTACCAAAAATTTAATTTTGGTCAAAATAATCAATTTTTGACCTAATGACCAATTTTTGACCCAATAAGTAAATCTCTGACAAAAAGGTTTGCTTTAGTCAAAATGGTCAATTCTTGACCCAATGACAAGCCCATTAACCCAATAAGTCAACTTTTGACCAAAAAGTCAATTTTGGTCAAAATAATCAATTTTTGATTTAATGACCACCCATTGAACCAATAAGTCAACTATTGACCAAAACGTCAACTTTGGTCAAAATGGTCAATTTTTAAACCCATTACCAACCCATTGACCCAATAGATCAACTTTTGACCAAAAAGTAATCTTTGGTCAAGATGCTCAGTTCTTGACGCAATTACCAACTCAATTATCAAATAGGTCAACTTTTGACCAAAAAGCTAACTTTGGTCAAAATGGTCAATTTCTGACCCAATGATAACCCCATCGACCAAATGGGTTAACTTTTAACCGAAAATTCAATTTTGTTCAAAATTTTAAATTCTCGAATTAATGACCAATTATCGAACCAATAAGTCAATCCGCGACAAAAAGTCAACTTCGGTCAAAATGGTCAATCCTTGACCCAATGACAAACCCATTGACCCAATAGGTCAACTTTCGACCAAAAAGTCAATTTTGGACAAAATGGTCAATTTTTGATCTAATGACCACCCATTAACCCAAAAAGTCAACTCTTGACCAAAAAGTCAACTCTTGACCAAAAAGTCAACTTTGGTCAAAATAATAAATTTTTGACGTAATGACCACCTTTTGACCCAATAGGTCAACTTTCGACAAAAAAGTCAACTTTAGTTAAAATGGTCAATTTTTAGCTAATGACCAACAAATTGACCTAACAGTCAACTTTCGACCAAAAAGTCGATCTTTGGTCAAATGGTACAAATCTTCACCAAATTACCAACTCATCGACAAAGTAGTCAACTTTTATCCAAAAAGTTAACTTTGGTCAAAATGGTAAATTCTTCGACCAAATGACCACCCGTTGACCCTATGGACTAACATTTCGACCAAAAAGTCAATTTTGGTCAAAATAACTAATTTTCGACCTAACGACCAATTATTTCCCTAATGAAGTCAAATCTCCGATCAAAAGATAAACTTTAGTCAAAATGGTCAATCCTCGACCCAATGACAAACCCATTGACCCAATAGATCAACTGTTGACCAAAAAATCAACTTTGGTCAAAAAAATGAATTTTTGACCAAATGACCACCCCGACCAAATAGATCAACTTTTGACCAAAAAGTCAACTTTGGTCAAAATGGTTAACTTTTAACCTAATGACCACCCATTGACCCAATAGGTCAACTTTTGACCAAAAAGTCAACTTTGGTCACAATAGTCAATTTTTGACATAATGACCAACCTATCGACCTAACAGTCAACTTTCGACCAAAAAGTTAACTTTGGTAAAATGGTCAATTTTCGACCCAATGACCAACCCATCGATCTAACAGATCAACTTTCGACCACAAAGTCATCTTTAGTCAAAATGGTCAATTCTCGACGCAATTACCAACTCAATCGACAAAATACGTCAACTTTCGAGCAAAAAGTCAACTTTAGTTAAAATGGTCAATTCTCGATCCAATGAGCACCCGTTGACCCAATCGATCAACTTCGACCAAAAATTTAATTTTTGTCAAAATACCAATTTTCGACCTAATAAGTCAACTTCTCGACAAAAGCCAACTTTGTCAAAATGCTCAATCCTCGACCCAATGACAAACCCTTTCGACCTAATAGCATCAACTTTCGACCAAAAACTCAATTTTGGTCAAAATAGTTAATTTTCGACTAATGACCACCCATTGACCCTATAGGTCAACTTTTGACCAAAAAGTCAATTTGGTCAAAATAGTCAATTTTTGACATAATGACCACCAATTGACCTAATTGGTCAACTTTTGACCAAAAAGTCAACTTTGGTCAAAATAGTTAATTTTTTAATTGATGACCTCCCATTGACTTAATATGTCAACTTTTCACCAAAAAGTCAATTTTTGTCAATATGGTCAATTTTTGACCCAAAGACCAATCCATTGACCTAATAGATCAAGTTTTGACGAAAAAGTCAACTTCAGTCAAAATGGTCAATTCTCGACCTAATTACTAACTCAATCGACCAACTAGGTCAACTTTTCGACCAAAAGTCAACTTTAGTCAAAATGGTTAATTTCTCGACCGATCGATCACCCCGTCAATCCAAAGGGTCAAATTTTAACAAAAAATTTAATTGTGGTCCAACTAATCAATTTTTGACCTAATAACGAATTTTTGACCCAATAAGTCAATCTCTGACCAAAAAGTTAACTTTGGTCAAAATGGTCAATCCTTAACCCAATGAGCAACGCATTAACCAATAGGTCAACTTTTGACTAAAAAGTCAACTTTGGTAAAAAAATGGTCAATCCTTAAGCCAATGACCAACCCAATATTTCAACTTTTAACCAAAAAGTCAACTTTGGTCAAAATAGTCAATTGTTGACCTAACGACCAATTATTGCCCAGTAAGCTAATCTCTGACCAAAAAGTCAACTTTGGTCAAAATGGTCAATCCTTGACCCAATGACCAACCCATTGACCCAATAGGTCAACTTTTGACTAAAAAGTAAACTTTGGTCAAAAATGGTCAATCCTTAACCCAATGACCAACCCAGTGACCCAATATGTCAACTTTTGACAAAAAAAGTCAATTTTGGTTAAAATAATCAATTTCGACCTAACGACCAATTATAGACAAGTAAGTCAATCTCTAACCAAAAGTCAACTTTGGTCAAAATGATCAGTCCTTGAACCAATGACCAACCCACTGACCCAATAAGTCAACTTTTGACCAAAAAGTTAACTTTGGCCAAAATGATCAATCCTTAGCCTAATGACCAACCCATTTGCCTTATAGGTCAACTTTTGACCAAAAAGTGAATGTTGGTCAAAATAGTTAATTTTTGATTTAATGACTAATTATTGACCGAATAAGTCAATCTCTAACCAAAAAGTCAACATTGGTCAAAATGGTAAATCCTTGACACAATGACATACCCATTGACCTAATAGGTCAACTTTTGAGCAAAAAGCACATTTTGATCAAAGTAATCAATTTTTTACCTAATGACCACCCATTGACCCAATAGGTGAACTTTTGACCAAAAAGTCAACTTTGGTCAAAATGGTCGACTTTTTACCAAAAATTCAATTATGGTCAAATAGTCATATTTTAACCTAATGACCAATTATTGACCCAATAAGTTAATCTCTAACCAAAAAGTTAGCTTTGATCAAAATGGTCAATCCTTGACCCAATGACAAACCCATTAACCCAATAGGTCAACTTTTGACCAAAAAGTCAATTTTGGTCAAAATAGTCAGTTTTTGATTTGATGACCACCCATTCACCCAATAGGTCAACTTTTGACCAAAAAGTCAACTTTGGTCAAAATTGTCAATTTTTAACCCAAATACCAACCCATTGACCCAATAGATCAACTTTTCACTAACAAGTCATTTTTGGTCAAGATGGTCAGCTGTTGACGTAATTACCAACTCAATGACAAAATAAGTCAACTTTTGACCAAAAGTTAACTTTGGTTAAAATGGTCATTTTCTGACCCAACGACTCTCTTGTTGACCCAATGGGTTAACTTTTGTCCAAAAATTCAACTTTTGTCAAAATATGCCAACTTTTGACCAAAAAGTCATTTGTGGTCAAAAAGGTCAATTTCTGATCCAATGACCACCCCGTCGACCAAATGGGTTAACTTTTGACCAAGAATTCTATTTTGTTCCAAATTGTCAATTTTTGAATTAATGATCAATTATTGAACCAATAAGTCAATCTGTGACCAAAAAGTCAACTTTGGTCAAAATGGTCAATCCTTGACCCAATGACATACCCATTGATCTAATAGGTTAACTTTTGACCAAAAAGTCAATTTTTGTCAAAATAATCAAATTTTGATCTAATGACCACCCATTGACCCAATAGGTCAACTTTTGACCAAAAAGTCAACAATGGTCAAAATGTTCAATTTTTTACCAAAAATTCCTTTTTGGTCAATATAGTAAATTTTTGACAAATGACCAATTATTGACCCAAGAAGTTAATCTCTCGACCAAAAAGTTACTAGTCAAAAATGGTCAATCCTCGACCCAATGACAAACCCATTAACCCAAGAGGGTCAACTTTTGACCAAAAAGTCAATTTTTGTCAAAATAGTCAATTTTTTTTTAAGGACCACGCATTGACCCAATAGTGACCCTTTGACCAAAAAGCAACTTTGGTCAAAATGATCAATTTTTGACCCAATTACCAACCCATTGACCTAAAGATCAACTTTCGACCAAAAAGTCATCTTTGGCCAAGATGGTCTGTTCTTGACGCAATTACCAACTCATTGACCAAATAGGTCAACTTTTGAGCAAAAAGTTAACTTTAGTGAAAATGGTCAATTTCTGACCCAATGACTCTCTCATTAACTCAATGAGTTAACTTTTAACCAAAAATTCAATTTTGGTCAAAATAGGTCAGCTTTTGACCAAAAATTCATCTTTGGTCAAAATGGTCAATTTCTGACCCAATGACCACCCCGTCGACCAAATGGGTTAACTTTTAACTAAAAATTCAATTTTGTTCAAAATTGTCAATTTTTGAATTAATGACCAATTATTGAACCAATAAGTCAATTTGTGACCAAAAAGTCAACTTTGGTCAAAATGATCAATCCTTGAGCCAATGACAAACCCATTGACCCAATAGGTCGACTTTTGACCAAAAAGTTATTTTTGTCTAAATGACAATTTTCGATCTAACGACCACCCATCAATCCAATCAGATCAATCTTAACCAAAAAGTCAACATTGGTCAAAACAGTCAATTTTTGACCTAATGACCACATATTGACTCAATTGGTCAACGTTCGACCAAACAGTCAACTTTGGTCAAAATGGTCAATTTTTTAGCCAATGACTAACAAATTCACCCAATATGTCAAATCCCGACCAAATTACCAACTCATCGACAAAGTAGGTCAACTTTTAACCAAAAAGTCAACTTTTGTCAAAATGGTCAATTTCTCGACCTAATGACCACCCGTCGACCCAATGAACTAACACTCGACCAAAAAGTCAATTTTGGTCAAAATAGTTAATTTTCAATCCGACGACCAATTATTTCCTAAAGAAGCAAATCTCCGACCAAAAAGTAAACTTTAGTCAAAATGGCCAATCTCGACCCAATGACAAACTCATCAATCTAACAGGTTTACTTTACCAATTAAAGTAATTTTGGTCAAAATAGCTAATTTCGACCTAACGACCACATCTCGACCCAATATGTCAACTTTCGACCAAAAGTCAACTTCGGTCAAAATGGTTAATTTTGACCTAATGACCACCCATCGATCTAATAAGTCAACTTTCGACCAAAAAGTCAACTTTGGTCACATAGTTAAATTTCGACCTAATGACCACCCATCGACCTAATAGGTCAACTTTTGACCAAAAAGTCAATTTTGGTCAAATTGCTCAATTTTTGGCCCAATGACCAACCCATTGACCCAATGATCAACTTTTGACCAAAATGTCACCTTCAGTCAAAAGGGTCAACTTTTGAACCAATTACCAACTCATTGACCAAATACATCAACTTTTGACGAAAAAGTTAACTTTGGTCAAAATGGTCAATTTCTGACCCAATGACCACCCCATTGACCCACAAGGTCAACTTTTGACAAAAAAATTAATTTTGTTCAAACTAATCAATTTTTGACCTAATGACCAATTATTGACCCAAAAAGTCAATCTATGATCAAAAAGTCAACTTTAGTCAAAATGGTCAATCCTTAACCCAATGACCGACCTATTGACGCAATAGGTCAACTTTTGACGAAAAACTCAGCTTTGGTCAAAATGGTCAATCCTTGACCCAATGACCAACCCATTGACCCAATATGTCAACTTTGGACTAAAAAGTTAATTTTGGTCGAAATAGTCAATTTTTAACCTAACGACCAATTATTGCCCAAGAAGACAATCTCTCGACGAAAAGTCAACTTTGGTCAAAATGTTCAACTTCGACCAAATGACCAATCCATCGACCCAACAGTCAACTTCGACCAAAAAGTTAACTTTAGTCAAAATGATCAATCCATGACCCAATGATCAACCCATCGCCTAATAAGTCAACTTTGACTAAAACACAATGTTGGTCAAAATAATGCTTATTAATTAATGACCAATTATTGACCCAATAAGTCAATCTCTAACCAAGAGGTCAACTTTGGTCAAAATTGTCAATCCTTCACCCAATGACCTACCACTGACCTAATAGAACAACTTTTAAGCAAAAGGTACATTTTTGTCAAAATAATCAATTTTTTACCTAATGACCACCCAATGACCTAATAGCTGATCTTTTGACCAAAAATCATCTTTTTTCAAAATGATCAATTTTTTACCAAAAATTCAATTATGGTCAAAATAGTCATATTTTGGCTTAATAACCAATTATTGACCCAATAAGTTAATCTCTGACTAAAAAGTTAACTTTGGTTAAAATGGTCAATCCTTGCCCCAATGACAAACCCATTATCCCAATAGGTCAACCTTTGACCAAAAAGTCAATTTTGGTCAAAATAATCAATTTTTTATTTAATGACCACCCAATGAACCAATAGGTTAACTTTTGACCAAAAAGTCAACTTTGGTCAAAATTGTTAATTTTTGAACCAATTACCAACCCATTGACCCAATAAATCAACTTTTGACCAAAAAAGTCATCTTTGGTCAACATGGTCAGTTCTTGACGCAATTTCTAACACATTGATCAAATGGGTTAACTTTTTACTAAAATTTGAATTTTGTTCAAAATTATCAATTTTTGAATAAATGACCAATTATTGAACCAAAAAATCAATTTGTGACAAAAAAGTCAACTAGGGTCAAGATGGTCAATCCTTGACCCAATGACAAACCCATTGACCCAATAGGTCAACTTTTGACCAAAAAGTCAATTTTGGTCAAAATGGTCAATTTTTGATCTAATGACCACCCATCAATCTAATAGTCAACTTTCGACCAAAAGTCAACTTTGGTCAAAATAGTCAATTTCGATCTAATCGACCACCTTATCGACTCAACAGTCAACTTTCTACAAAAAAGTAAACTTTGGTCAAAATGGTCAATTTTTAGCCAATGACCAACAAATCGACCAATGTGTCAACTTTGATCAAAAAGTCATCTTCGTCAAAATGGTCAAATTTCGACCAAATTACCAACTCATCGACTAAAGCAGTCAACATTTATCCAAAAAGTTAACTTTCGTCAAAATGGACAATTTTCACCTAATGACTAATTGCTGAATCTATGGACTAACATTCGACCAAAAAGTCAATTTTGCTCAAATAATCAATTTTTGACCTAATGACCAATTATTTCCCAGTAAGCAAATCTCTGACCAAAAAGTAAACTTTGGACAAAATGGTTAATCATTGACCCAATGACAAACCCATTGACCCAATAGATCAACTTTTGACTAAAAAGTCAACTTTGTTCAAAATAGTCAATTTTTGACAAAATGACTACCCCGACCAAATAGGTCAACTTTTGACCAAAAAGTCAAATTTGGTCAAAATGGTCAATTTTTGACCTAATGACCAACCATCAATCTAATAAGTCAACTTTTACTAAAAAGTCAAGTTTGTCGTAATAGCTTAATTTGACCAATCGACCACCCATTGACCCAATAGGTCAACTTTTGACCAAAAAGTCAACTTTGGTCAAAATGGTCAATTTTTGAACCAATGACCAACCCATTGATCTAATAGTTCAACTTTTGACCACAAAGTTATCTTTGGTCAAAATGGTCAATTCTTAACGCAATTACCAACACATTGACCTAATATGCCGTTGACCCAATGGATCAACTTTTGACCAAAAATTTAATTTTTGTCAAAATAATCAATTTTTTACCTAATGACGAAGTAATAATTTAACTAACGACGATTTTTCACCTAATAAGTCAATCTCCGACCAAAAATTCAACTTCGGTCAAAATGGTCAATCCTCGACCCAATGACAAACCCATCGACCTAACAGTCAACTTTCGACTAAGAAATCAATTTTGGTCAAAATAGCTAATCTTCGACTCTAACGACCACCCATTAACCCAATCGGTCAACTTTCGACACAAAAGTCCAACTTTGGTCAAAATAGTCAATTTTTGACCTAATGACCACTCGTTGACCCAATAGGTCAACTTTTGACTAAAAAGTCAACTTTGGTTAAAATGGTCAATTTTTGACCTAATGACCACCAATTGACCCAATAGGTCAACTTTTGACCAAAAAGTCAACTTTGGTCAAAATAGTTAATTTTTTAACTAATGACCACCCATTGACCTAATATGTCAACTTTTCACCAAAAAGTCAATTTTGGTCAATATGGTCAATTTTTGACCCAAAGACCAACCCATTGACCTAATAGATCAAGTTTTGGCCAAAAGGTCAATTTCGTTCTAAATGATCATTTTCTTGACCCAAATACCAACTCATTGACCAAATATGTCAACTTTTGACCGAAAAGTCAACTTTAGTCAAAATGGTTAATTTCTGACACAATGACCACCCCGTTGACCCAAAGGGTCAACTTTTGACAGAAAATGTAATTTTGGTTCAACTAATCAATTTTTGACCTAATGACCAATTTTTGACCCAAAAAGTCAATCTCTAACCAAAAAGTTAACTTTGGTCAAAATTGTCAATCCTTGACCCAATGACCAACCCATTGATCCAATATGTCAACTTTGGACTAAAAAGTCAACTTTAGTAAAAAAATGGTCAATCCTTAACCCAATGACGAACCCAATATGTCAACTTTTGACAAAAAAGTCAATTTTGGTCAAAATAGTCAATTTTTGACCTAACGACCAATTATTGCCCATTAAGCCAATCTTTGACTAAAAAGTCAACTTTGGTCAAAATGGTCAGTCCTTGACCCAATGACCAACCCATTGAACCAATAGGTCAACTTTCGACTAAAAAGTAAACTTTGGTAAAAAATGGTCAATCCTTAACCCAATGACCAACCCATTGACCCAATATGTTACCTTTTGACCAAAAAGTTAATCTTGGTCAAAATAATCAATTGTTGACCTAACGACCAATTATTGCCTAGTAAACTAATGTCTGACCAAAAAGTCAACTTTGGTCAAAATGGTCAATCCTTAAACAAAATGACCAACCCATTGACCCAATATGTCAACTTTTGACTAAAAAGTTAACTTTGGCCAAAATGATCAATACTTGACCCAATAACCAACCCATTTGCCTAATAGGTCAAGTATTGACCAAAAAGTGAATGTTGGTCAAAATAGTCAATTTTTGATTTAATTACCAATTATTGACCCAATAAGTCAATCTCTAACCAAAAAGTTAACTTTGGTCAAAATGGTCAATTTTTCACCCAATGACGTACCTATTGACTTAATAGGTCAACTTTTGAGCAAAAAGTACATTTCAGTCAAAGTAATCAATTTTTTACCTAAAGACCACCCATTGACCCAATAGGTTAACTTTTGACCAAAAAGTTAACTTTGGTCAAAATGGTAGATTTTTTACCAAAAATTCAATTATGATCAAAATAGTCATATTTTGACCTAATGACCAATTATTGACCCAATAATTTAATCTCTAACCAAAAAGTTAGCTTTGGTCAAAATGGTCAATCCTTGACCCAATGACAAACCCATTAACCCAATAGGTCAACTTTTAACCAAAAAGTCAATATTGGTCAAAATAGTGAATTTTAGATTTAATGACCACCCATCGACACACAGTCAACTTTTGACCAAAAAGTCAACTTTGGTCAAAATGGTCAATTTTTGACCCAATTACCAACCCATTGACCCAATAGATTAACTTTTGACCAAAAAGTCATTTTTGGTCAAGATGGCCAGTTCTTGACACAATTACCAACTCATTCCTCAAATGGGTTAACTTGTAACCAAAGGTTAACTTTGGTCAAAATGGTCAATTTCGGACCCAGTGACTATCTCGTTGACCCAATAGGTTAACTTTTGACCAAAAATTCAACTTTGGTCAAAATATCTCAACTTCTGAACAAAAAGTATTTGTGGTCAAAATGGTCAATTTCTGACCCAATGACCACCCCGTCGACCAAATGGGTTAACTTTTGACCAAAAAGTCAATTTTGTTCCAAATTGTCAATTTTCAAATTAATGACCAATTGTTGAAACAATAATTCAATCTGTGACCAAAAAGTCAACTTTGGCCAGAATGGTCAATCCTTGACCCAATGACAAACCCATTGACCCAATAGGTCAACTTTTGACCAAAAAGTCAATTTTGGACAAAATGGTTAATTTTTTAATTCATGACCACCCATTGACCCAATATGTCAACTTTTGACCAAAAAGTTAACTTTGGTCAAAATAGTCAATTTTTGTCTTAATGACAACCTATTGACCCAATAGGTCAACTTTTGACCAAAACGTCAACTTCGGTCAAAATGGTCAATTTTTGAGCCAATGACCAGCAAATTGACCTAATAGGTCAACTTTTGACCAAAAAGGCATCTTTAGTCAAAATAGTTAATTTTTTAACTAATGACCACTCATCGAACTAAATCACGCTGGTCAATCAAAAAGTCAACTTTGGTCAATATGGTCAATTTTTGACCCAAAGACCAACCCATTGACCCAATAGATCAAATTTTGACCAAAAAGTCAACTTCGGTCAAAAAGGTCAATTTCTTCACCCAATTACCAACTCATTGACCAAATAGGTCAACTTTTGACCAGAAAATCAACTTTAGTCAAAATGGTCAATTTCTGACCCAATGACCACCCCGTTGACCTAGTGGGTCAACTTTTGACAAAAATTTTAATTTTGGTCCAACTAATCAATTTTTGACCTAATGACCAATTATTGACCCAATAAGTCAATCTCTGACCAAAAATTCAACTTTGGTCAAAATGGTCATTCCTTGACCCAATGACCAACCCATTGACCCAAAAGGTCAACTTTTGACTAAAAAGTCAACTTTGGTAAAAAATGGTCAATCCTTAACCCAATGACCAACCCAGTGGCCCAATATGTCAACTTTTGACCAAAAAGTCAATTTCGGTAAAAATAGTCAATTTTTGACCTAACGACCAATTATTGCCCAGTAAGCCAATCATTGACCAAAAAGTCAACTTTGGTCAAAATGGGCAATCCTTGAACCAATGACCAACTCATTGACCTAATAAGTCAACTTTTGACCAAAAAGTTAACTTTGGCTAAAATGATCAATCCTTAACCCAAAGACCAACTCAATGTCCTAATAAGTCAACTTTTGACCAAAAAGTCAAGGTTGGTCAAAATAGTCAATTTTTGATTTAATGACCACTAATTGACCCAATAGGTCAACTTTTGACCAAAAAGTCAACTTTGGTCAAAATGGTCAATTTTTAAGCCAATGACCAACAAATTGACCCAATAGGTCCACTTTTGACCAAAAAACCATCTCTGGTCAAAATGGTCAAATCTTGACCAAATTACCAACTCATTGACTAAGCAGTCAACTTTTAAACAAAAAGTCAACTTTGGTTAAAATGGCTAATCCTGACCCAATGACAAACCCATCGACCTAATAGATGCACTTTTCGACCAAAAAGTCAATTTTGGTCAAAATAGTTAATTTTCGAACCGAATGACCACCCTTTGACCCAATTATCAACTTTTTACAAAAAAGTCAACTTTTGTCAAAATAGTCAATTTTTGACCTAATGACCACCCTCGACCTAATAAGTCAACTTTTGCCAAAAAGTCAACTTCAGTCAAAATGGTCAATTTTTAACCTAATGACCACCCATTGACCAAATAGGTCAACTTTTGACCAAAAAGTCAACTTTGGTCAAAATAGTTAATTTTTGACCTAATGACCACCCATTGGCACAATAGGTCAACTTTTGGCCAAAAAGTCAACTTTTGTCAAAATGGTCAATTTTTGACCCAACGACCAACCCATTGACCCAATAGATCAACTTTTGACCAAAAAGTCATCTTCACTTAAAATGCTCAATTCTTAACCCAATTACCAATTCATTGACCAAACAGGTGCCCTTTTGAACAAAAAGTCAACTGTTGTCAAAATGGATAATTTCTGACCCAATGACCACCCCTTTGACCATATGGGTCAAGTTTTGACAAAAAATTTAATTTTGGTCAAACTAATCAATTTTTGACCTAATGACCAATTATTGACCCAAAAAGTCAATCTCTGACCAGAAAGTCAACTTTGGTCAAAATGGTCAATCCTTGACCAATAGACCAACCTAATGACCCAATACGTCAACTTTTGACAAAAAAGTCTACTTTGGTTAAAATGGTCAATCCTTGACCCAATGACCAACCCATTGACCCAATATGTCAACTTTTGACCAAAAAGTTAATTTTGGTCGTAATAGTCAATTTTTGACCTAACGACCAACCCATTGGCCTAATAGGTCAACTTTTGACCAAAAAGTCAATGTTGGTCAAAATAGTCAATTTTTGAATTAATGACTAATTATTGACCCAATAAGTCAATCTCTAACCAAAAAGTAAACTTTGATCAAAATGGTCAATCCTTGACCCAATGATCTAATAGGTTAACTTTTGACCAAAAAGTCAATTTTGGTCAAAATAATCAATTTTTGACCTAATGACCACCCATTGACCAATAGGTGAACTTTTGACCAAAAAGTCATCTATGGTCAAAATGGTCAATGTTTTACCAAAAATTTAATTTTGGTCAAAATAGTCAAATTTTGACCTAATGACCAATTATTGACCCAATAAGCAAATTTCTGACAAAAAAGTCAACTTTGGTCAAAATGGTCAATCCTTGACCCAATGACAAACCCATTGTCCCAATTGGTCAACTTTTGACCAAAAAGTCAATTTTGGTCAAAATGTTCAATTTTTGATCAAATGACCACCCTTTGACCCAATAGGTCAACTTTTGACCAAAAAGTCAACTTTGGTCAAAATAGTCAATTTTTGACCTAATGACCACCTTTTGACTCAATAGGTCAACTTTCGACAAAAAAGTCAACTTTAGTCAAAATGGTCAATTTTTTCAGCCAATGACCAGCAAATTGACCCAATAGGTCAACTTTTGATCAAAAAGTCATCTTTGGTGAAAATGGTCAAAACTTCACCAAATTTCCAACTCATTGACAAAGTAGGTCAACTTTTGTCCAAAAAGTTAACTTTAGTCAAAATGGGCAATTTCTGACCTAATGACCACTCGTTCCCCATATGGACTAACATTTGACCCAAAAGTCAATTTTGGTCGAAATAGTTAATTTTTGACTTAACGACCAATTATTTCCCAGTAAGCAAATCTCTGACCAAAAAGTAAACTTTGGTCAAAATGGTCAATCCTTGACCCAATAACAAACCCATTGACCCAATAGATCAACTTTTGACCAAAAAGTCAACTTTCGTAAAAATAATCAATTTTTGATCTAATGACCACCCGACCAAATAAATCAACTTTTGTCCAAAAAGTCAACTTTGGTCAAAATGGTCAATTTTTGACCTAATGACCACCCATTGACTCAATAGGTCAACTATTGACCAAAAAGTTAACTTTGGTAACAATAGTTAATTTTTGACCTAATGAACACCCATTGACCCAATAGGTCAACTTTTGACCAAAAAGTCAACTTTGGTCAAAATGGTCAATTTTTGACTCGATGACCAACCCATTGACCCAATAGATCCACTTTTGACCAAAGTCATCTTTCGTCAAAATGGTCAACTTATGACGCAATTACCAACTCATTGACTAAATATGTCAACTTTTGAGCAAAAAGTCAACTTTGGTCAAAATGGACAATTTCTTACCAAATGAGCTCCCGTTGACCTAATGGATCAACTTTTGACCAAAAATTTAATTTTGGTCAAAATAGTCAATTATTGACCTAATTACCAAAATAATAAATTTTTGAATTAATGACCATTTATTGACCTAATAAGTCAATCTCTAACAAAAAGTGAACTTTGGTCAGAATGGTCAATCCTCGACCCAATGACAAACCCATTGACCCAATAGGTCAATTTTTGACCAAAAACTCAATTTTTATCAAAATAGTTAATTTTTGACCTAATGACCACCCATTGACTCAATTGGTAAACTTTTGAGCAAAAAGTCAACTTTGCTCAAAATAGTCAATTTTTGACCTAATGACCAACTGTTGACCCAATAAGTTAACTTTTGACCAAAAAGTCAACTTTGGTTAAAATGGTCGATTTTTGACCTAATGACCACCAATTGGCCCAATAGGTCAACTTTTGACCAAAAAGTCAACTTTGGTCAAAATAGTTAATTTTTTTACTAATGACCAGCCATTGAACCAATAGGTCAGCTTTTGACCAAAAAGTCAACTTTAGTTAATTTTTGACCCAAAGACCAACCCATTGACCCAATAGATCAACTTTTGACCAAAAAGTCAACTTCGGTAAAAATGGTCAATTTCTTCACCCAATTACCAACTCATTGACCAAATAGGTCAACTTTTGACCAGAAAATCAACTTTAGTCAAAATGGTCAATTTCTGACCCAATGACCACCCCGTTGACCTAGTGGGTCAAATTTCGACAAAAATTTTCATTTTGGTCCAACTAATCAATTTTCGACCTAATGACCAATTATCGATCCAACAAGTCAATCTCTCGACCAAAAAATTCAACTTTGGTCAAAATGGTCATTCCTTGACCCAATGACCAACACATTGACCCAATAAGTCAACTTTTGACTAAAAAGTCAACTTTGGTAAAAAATGGTGAATCATTAACCCAATGACCAACCTAGTGACCCAATTTGTCAACTTTTGACCAAAAAGTCAATTTTTGTTAAAATAGTCAATTTTTGACCTAACGACTAATTATTGCCCAGTAAGCCAATCTCTGACCAAAAAGTCAACTTTGGTCAAAATGCGCAATCCGTGAACCAATGACCAACCCATTGACCCAATAATTCAACTTTTGACCAAGAAGTTAACTTTGGCTAAAATGATCAATCCTTATCCTAATGACCAACCCGTTGGCCTAATAAGCCAAGTTTTGACCAAAAAGTCAATGTTGGTCAAAATAGTCAATTTTTGATTTAATAACCACCAGTTGACCCAATAGGTCAACTTTTGACCAAAAAGTCAACTTTGGTAAAAATTGTCAATTTTTAAGCCAATGACCAACAAATCGGCCCACTAGGTTCACTTTTGACCAAAAAGCCATCTTTGGTCAAAATGGTCAAATTTTGACCAAATTACCAACTCATTGACCAAGTAGGTCAACTTTTAACCAAAAAGTCAACTTTGGTCAAAATGGCCAATCCTTGACCCAATGACAAACCCATTGACCTAATAGGTCAACTTTTGACCAAAAAGTCAATTTTGGTCAAAATAGATAATTTTTGACCGAATGATCACCCTTTGACCCAATTTGTAAACTTTTTACGAAAAAAGTCAACTTTGATCAAAATAGTCAATTTTTGACCTAATGACCACCCTCGACCTAATAAGTCAACTTTTGACCAAAAAGTCAACTTTAGTCAAAATGGTCAATTTTTGACCTAATAACCACCTTCGATCTAATCGAGTCAACTTCGACCAAAAAGTCAACTGTGGTCAAAATAGTTAATTTTTGACCTAATGACCACCCATTGACCCAATAGGTCAACTTTTGGCAAAAAAGTCAACTTTTGTCAAAATGGTCAATTTTTGAACCAACGACCAACCCGTTGACCCAATAGATCAACTTTTGACCAAAAAGTTATCTTCGCTTAAAATGCCCAATTCTTAACCCAATTACCAATTCATTGACCAAAAAGGTCCACTTTTGAACAAAAAGTCAACTGTTGTCAAAATGGGCAATTTCTGAACCTGTGACCACCCCGTTGACCCAATGGGTTAAGTTTTGAAAAAAAATTTAATTTTGGTCAAACTAATCAATTTTTGACCTAATGACCGATTATTAACCCAAAAAGTCAATCACTGACCAGAAAGTCAACTTTGGTCAAAATGGTCAATTCTTGACCAATTGACTAACCTATTGACCCAATACGTCAACCTTTGACAAAAAAGTCCACTTTGGTTAAAATGGTCAATCCTTGATCCAATGGCCAACCCATTGACCCAATACGTCAACTTTTGACCAAAAAGTTAATTTTGTTCGTAATAGTCAATTTTTGACCTAATGACCAACCCATTGGCCTAATAGGTCAACTTTTGACCAAAAAGTCAATGTTAGTCAAAATAGTCAATTTTTGAATTAATGGCCAATTATTAACCTAATAAGTCAATCTCTAACCAAAAAGTAAACTTTGGTCAAAATGGTCAATCCTTAACCCAATGACATACCCATTGATCGAATAGGTTAACTTTTGACCAAAAAGTCAATTTTGGTCAAAATAATTAATTTTTGACCTAATGACCACCCATTGACCCAATAGGTGAACTTTTAACCAAAAAGTCAACTATGGTCAAAATGGTCAATGTTTTACCAAAAAATTATTTTTGGTCAAAATAGTCAAATTTTGACCTAATGACCAATTATTGACCCAATAAGCAAATTTCTGACAAAAAAGTTAGCTTTGGTAAAAAATGATCAATCCTTGACCAAATGACAAACCCATTAACCCAATAGGTCAACTTTTGACTAAAAAGTCAATTTTGTCAATATAATCAATTTTTGATTTAATGACCACCCATTGAACCAATAGGTCAACTTTTGACCAAAAAGTAAACTTTGGTCAAAATGGTCAATTTTTTGAACCAATTACCAACCCATTAACCCAGTAAATCAACTTTTGACCAAAAAGTCATCTTTGGTCAAGATGGTCAGTTCTTGACGCAATTTCCAACTCATTGATCAAATGGGTTAAGTTTTAACTAAAAATTCAATTTTGTTCAAAATTATTAATTTTTGAATACATGACCAATTATTGAACCAAAAAGTCAGTCTGTGTCAAAAAAGTCAACTTTGGTCAAAATGATCAATCCTTGACCCAATGACAAACCCATTGACCTAACAGGTCAACTTTTGACCAAAAAGTCAATTTTGGTCAAAATGGTTAATTTTTTATCTAATGACCACCCACTGACACAATATGTCAACTTTTGACCAAAAAGTCAACTTTGGTCAAAATAGTCAATTTTTAACCTAATGACCACCTTTTGACTCAATAGGTCAACTTTCAACAAAAAAGTTAACTTTGGTAAAAATGGTCAATTTTTTCGCCAATGACCAACAAATTGACCCAATAGGTCAACTTTTAATCAAAAAGTCATCTTTGGTCAAAATGGTCAAATCTTCACCAAATTACCAACTCATTGAAAAAGTAGTCAACTTTTATCTAAAAAGTTAACTTTGGTCAAAAAGGTCAATTTCGACCTAATGACCACCCGTTGACCCTATGGACTAACATTTGACCAAAAAGTCAATTTTGAGCTAAATAGTCAATTTTTGACCTAACGACCAATTATTTCCCAGTAAGCAAATCTCTGACCAAAAAGTAAACTTTGGTCAAAATGGTCAATCCTTGACCCAATGACAAACCCATTGACCCAATAGATCAACTTTTGACCAAAAAGTCAACTTTGGTCAAAATAGTCAATTTTTGACTTAATGACCACCCCGACCAACAGTCAACTTTCGACCAACAGTCAACTTTCGACCAAAAGTCAACTTTCGTCAAAATGGTCAATTTTAACCTAATGACCACTCATCGACCCAATAAGTCAACTTTCGACCAAAAAGCCAAGTTCGGCCACAATAGTTAATTTTTGACCTACTGACCACCCATTGACCCAATAGGTTAACTTTTGACCGAAAAGTTAACTTTGGTCAAAATGGTTAATTTTTGAACCAACGACCAACCCATTGATCCAATAGTTCAACTTTTGACCACAAAGTCATCTTTGGTCAAAATGGTCAATTCTTGACGCAATTACCAACTCATTGACCAAATATGTCAACTTTTGAGCAAAAAGTCAACTTTGGTTAAAATGGTCAATTCTCGACCTAATGAGCTCCCGTTGACCCCATGGATCAGCTTTTGACCAAAAATTTAATTTTTGTCAAAATAATCAATTTTTTACCTAATGACCAAAGTAGTCAATTTTTGAATTAATGACCATTTATTAACCTAACAAGTCAAACTCTAACAAAAAGTCAACATTAGTCAAAATGGTCAATCCTTGATCCAATGACAAACTCATTGACCCAATAGGTCAACTTTTGACCAAAAAAATCAATTTTGGTCAAAATAGTTAATTTTTGACCTAATGACCACCCATTAACCCAATTGGTCAACTTTTGACCAAAAATTCAACTTTGGTCAAAATAGTCAATTTTTGACCTAATGACCACTCGTTGACCCAATAAGTCAACTTTTGACTAAAGAGTCAACTTTGATTAAAATGGTCAATTTTTCACCTAATGACCACCAATTGACCCAATAGGTCAACTTTTGACGAAAATGTCAACTTTGGTGAAAATAGTTAATTTTTTAACTAACGACCACCCTTGACCTAATATGTCAACTTTTGACCCAAAGACTAACCCATTGACTTAATAGATCAAGTTTTGGCCAAAAGGTCAACTTCGGTTAAAATGATCAATTTCTTGACCGAAATACCAACTCATTGACCAAATAGGTCAACTTTTGACCAAAAAGTCAACTTTAGTCAAAATGGTTAATTTCTGACCCAATGACCACCCCGTTGACCCAAAGGGTCAACTTTTGACAAAAAAATTTAATTTTGGTCCAACTAATCAATTTTTGACCTAATGACCAATTTTTGACCCAAAAAGTCAATCTCTGACCAAAAAGTTAACTTTGGTCAAAATGGTCAATCCTTGACCCAATGACCAACCCATTGACCCAATAGGTCAACTTTTGACTAAAAAGTCCACTTTAGTAAAAAATGGTCAATCCTTAACCCAATGACCAACCTAATATGTTAACTTTTGACCAAAAAGTCAATTTTGGTCAAAATAGTCAATTGTTGACCTCACGACCAATTATTACCCAATAAGCCAATCTTTGACCAAAAAGTCAACTTTGGTCAAAATGGTCAATCCTTGACCCAATAACCAACCCATTGACCCAATAGGTCAACTTTTGACTAAAAAGTAAACATTGGTAAAAAATGGTCAATCCTTAACCCAATGACCAACCCATTGACCCAATATGTCACCTTTTGACCAAAAAGTTAATCTTGGTCAAAATAATCAATTGTTGACCTAACGACCAATTATTGCCCAGTAAGCCAATGTCTGACCAAAAGTCAACTTTGGTCAAAATGGTCAATCCTTAAACCAATGACCAACCCAATGACCTAATATGTCAACTTTTGACCAAAAAGTTAACTTTAGCCAAAATGATCAATCTTTGACCTAATGACCAACTCATTTGCCTAATAGGTCAACTATTGACCAAATAGTGAATGTTGGTCAAAATAGTCAATTTTTGATTTAATGACTAATTAATGACCCGATAAGTCAATCTCTTACCAAAAAGTTAACTTTGGTCAAAGGGTCAATTTTTTACCCAATGACATACCCATTGACCTAATAGTTCAACTTTTGAGCAAAAAGTACATTTTGGTCAAAGTAATCAATTTTTTACCTAATGACCACCCATCGAATCTAACAGTGAACTTTCGACCAAAAAGTCAACTTCGGTCAAAATGGTCGATTTTTACCAAAAATTCAATTATGATCAAAATAGTCATATTTTGACCTAATGACCAATTATTGACCCAAAAAGTTAATCTCTAACCAAAAAGTTAGCTTTGGTCAAAATGGTCAATCCTTGACCCAATGATAAACCCATTAACCCAATAGGTCAACTTTTGCCCAAAAAGTCAATATTGGTCAAAATAGTCAATTTTAGATTTAATGACTACCCATTAACCCAATAGGTCAACTTTTGACCAAAAAGTCAACTTTGGTCAAAATGATCAATTTTTGTCCCAATTACCAACCCATTGACCCAATAGTTCAATTTTTGACCAAAAAGTCATCTTCGGTCAAGATGGTCAGTTCTTGACGCAATTACCAACTCATTGATCAAATGGGTTAACTTTTAACCTAAGGTTAACTTTGGTCAAAATGGTCAATTTCGGACCCAGTGACTATTTCGTTGACCCAATGGGTTAACTTTTGACCAAAAATTCAATTTAGTTCCAAAATGTCAATTTTTAAATTAATGACCAATTGTTGAACCAATAATTCAATCTGTGACCAAAAAGTCAACTTTGGTCAAAATGGTCAATCATTGACCCAATGACAAACCCATCGATCTAACAGTCAACTTTCGACACAAAAGTCAATTTTGACAAAATGGTCAATTTTCAATTCATGACCACCCATCGACCTAATATGTCAACTTTTGACCAAAAAGTCAACTTTGGTCAAAATAGTCAATTTTGACTTAATGACCACATATCGATCTAATATGTCAACTTTCGACCAAAACGTCAACTTCGGTCAAAATGGTCAATTTTTTAGCCAATGACCAATAAATTGACCCAATAGGTCAACTTTTGACGAAAAAATAATCTTTGGACAAAATGGTCAAATCTTAACCAAATCACTAACTCATTGACAAAGTAGGTGAACTTTTAACGAAAATGTCAACTTTGGTCAAAATAGTCAATTTCAGACCAAATGAACACCCGTTGACCCAATGGACTAACATTTGCCAAAAATTCAATTTTGGTGAAAATAGTCAATTTTTGACCTAATGACTAATTATCAATCCAATAAGTTATTCTTCGACCAACGAGTTAACTTTTGACCAAAAATTCAATTTTGTTCCAAATTATCAATTTTTAAATTAATGACCAATTGTTGAACCAATAATTCAATCTGTGACCAAAAAGTCAACTTTGGTCAAAATGATCAATTTTTTACCGAATGACCACCCATTGACCCAATAGGTCAACTTTTCACCAAAAAGTAAACTTTGGTCCAATAGTTAATTTTTGACCTAATGACCACCCATTGACCCAATAGGTCAACTATTGACCAAAAAGTCTACTTTGGTCAAAATAGTCAATTTTTGATCCAATGCCCAGCCCATTGACCCAATAGATCAACTTTTGACCACAAAGTCATCTTTGATCAAAATGGTCAATTCTTGACGCAATTACCAACTCATTGACCAAATATGTCAACTTTTGAGCAAAAAGTCAACTTTGCTCAAAATAGTCAATTTCTTACCCAATGAGCCCCTGTTGACCCAATGGATCAACTTTTGACCAAAAATTTAATTTTGGTCAAAATAGTCAATTTTGACCTAAAGACCAAAATAATCAATTTTTGAATTAATGGTCATTTATTGACCTAATAAGTCAATCTCTGACAAAAAGTCAACTTTGGTCAGAAAGGTCAATCCTTGACCCAATGACAAACCCATTGACCCAATTGGTCAACTTTTGACCAAAAACTCAATTTTCGTCAAAATAATTAATTTTTGACCTAATGACCACTCATTGACCCAATTGGTCAACTTTTGACCAAAAAGTCAACTTTGGTCAAAATACTCAATTTTTGACCTAATGACCACCCGTTGACCAAATAAGTCAACTTTTGACCAAAAAGTCAACTTTGGTTAAAATAGTTAATTTTTTAACTAATGACCAGCCATTGACCCAATAGGCAAGCTTTTAACCAAAAAGTCAACTTTGGTCAATATGGTCAATTTTTGACCCAAAGACCAACCCATTGACCCAATAGATCAACTTTTGATCAAAAAGTCAACTTCGGTTAAAATGGTCAATTTCTTCACCCATTACCAACTCATTGACCAGAAAATCAACTTTAGTCAAAATGGTCAATTTCTGACCTAATGACGACCCCGTTGACCTAGTGGGTCAACTTTTGACAAAAATTTTAATTTTGGTCCAACTAATCAATTTTTGACCTGATGAACAATTATTGACCCAATAAGTCAATCTCTGACCAAAAAGTCAACTTTGGTCAAAATGGTCATTCCTTGACCTAATGACCAACCCATTGACCAACCCATTGACCCAATAAGTCAACTTTAGACTAAAAAGTCAACTTTGGTAAAAAATGGTCAATCCTTAACCCAATGACCAGCCCATTGACCTAATATGTCAACTTTTGACCAAAAAGTCAATTTTGATCAAAATAGCCAATTTTTGACCTAACGACCAAAATGGGCTATCCATGAACCACTGACCAACCCATTGACCCAATAAGTCAACTTTTGACCAAAAAGTTAACTTTGGCTAAAATGATTAATCCTTGACCAACCCATCGACCAAAAAGTCAACTTTCGACCAAAAAGTCAATGTTACAAAATAGTTAATTTTTTATTTAATGACCAATTATTGACCAAATAAGTTAATCTCTAACCAAAAAGTCAACTTTGGTGAAAATGGTCAATCCTTGACCCAATGACATACCAATTGACCTAATAGGTTAGCTTTTGAGCAAAAAGTACATTTTGGTCAAAATAATCAATTTTTACCTAATGACCACCCAATGACCCAATAGGTGTGAAGTTTTCACCAAAAAGTAAACTTTGGTCAAAATGGACAATTTTTACCAAAAATTCAATTATCGTCAAAATAGTCATTTTTTGACCTAATGACGAATTATTGACTCGATAAGTTAATCTCTAACCAAAAAGTTAGCTTTGGTGAAAATGATCAATCCTTGACCCAATGACAAACCCATTAACCCAACAGGTCAACTTTTGACCAAAAAGTCAATTTTGGTCAAAATAGTCAATTTTTTATTTAATGACCACCCAATGACCCAATAGGTCAACTTTTGATTGAAAAGTCAACTTTGGTCAATATGGTCAATTTTTGACCCAATTACTAACCCATTGATCCAATAGATCAACTTTTGACTAAAAAGTCATCTTTTGTGAAGATGGTCAGTTGTTGACGCAATTACCAACTAATTGACCAAATAGGTCAACTTTTGACCAAAAAGTTAGCTTTGGTCAAAATGGTTAATTTCTGACCCAATGACTATCTCGTTGACTTAATGGGTTGACTTTTAACCAAAAATTCAATTTTGGTCAAAATAGCTCAACTTTTGACCAAAAAGTCAACTGTGGTCAAAATGGTCAATTTCTGACCCAATGACCACCCCGCGACCAAATGGGTTAACTTTTGACCAAAAATTCAATTTTGTTCCAAATTGTCAATTTTTGAATTAATGACCAATTATTGAACCAATAAGTCAATCCGTGACCAAAACATCAACTTTGGTCAAAATGGTTAATCCTTGACCCAATAACAAACTTATTGACCCAATAGATCAACCTTTGACCAAAAAGTCAATTTTGGTCAAAATGGTCAACTTTTAACCTAATGATCACTGATTGACCCAATAGGTCAACTTTTAACCAAAAAGTCAACTTTAGTCAACATAGTCAGTTTTTGACTTAATGACCACTAATTGACCAAATAGGTCAACTTTTGACCAAAAAGTCAACTTTGGTAAAAAATGGTCAACTTTTGAGCCAATGACCAACAAATTGACCCAATAGGTCCACATTTGACAAAAAAGTCATCTTTGTTCAAAATGGCCAAATCTTGACCAACTTACCAACTCATTGACCAAGTAGGTCAACTTTTAACCAAAAAGTCAACTTTGGTCAAAATGGTCAATCCTTGACCCAATGACAAACCCATTGACCCAATAGGTCAACTTTTAACCAAAAAGTCAATTTTGGTCATAATAGTTAATTTTTGACCGAATGATCACCCATTGACCCAAATTTTCAACTTTTTACGAAAAAGTCAACTTTGGTTAAAATAGTCAATTTTTGACCTAATGACCACCCTCGACCCAATAAGTCAACTTTTGACCAAAAAGTCAATTTTAGTCAAAATGGTCAATTTTTGACCTAATGACCACCCATTGACACAATATGTCAACTTTTGACCAAAATGTCAACTTTGGTCAAAATAGTTAATTTTTGACCTAATGTCCACCCATTGACCTAATATGTCAACTTTTGGCCAAATAGTCAACTTTGGTTAAAATGGTTAATTTTTAACCCAACGACAAACCCATTGACCTAATAGATCAACTTTTGACCAAAAAGTTATTTTCGCTCAAAATGCTCAATTTTTAACCCAATTACCAATTCATTGACCAAATAGGTCCACTTTTGAACGAAAAGTCAACTTTGGTCAAAATGGACATTTTCTGTCCAAATGAACACCCAGTTGACCCAATGGGTCAAGTTTTAACAAAAAAATTAATTTTGGTCAAACTAATCAATTTTTGACCTAATGACCAATTATTGACCCAAAAAGTCAATCTCTGACCAGAAAGTTAACTTTGGTCAAAATGGTCAATCCTTGACCAATTGACCAACCTAATGACCCAATACGTCAACTTTTGACGAAAATTTCCAATTTGGTTAAAATGGTCAATCCTTGACCCAATAACTAACCTATTGACCCAATATGTCAACTTTTGACCAAAAAGTTAATTTTGGTCGAAATAGTCAATTTTTGACCTAACGACCAAACCCATTGGCCTAATAGGTCAACCTTTGACCAAATAGTCAATGTTGGTCAAAATAGTTAATTTTTGAATTAATGGCCAATTATTGACCCAATAAGTCAATCTCTAACCAAAAAGTAAACTTTAGTCAAAATGGTAAATCCTTGACCCAATGACATACCCATTGATCTAATAGGTTAACTTTTGACCAAAAAGTCAATTTTGGTCAAAATAATCAATTTTTGACCTAATGACCACCCATTGACCCAATATGTGAACTTTTGACCGAAAAGTTAACTATGGTTAAAATGGTCAATGTTTTACCAAAAATTTAATTTTGTTTAAAATAGTCAATTTTTGACCTAATGACCAATTATTGACCCAATAAGTAAATCTCTGACGAAAAAGTTAGCTTCGGTCAAAAGGGTCAATCCTTGACCCAATGACAAACCCATTAACCCAATAGGTCAACTTTTGACCAAAAAGTCAATGTTGGTCAAAATAGTCAATTTTTGAATTAATGGCCAATTATTGACCCAATAAGTCAATCTCTAACCAAAAAGTAAACTTTGGTGAAAATGGTAAGTCCTTGACCCAATGACATACCCATTGATCTAATAGGTTAACTTTTGACCAAAAAGTCAATTTTGGTCAAAATAATCAATTTTTGACCTAATGACCACCCATTGACACAATAGGAGAACGTTTGACCATAAAGTCAACTATGGTTAAAATGGTCAATGTTTAACCAAAAATTTAATTTTGGTCAAAACAATCAATTTTTGACCTAATGACCAAATTTTGACCCTATATGTAAATCTCTGACAAAAAAGTTTGCTTTAGTCAAAATGGTCAATCTTTGACCCAATGACAAACCCATTAACCCAATAGGTCAACTTTTGACCAAAAAGTCAATTTTGGTCAAAATAATCAATTTTTGATTTAATCACCACCCATTGAACCAATAAGTCAACTATTGACAAAAACGTCAACTTTGGTCAAAATGGTCAATTTTTGAACCGATTACCAACCCATTGACCCAATAGATCAACTTTTGACCAAAAAGTCATCTTTGGTCAAGATGCTCAGTTCTTGACGCAATAACCAACTCCTTGATCAAATAGGTCAACATTTGGCCAAAAAACTAACTTTGGTCAAAATGGTCAATTTCTGACCCAATGACTATCTCGTTGACCCAATGGGTATTCAATTTTGGTCAAAATAGGTCAGCTTTTGACCAAAAAGTCATCTGTGGTCAAAATCGTCAATTTCTGACCCAATGACAACCCCATCGACCAAATGGGTTAACTTTAACCGAATATTCAATTTTGTTCAAAATTTTCAATTTTTGAATTAATGACCAATTATTGAACCAATAAGTCAATCTGTGACAAAAAAGTCAACTTTGGTCAAAATGATCAATCCTTGACCCAATGACAAACTCATTGACCCAATAGGTCAACTTTTGACCAAAAAGTCAAATTTGGACAAAATGGTCAAATTTTGATCTAATGACCACCCATTAACCCAAAAAGTCAACTCTTGACCAAAAAGTCAACTTTAGTCAAAATAATAAATTTTTGACCTGATGACCACCTTTTGACCCAATAGCTCAACTTTCGACAAAAAAGTCAACTTTAGTCAAAATGGTCAATTTTTGAGCCAATGACCAACAAATTGACCTAACAGGTCAATTTTTGACCAAAAAGTCATCTTTGGTCAAAATGGACAAATCTTCACCAAATTACCAACTCATTGACAAACTAGGTCAACTTTTATCCAAAAAGTTAACCTTGGTCAAAATGGTCAATTTCTGACCAAATGACCACCCGTTGACCCTATGGACTAACATTTGACCAAAAAGTCAATTTTGGTCGAAATAGTTAATTTTTGACCTAACGACCAATTATTTCCCAGTAAGCAAATCTCTGACCAAAAGATAAACTTTAGTCAAAATGGTCAATCCTTGACCCAATGACAAACCCATTGACCCAATAGATCAACTTTTGACCAAAAAGTCAACTTTGGTCAAAATAATCAACTTTTGACCTAATGACCACCCCGACCAAATAGGTCAACTTTTGACCAAAAAGTCAACTTTGCTCAAAATGGTCAACTTTTGACCTAATGACCACCCATTGACCCAATTGGTCAACTTTTGACCAAAAAGTCAACTTTGGTCACAATAGTTAATTTTTAACAAAATGACCACCCATTGACCCAATAGGTCAACTTTTGACCAAAAAGTTAACTTTGGTAAAAAATGGTCAATTTTTAACCCAATGACCAACTCATTGACCCAATAGATCAAGTTTTGACCACAAAGTCATCTTTGGTCAAAATGGTCAATCTCGACGCAATTACTAACTCGAATGACCAAATATGTCAACTTTTGAGCAAAAAGTCAACTTTAGTTAAAATGGTCAATTTCGGACCCAATGAGTACCCGTTGACCAAATGGATAAACTTTTGACCAAAAATTTAATTTTGTCAAAATAATCAATTTTTGACCTAATGACCAAAATAGTCAATTTTCGAATTAATGACCATTTATTGACCTAATAAGTCATTCTCTAACAAAAAGTCAACTTTGGTCAAAATGGTCAATCCTTGACCCAATGACAAACCCATTGACCCAATAGGTCAACTTTTGACCAAAAACTCAATTTTGGTCAAAATAGTTAATTTTTGACCTAATGACCACCCATTGACCCTATTGGTCAACTTTTGACCAAAAAGTCAATTTGGTCAAAATAGTCAATTTTTGATTTAAAGACCACCCGTTGACCCAATTGGTCAACTTTTGACCAAAAGTTAACTTTGGTTAAAATGGTCAATTTTTGACCTAATGACCACCAATTGACCTAATTGGTCAACTTTAGTCAAAATAGTTAATTTTTTAATTGATGACCACCCATTAACCTAATATGTCAACTTTTCACCAAAAAGTCAATTTTGGTCAATATGGTCAATTTTTGACCCAAAGACCAACCCATTGAATCTAATAGATCAAGTTTCTGATGAAAAAGTCAACTTCGATCAAAATGGTCAATTTCTGACCCAATTACCAACTCATTGACCAACTAGGTCAACTTTTGACCAAAAAGTCAACTTTAGTCAAAATAGTTAATTTTTGACCGATTAACCACCTCGTTGACCCAAAGGGTCAAATTTTAACAAAAAATTTAATTGTGGTCCAACTAATTAATTTTTGACCTAATGACCAATTTTTGATCCAATAAGTCAATCTCCGACCAAAAAGTTAACTTTGGTCAAAATGGTCAATCCTTGACCCAATGACCAACCCATTAACCAATAAGTCAACTTTTCACTAAAAAGTTAACTTTGGTAAAAAAATGGTCAATCCTTAAGCCAATGACCAACCTAATATGTCAACTTTTAACCAAAAAGTCAACTTTGGTCAAAATAGTCAATTGTTGACCTATCGACCAATTATTGCCCAGTAAGCTAATCTCTGACCAAAAAGTCAACTTTGGTCAAATGGTCAATCCTTGACCCAATGACCAACCCATTGACCCAATAGGTCAACTTTTGATAAAAAATAAACTTTGGTAAAAAATAGTCAATCCTTAACCCAATGACCAACACATTGACCCAATATGTCAACTTTTGACCAAAAAGTCAATTTTGGTCAAAATAGTCAATTGTTGACCTAACGACCAATTATTTCACAGTAAGTCAATCTCTGACCAAAAAGTCAACTTTGGTCAAAATGGTCAGTCCTTGAACCAATGACCAACCCGCTGACCCAATAAGTCAACTTTTGACCAAAAAGTTAACTTTGGCCAAAATGATCAATCCTTGGCCCAATGACCAACCCATTTGCCTTGTAGGTCAACTTTCCAGCAAAAAGTGAATGTTGGTCAAAATAGTCAATTTTTTATTTAATGACCAATTATTGACCGAATAAGTCAATCTCTAACAAAAAGTCAACATTGGTAAAAATGGTAAATACTTGACACAATGACATACCCATTGACCTAATAGGTCAACTTTTGAGCAAAAAGCACATTTTGGTCAAAGTAATCAATTTTTTACCTAATGACCACCCATTGACGCAATAGGTGAACTTTTGACCAAAAAGTCAACTTTGGTCAAAATGGTCGACTTTTTACCAAAAATTCAATTATGGTCAAAATAGTCATATTTTGACCTAATGACCAATTATTGACTCAATAAGTTAATCTCTAACCAAAAAGTTACCTTTAATCAAAATGGTTAATCCTTGACCCAATGACAAACCCATTAACCCAATAGGTCAACTTTTGACCAAAAAGTCAATTTTGGTCAAAATAGTCAGTTTTTGATTTGATGACCACCCATTAACCCAATAGGTCAACTTTTGACCAAAAAGTCAACTTTGGTAAAAATTGTCAATTTTTAAGCCAATGACCAACAAATCGACCCAATAGGTCCACTTTTGACCAAAAAGCCATCTTTGGTCAAAATGGTCAAATCTTGACCAAATTACCAACTCATTGACCAAGTAGGTCAACTTTTAACCAAAAAGTCAACTTTGGTCAAAATGGCCAATCCTTGACCCAATGACAAACCCATTGACCTAATAGGTCAACTTTTGACCAAAAAGTCAATTTTAGTCAAAATAGATAATTTTTGACCAAATGATCACCCTTTGACCCAATTTGTAAACTTTTTACGAAAAAAGTCAAGTTTGGTTAAAATAGTCAATTTTTGATCTAATGACCACCCTCGACCTAATAAGTCAACTTTTCACCAAAAAGTCAATTTTAGTCAAAATGGTCAATTTTTGACGTAATGACCACCCTTTGACCTAATTGGTCAACTTTCGACCAAAAAGTCAACTTCTGTCAAAATAGTTAATTTTTGACCTAATGACCACCCATTGACCCAATAGGTCAACTTTTGGCAAAAAAGTCAACTTTTGTCAAAATGGTCAATTTTTGACTAACTACCAACCCGTTGACCCAATAGATCAACTTTTGACCAAAAAGTTATCTTCGCTCAAAATGCCCAATTCTTAACCCAATTACCAATTCATTGACCAAAAAGGTCCACTTTTGAACAAAAAGTCAACTGTGGTCAAAATGGACAATTTCTGACCCAATGACCACCCCGTTGACCCAATGGGTCAAGTTTTGACAAAAAATTTAATTTTGGTCAAACTAATCAATTTTTGACCTAATGACCAATTATCAATCCAAAAGTCAATCACTGACCAGAAAGTCAACTTTGGGCAAAATGGTCAATTCTTGAGCAATTGACTAACCTAATGACCCAATACATCAACTTTTGACAAAAAAGTCCACTTTGGTTAAAATGGTCAATCCATGATCCAATGACCAACCCATTGACCCAATATGTCAACTTTTGAACAAAAAGTTAATTTTGGTCGTAATAGTCAATTTTTGACCTAACGACCAACCCATTGGCCTAATAGGTCAACTTTTGACCAAAAAGTCAATGTTAGTCAAAATAGTCAATTTTTGAATTAATGGCCAATTATTAACCCAATAAGTCAATCTCTAACAAAAAAGTAAACTTTGGTCAAAATGGTCAATCCTTAACCCAATGACATACCCATTGATCTAATAGGTTAACTTTTGACCAAAAAGTCAATTTTGGTTAAAATAATTAATTTTTGACCTAACGACCACCCATTGACCCAATAGGTGAACTTTTAACCAAAAAGTCAACAATGGTCAAAATGGTCAAAGTTTTACCAAAAATTTAATTTTGGTCAAAATAGTCAAATTTTGACCTAATGACCAATTATTGACCCAATAAGTAAATTTCTGACAAAAAAGTTAGCTTTGGTCAAAATGGTCAATCCTTGACCCAATGACAAACCCATTAACCCAATAGGTCAACTTTTGACTAAAAAGTCAATTTTGTCAATATAATCAATTTTTGATTTAATGACCACCCATTGAACCAATAGGTCAACTTTTGACCAAAAAGTAAACTTTGGTCAAAATGGTCAATTTTTGAACCAATTACCGACCCATTAACCCAGTAAATCAACTTTTGACCAAAAAGCCATCTTTGGTCAAGATGGTCAGTTCTTGACGCAATTACCAACTCATTGATCAAATGGGTTAAGTTTTAACTAAAAATTCAATTTTGTTCAAAATTATCAATTTTTGAATAAATAACCAATTATTGAACCAAAAAGTCAGTCTGTGTCAAAAAAGTCAACTTTGGTCAAAATGGTCAATCCTTGACCCAATGACAAACCCATTGACCCAACAGGTCAACTTTTAACCAAAAAGTCAATTTTGGTCAAAATTGTTAATTTTTGATCTAATGACCACCCACTAACACAATAGGTCAACTTTTGACCAAAAAGTCAACTTTGGTCAAAATAGTCAATTTTTAACCTAATGATCACCTTTTGACTCAATAGGTCAACTTTCGACAAAAAAGTTAACTTTGGTCAAAATGGTCAATTTTTTAGCCAATGACTAACAAATCGATCTAATCGGGTCAACTTTTGATCAAAAAGTCATCTTTGGTCAAAATGGTCAAATCTTCACCAAATTACCAACTCATTGAAAAAGTAGGTCAACTTTTATCTAAAAAGTTAACTTTGGTCAAAATGGTCAATTTCTGACCTAATGACCACCCGTTGACCCTATGGACTAACATTTGACCAAAAAGTCAATTTTGAGCTAAATAGTCAATTTTTGACCTAACGACCAATTATTTCTCAGTAAGCAAATCTCTGAACAAAAAGTAAACTTTGGTCAAAATGACAATCCTCGACCCAATGAGAAACCCATCGATCTAATAGATCAACTTTTGACCAAAAAGTCAACTTTGGTCAAAATAACTAATTTTTGACTTAATGACCACCTCGACCAAATAAGTCAACTTTCGACCAAAAAGTCAACTTTTGTCAAAATAAATCAATTTTCGATCTAATGACCACTTATCAATCTAATAAGTCAACTTTCGACCAAAAAGCCAAGTTTGGTCACAATAATGAATTTTCGACCCATCGACCACCCATCGACCAAATAGGTTAACTTTCGACCGAAAAGTTAACTTCGTCAAATGGTCAATTTTCGAACCAACGACCAACCCATCGATTCAATAGCTCAACTTTTCACCACAAAGTCATCTTTGGTCAAAATGGTCAATTTCGACGCAATTACCAACTCATTGACCAAATATGTCAAGTTTTGAGCAAAAAGTCAACTTTGGTTAAAATGGTCAATTTCTGACCCAATGAGCTCCCGTTGACCCAATGGATCAGCTTTTGACCAAAAATTTAATTTTTGTCAAAATAATCAATTTTTGACCTAATGACCAAAGTAGTCAATTTTTGAATTAATGACCATTTATTGACCTAATAAGTCAATCTCTGACAAAAAGTCAACATTAGTCAAAATGCTCAATCCTCAATCTAATGACAAACTCATCGATCTAATAGTCAACTTTCGACCAAAAAATCAATTTCGTCAAAATAGTTAATTTTCGACCTAATGACCACCCATTAACCCAACCGTCAACTATTGATCAAAAAGTCAACTTTAGTCAAAATAATCAGTTTTCGACCTAATGACCACTCGTCAACTCAATAAGTCAACTTTCGACTAAAAAGTCAACTATGATTAAAATGATCAATTTTTCACCTAATGACCACCAATTGACCCAATAGGTCAACTTTTGACCAAAAAGTCAACTTTGGTGAAAATAGTTAATTTTTTAACTAACGACCACCCATTGACCTAATATGTCAACTTTTCACCAAAAAGTCAATTTTGGTCAATATGGTCAATTTTTGACCAAAAGACCAACCCATTGACTTAATAGATCAAGTTTTGGCCAAAAGGTCAACTTCGGTTAAAATGATCAATTTCTTGACCGAAATACCAACTCATTGACCAAATTGGTCAACTTTTGACCAAAAAGTCAACTTTAGTCAAAATGGTTAATTTCTGACCCCGTTGACCCAAAGAGTCAACTTTTGACAAAAAATTTAATTTTGGTCCAACTAATCAATTTTTGACCTAATGACCAATTTTTGACCCAAAAAGTCAATCTTTGACAAAAAAGTTAACTTTGGTCAAAATGGTCAATCCTTGAGCCAATGACCAACCCATTGACCCAATATGTCCACTTTTGACTAAAAAGTCCACTTTAGCAAAAAAATGGTCAATCCTTAACCCAATGACCAACCTAATATGTTAACTTTTGACCAAAAAGTCAGTTTTGGTCAAAATAGTCAATTATTGACCTAACGACCAATTATTACCCAGTAAGCCAATCTTTGTCCAAAAAGTCAACTTTGGTCAAAATGGTCAATCCTTGACCCAATAACCAACCCATTGACCCAATAGGTCAACTTTTGACTAAAAAGTTAACATTGGTAAAAAATGGTCAATCCTTAACCCAATGACCAACCCATCGACCCAATATGTCACCTTTCGACCAAAAAGTTAATCTCGGTCAAAATAATCAATTGTCGATCTAACGACCAATTATTGCCCAGTAAGCCAATCTCCGATAAAAAAGTCAACTTTGGTCAAAATGGTCAATCCTTAAACCAATGACCAACCCATTGACCTAATATGTCAACTTTTGACCAAAAAGTTAACTTTGGCTAAAATGATCAATCTTTGACCCAATGACCAACTCATTTGCCTAATAGGTCAACTATTGACCAAAAAGTGAATGTTGGTCAAAATAGTCAATTTTTGATTTAATGACTAATTAATGACCCGATAAGTCAATCTCTTACCAAAAAGTTAACTTTGGTCAAAAGGGTCAATTTTTGACCCAATGACATACCCATTGACCTAATAGTTCAACTTTTGAGCAAAAAGTACATTTTGGTCAAAGTAATCAATTTTTTACCTAATGACTACCCATTGACCCAATAGGTGAACTTTTGACCAAAAAGTCAACTTTGGTCAAAATGGTCGATTATTTACCAAAAATTCAATTATGATCAAAATAGTCATATTTTGACCTAATGACCAATTATTGACCCAAAAAGTTAATCTCTAACAAAAACGTTAGCTTTGTCAAAATGCGTCAATCCTCGACCCAATGACAAACCCATTAACCCAATAAGTCATCTTGCACCAAAAAGTCAATATTAGTCAAAATAGTCAATTTTAGACTTAATGACCACCCATTGACCCAATAGGTCAACTTTTGACCAAAAAGTCAACTTTGGTCAAAATGGTCAATTTTTGACCCAATTACTCAACCCATTGACCCAATAGTTCAATTTTTGACCAAAAAGTCATCTTCGGTCAAGATGGTCAGTTCTTGACGCAATTACCAACTCATTGATCAAATGGGTTAACTTTTAACCTAAGGTTAACTTTGGTCAAAATGGTCAATTTCGGACCCAGTGACTATTTCGTTGACCCAATGGGTTAACTTTTGACCAAAAATTCAATTTTGTTCCAAATTGCCAATTTTTAAATTCATCGACCAATTGTTGAACCAATAATTCAATCTGTGACCAAAAAGTCAACTTTGGTCAAAATGGTCAATCATTGACCCAATGACAAACCCATTGACCCAATAAGTCAACTTTTGACCAAAAAGTCAATTTTGGACAAAATGGTCAATTTTTGAATTCATGACCACCCATTGACCCAATATGTCAACTTTTGACCAAAAAGTCAACTTTGGTCAAAATAGTCAATTTTTGACTTAATGACCACCTATTGACCCAATATGTCAACTTTTGACCAAAACGTCAACTTCGGTCAAAATGGTCAATTTTTTAGCCAATGACCAATAAATTGACCCAATAGGTCAACTTTTGACCAAAAAATCATCTTTGGTCAAAATGGTCAAATCTTAACCAAATCACCAACTCATTGACAAAGTAGGTCAACTTTTATCGAAAATGTCAACTTTGGTCAAAATAGTCAATTTCAGACCAAATGACCACCCGTTGACCCAATGGATTAACATTTGCCAAAAATTCAATTTTGGTGAAAATAGTCAATTTTTGACCTAATGACTAATTATTGACCCAATAAGTTATTCTTTGACCAAATGGGTTAACTTTTGACCAAAAATTCAATTTTGTTCCAAATTGTCAATTTTTAAATTAATGACCAATTGTTGAACCAATAATTCAATCTGTGACCAAAAAGTCAACTTTGGTCAAAATGGTCAATCTTTGACCCAATGACAAACCCATTGACCCAATAGGTGAAGTTTTGACCAAAAAAGTCAATTTTGCTCAAAATAGTTAATTTTTGACCTAATGATCACCCATTCACCCAATTGTTCAACTTTTTACGAAAAAGTAAACTTGTTCAAAATAGTCAATTTTTTGACCTAATGACCACCCCTGACCCAAGAGGTCAACTTTTGACCAAAAGATCAACTTTGGTCAAAATGGTATATTTTTGACCTAATGACTACCCATCGATCTCAATAGTCAACTTTCAACCAAAAAGTCAACTTTTGTCACAATAGTTAATTTTTAACCTAATGACCACCCATTGACCCAATAGGTAAACTTTTGACCAAAAAGTCAACTTTGGTCAAAATGGTAAATTTTTGGCCCAATGTCCAACCCATTGACCCAATAGATCAACTTTTGACGAAAAAGTCACCTTCGGTCAAAATGGTCAATTCTTGACCCAATTACCAACTCATGGAGAAAATATGTCAACTTTTGACCAAAAAGTCAACTTTAGTCAAAATGGTCAATTTCCGATCTAATGACTCTCCCGTCGAGCCAATGAGTCAACTTTTGACCAAAAATTTAATTTTGTTCAAAATAATCAATTTTTGATCTGATGACTAATTATTGACCCAATAAGTCAATCTCTGACGAAAAAGTTAACTTTGGTCACTATGGTCAATCCTTCACCCAATGACCAACTCATTGACCGAATATGTCAACTTTTCACGAAAAAGTCAACTTTGGTCAAAATAATCAATTCTTGACCCAATGACCAACCCATCAATCCAACATGCCAACTTTCGACCAAAAAGCCAATGTTCGGTCAAAATAATCAATTTTTAACCAAACGACAAATTATCGCCTAAGTGAGTCAATCTTTCGACCAAAAAGTCAACTATGGTCAAAATGGTAACTCCTCGACCCAATGACCAACCCGTTGACCTAATGAGTTAACCTCTGACCAAAAAGTTAACTTTGGTCAAAATGGTCAATCCTTCGACCCAATGACGCACCCATCTGACCTATCAGTCAACTTTCGACCAAAAAGTCAATTTTAGTCAAAATAAATCAATTTCGACTTAATGGACACCCATTAACCCAAAAGGGTCAACTTTTGACCGAAAAGTCAACTTTGGTTAAAATGGTCAATTTTTGACCCAATGACCAACATATTGACCCAATAAATCAACTTTTGACCACAAAGTCACCTTTGGTCAAAATGGTCAATTTTTGACGCAATTACTAACTCATCGACTCAAATATGTCAACTTTCAACGAAAAGTTAACTTTGGTCAAAATGGTCAATTTCGACCCAATGTCCACCCCGTCAATCTAATCGGGTCAACTTTCGACAAAAAATTTATTTTGTTAAAACTAATCAATTTTTGACCCAATGACTAATTATTGACCCAATAAGTCAATATCTGACCAAAAAGTCAACTTTGGTCAAAATGGTCAATCCTTGAACCAATGACCAACCAATTGACCCAATAGGTCAACTTTTGACGAAAAGTCAACTTTGGTCAAAATAGTCAATCCTTGACCTAATGACCAACCCAATGACCCAATATGTCAACTTTTGACTAAAAAGTCACTTTTGGTCAAAAATGTTAATTTTTGACCTAACAACAAATTATTGCCCGATAAGTCAATCTTTGACCAAAAAGTCAACTTTGGTCAAAATAGTCAATCCTGGACCCAATGACCAACCCGTTGACCCAATAGGTCAACTTTTGACCAAAAAGATAACTTTTGTCAAAATGATCAATCTCGACCCAATGACCAACCCATCGACCTAACAGTCAACTTTCGACCAAAAAGTCAAAGTTGGTCAAAATAGTTAATTTCGAATTAATGACCAATTATCAATCCAATAAGTCGATCTCTCAACTGCAAAGTCAACTTCGGTCAAAATGGTCAATCCTCGATCTAATGACATACCCATCGACCTCAATAGATCAACTTTCGACCAAAAAGTCAATTTCGTCAAAATAAACAATTTTGACCTAATGACCAACCCATCGATCTAACAAAGGTCAACTATCGACCAAAAAGTTAAATATGGTTAAAATGGTTAATTATTTACAAAAATTCAATTTTGGTCAAAATAAGTAATTTGTCCTATCGACCAATTATCGATCCCAAAATTTAATCTCCGACCAAAAAGTCAACTTCGATCAAAATGGTCAATTCTCGACCGAATGACCAATCCATCGATCTAATAAGTCAACTTTTAACCAAAAAGTCAACTTTGGTCACAATTGTTAATTTTCGACCTAATGACCACCCATCGACCCATTAGTCAACTATCGACCAAAAAGTCTACTTCGGTCAAAATGGTCAATTTTTGAACCAATGACCAACCCATTGATCCAATAGATCAACTTTTGACCACAAAGTCATCTTTGATCAAAATGGTCAATTCTTGACGCAATTACCAACTCATTGACCAAATATGTCAACTTTTGAGCAAAAAGTCAACTTTGCTCAAAATAGTCAATTTCTTACCTAATCGAGCACCTCGTCAATCTAATGGATCAACTTTCGACCAAAAATTTAATTTTGGTCAAAATAGCCAATTTTGGACCTAAAGACCAAAATAATCAATTTCAAGTTAATGATCATTTATCGACCTAATAAGTCAATCTTCGACAAAAAGTCAACTTTGGTCGAAAGGTCAATCTCGACCTAATGACAAACCCATCGACCCAATCAGTCAACTTCGACCAACAACTCAATTTTTGTCAAAATAGCTAATTTTCGACCTAATGACCATCCATCAATCCAATCGTCAACTTTCGACCAAAAGTCAACTTCGGTCAAAATACTCAATTTTTGACCTAATGACCACCCGTTGACCAAATAAGTCAACTTTTGACCAAATAAGTCAACTTTTGACCAAAAAGTCAACTTTGGTTAAAATGGTCGATTTTTGACTTAATGACCACAAATTGACCTAATAGGTAAACTTTTAACCAAAAAGTTAACTTTGGTCAAAATAGTTAATTTTTTAACTAATGACCAGCCATTGACCCAATAGGTAAACTTTTAACCAAAAAGTTAACTTCGGTCAATATGGTCAATTTTTTACCCAAAGACCAACCCATTGACCCAATAGATCAACTTTTGATCAAAAAGTCAACTTCGGTCAAAATGGTCAATTTCTTCACCCATTACCAGCTCATTGACCAGAAAATCAACTTTAGTCCAAATAGTCAATTTCTAACCCAATGACGACCCCGTTGACCTAGTGGGTCAACTTTTGACAAAAATTTTAATTTTGGTCAAACTAATCAATTTTTAACCTAATGAACAATTATTGACCCAATAAGTCAATCTCTGACCAAAAAGTCAACTTTGGTCAAAATGGTCATTCCTTGACCCAATGACCAACCCATTGACCCAATAGGTCAACTTTAGACTAAAAAGTCAACTTTTGTAAAAAATGGTCAATCCTTAACTCAATGACCGACCCATTAACCCAATATGTCAACTTTTGACCAGAAAGTCAATTTTGGTCAAAATAGTCAATTTTTGACCTAACGACCAATTATTGCCCAGTAAGTCATTCTCTGACCAAAAAGTCAACTTTGGTCAAAATGGGCAATCCTCGAACCACTCGACCAACCCATCGACCCAATAAGTCAACTTTCGACTGAAAAAGTTAACTTTAGCTAAAATGATTAATCTTCGACCCAATGACATACCAATCGACCTAATAGGTTAACTTTCGAGCAAAAAGTACATTTTGTCAAAATAATCAATTTTTAACCTAATGACCACCCAATGACCCAATAGGTGTGAAGTTTTCACCAAAAAGTAAACTTTGGTCAAAATGGACAATTGTTTACCAAAAATTCAATTATCGTCAAAATAGTCATTTTTTGACCTAATGACGAATTATTGACTCGATAAGTTAATCTCTAACCAAAAAGTTACTTTTGGTGAAAATGATCAATCCTTGACCCAATGACAAACCCATTAACCCAACAGGTCAACTTTTGACCAAAAAGTCAATTTTGGTCAAAATAATCAATTTTTTATTTAATGACCACCCAATGACCAAATAGGTCAACTTTTGACTGAAAAGTCAACTTTGGTCAATATGGTGAATTTTTGACCCAATTACTAACCCATTGATCCAATAGATCAACTTTTGACTAAAAAGTCATCTTTTGCGAAGATGGTCGATTGTTGACGCAATTACCAACTAATCGACCAAATAGGTCAACTTTTGACCAAAAAGTTAACTTTGGTCAAAATGGTTAATTTCTGAACCAATGACTATCTCGTTGACTTAATGGGTTAACTTTTAACCAAAAATTCAATTTTGGTCAAAATAGCTCAACTTTTGACCAAAAAGTCAATTGTGGTCAAAATGGTCAATTTCTGACCCAATGACCACCCCGCGACCAAATGGGTTAACTTTTGACCAAAAATTCAATTTTGTTCTAAATTGTCAATTTTTGAATTAATGACCAATTGTTGAACCAATAAGTCAATCCGCGACTAAAACATCAACTTTGGTCAAAATGGTTAACCTCGACCCAATGACAAACTTATCAATCTAATAGATCAACCTTCGACCAAAAAGTCAATTTCGGTCAAAATGATCAATTTTTAACCTAATGACCACCGATCAATCTAACAGTCAACTTTTAACCAAAAAGTCAACTTTAGTCAACATAGTCTGCTGACTTAATGACCACTAATCGACCAACAAGTCAACTTTCGACCAAAAAGTCAACTTTGGTCAAAAATGGTCAACTTTCGAGCCAATGACCAACAAATCGACCCAATAGATCCACATTCGACAAAAAGTCATCTTTGTTCAAAATGGCCAAATCTTGACCAACTTACCAACTCATTGACCAAGTAGGTCAACTTTTAACCAAAAAGTCAACTTCGGTCAAAATGGTCAATCCTTGACCCAATGACAAACCCATTGACCCAATAGGTCAACTTTTAACCAAAAAGTCAATTTTGGTCATAATAGTTAATTTTCGACCGAATGATCACCCATCGATCCAAATTTTCAACTTTTACGAAAAAGTCAACTTCGGTTAAAATAATCAATTTTCGACCTAATGACCACCCTCGACCCAATAAGTCAACTTTCGACCAAAAAGTCAATTTTAGTCAAAATGGTCAATTTTCGACCTAATGACCACCCATCGACACTAATATGTCAACTTTCGACCAAAAAGTCAACTTTGGTCAAAATAGTTAATTTTCGACCTAATGACCACCCATCGACCTAATATGTCAACTCAGCAAAAGTCAACTTCGGTTAAAATGGTTAATTTTTAACCCAACGACAAACCCATCGACCTAATAGATCAACTTTTGACCAAAAAGTTATTTTCGCTCAAAATGCTCAATTTTTAACCCAATTACCAATTCATCGACCAAATAGTCCACTTTCGAACGAAAAGTCAACTTTGGTCAAAATGGACATTTTCTCGTCCAAATGAACACCCAGATCAATCCAACGGGTCAAGTTTTAACAAAAAATTAATTTTGGTCAAACTAATCAATTTTCGACCTAATGACCAATTATCGACCCAAAAAGTCAATCTCTCGACCGTAAAGTTAACTTTGGTCAAAATGGTCAATCCTCGACCAATCGACCAACCTAATGACCCAATACGTCAACTTTCGACCGAAAATTTCCAATTTGGTTAAAATGGTCAATCCTCGACCCAATAACTAACCCATCGACCCAATATGTCAACTTTCGACCAAAAAGTTAATTTTGGTCGAAATAACTAATTTTCGACCTAACGACCAAACCCATCGTACTAATCAGTCAACTTTTCGACCAAATAATAATGTTGGTCAAAATAGCTTAATTTCGAATTAATGGACAATTATCGACCCAATAAGTCAATCTCTAACCAAAAAGTAAACTTTAGTCAAAATGGTAAATCTCGACCCAATGACATACCCATTGATCTAATAAGTTAACTTTCGAACAAAAGTCAATTTTGGTCAAAATAATCAATTTTCGACCTAATGACCACCCTATTCGACCCAATATGCGAACTTTCGACTCGAAAAGTTAACTATGGTTAAAATGGTCAATGTTTTACCAAAAATTTAATTTTGGTTAAAATAGTCAATTTTCGACCTAATGACTCAATTATCGATCCAATAAGTAAATCTCCGACGAAAAGTTAGCTTCGATCAAAAGGGTCAATCCTCGACCCAATGACAAACCCATTAACCCAACAGTCAACTTTCGACCAAAAAGTCAATGTTGGTCAAAATAATCAATTTTCGAATTAATGGCCAATTATCAACCCAATAAGTCAATCTCTAACCAAAAAGTAAACTTTGGTGAAAATGGTAAGTCCTCGACTCCAATGACATACCCATTGATCTAATAAGTTAACTTTCGACCTAAAAGTCAATTTTGGTCAAAATAATCAATTTTCGACCTAATGACCACCCATCGACACAATAAGAGAACGTTTCGACCAAAAAGTCAACTATGGTTAAAATGGTCAATGTTTAACCAAAAATTTAATTTTGGTCAAAACAATCAATTTTCGACCAATATCAATCAATAAGTAAATCTCTGACAAAAAGTTCACTTTAGTCAAAATGGTCAATCCTTGACCGAATGACAAACCCATTAACCCAATAAGTCAACTTTCGACCAAAAAGTCAATTTCGGTCAAAATAATCAATTTTCGATTTAATCACCACCCATCAACCAATAAGTCAACTATCGACAAAAACGCCAACTTTGGTCAAAATGGTCAATTTTCAACCGATTACCAACCCATCGACTCAATAGATCAACTTTCGACCAAAAAGTCATCTTTGGTCAAGATGCTCACCTTCGACGCAATAACCAACTCATCGATCAAATAAGTCAACATTTGGCCAAAAAGCTAACTTTGGTCAAAATGGTCAATTTCTAATCTAACGACTATCTCGTCGAATTCAATGGGTATTCAATTTTGGTCAAAATAGTCACTGACTAAAAGTCATCTCGCGGTCAAAATCGACAACTTCGACCCAATGACAACCCCATCGACCAAATGGAGTTAACTTTAACCGAATATTCAATTTTGTTCAAAATTTTCAATTTCAATTAATGACCAATTATCGAACCAATAAGTCAATCTCGTGACAAAAAAGTCAACTTTGGTCAAAATGATCAATCCTCGACCCAATGACAAACTCATCAATCTAATAGTCAACTTTCGACCAAAAAGTCAAATTTGGACAAAATGGTCAATTTCGATCTAATGACCACCCATTAACCCAAAAGTCAACTTCGACCAAAAGTCAACTTCGACCAAAAAGTCAACTTTAGTCAAAATAATAAATTCGACTCGATGATCACCTTTTCAATCTAATAGCCAACTTTCGACAAAAAGTCAACTTTAGTCAAAATGGTCAATTTTTGAGCCAATGACCAACAAATTGACCTAACAGGTCAATTTTTGACCAAAAAGTCATCTTTGGTCAAAATGGACAAATCTTCACCAAATTACCAACTCATTGACAAACTAGGTCAACTTTTATCCAAAAAGTTAACATTGATCAAAATGGTCAATTTCTGACCTAATGACCACCCGTTGACCCTATGGACTAACATTCGACCAAAAAGTCAATTTTCGTCGAAATAGCTTAATTTCGACCTAACGACCAATTATTTCCCAAGAAGCAAATCTCCGACCAAAAGATAAACTTTAGTCAAAATGGTCAATCTCGACCCAATGACAAACCCATCAATCTAATAGATCAACTTTCGACCAAAAAGTCAACTTCGGTCAAAATAATCAACTTCGACCTAATGACCACCCCGACCAACAGGTCAACTTTCGACCAAAAAGTCAACTTTGCGTCAAAATGGTCAACTTTCGACCTAATGACCACCCATCGAATCTAATCAGTCAACTTTCGACCAAAAAGTCAACTTTGGTCACAATAGTTAATTTTAACAAAATGACCACCCATCGATCTAACAGTCAACTTTCGACCAAAAAGTTAACTTTGGTAAAAATGGTCAATTTTTGAACCTAATGACCAACTCATCGATCTAATATATCAAGTTTCGACCACAAAGTCATCTTCGTCAAAATGGTCAATTCTCGACGCAATTACCAACTCAATGACCAAATATGTCAACTTTCGAGCAAAAAGTCAACTTTAGTTAAAATGGTCAATTTCGATCCAATCGAGCACTCGCTGACTCCAATGGATCAACTCTCGACCAAAAATTTAATTTTTGTCAAAATACTAATTTTTAACCTAATGACCAAAATAATCAATCTTCAATTAATGACCATTTATCGACCTAATAAGTCATTCTCTAACAAAAAGTCAACTTTGGTCAAAATGGTCAATCCTCGACCCAATGACAAACCCATCGACCTAACAGTCAACTTTCGACCAAAAACTCAATTTCGGTCAAAATAGCTAATTTTCGACCTAATGACCACCCATCGATCTCTATCGAGTCAACTTTTGACCAAAAAGTCAATTTGGTCAAAATAGTCAATTTTGATCTAAAGACCAATTCGTCGACCTAATCAGTCAACTTTTCACCAAAAGTTAACTTTCGTTAAAATGGTCAATTTTCGACCTAATGACCACCAATCGACCTAATCAGTCAACTTTAACAAAATAGTTAATTTTTTAATTGATGACCACCCATTAACCTAATATGTCAACTTTTCACCAAAAAGTCAATTTTGGTCAATATGGTCAATTTTTGACCCAAAGACCAACCCATTGACCTAATAGATCAAGTTTTGACGAAAAAGTCAACTTCAGTCAAAATGGTCAATTTCTTGACCCAATTACCAACTCATTGACCAACTAGGTCAACTTTTGACCAAAAAGTCAACTTTAGTCAAAATGGTTAATTTCTGACCGATTAACCACCCCGTTGACTCAAAGGGTCAAATTTTAACAAAAAATTTAAGTGTGGTCCAACTAATCAATTTTTGACCCAATAAGTCAATCTCCGACCAAAAAGTTAACTTTGGTCAAAATGGTCAATCCTTGACCCAATGACCAACCCATTAACCAATAAGTCAACTTTCACTAAAAAGTTAACTTTGGTAAAAAAATGGTCAATCCTTAAGCCAATGACCAACCCAATATGTCAACTTTTAACCAAAAAGTCAACTTTGGTCAAAATAGTCAATTGTTGACCTATCGACCAATTATTGCCCAGTAAGCTAATCTCTGACCAAAAAGTCAACTTTGGTCAAATGGTCAATCCTTGACCCAATGACCAACCCATTGACCCAATAGGTCAACTTTTGATTAAAATGTAAACTTTGGTAAAAAATAGTCAATCCTTAACCCAATGACCAACCCATTGACCCAATAGGTCAACTTTTGACCAAAAGTCAATTTCGTCAAAATAACAATTGTCGACCTAACGACCAATTATTGCCCAGTAAGCCAATCATTGACCAAAAAGTCAACTTTGGTCAAAATGGGCAATCCTTGAACCAATGACCAACTCATTGACCTAATAAGTCAACTTTTGACCAAAAAGTTAACTTTCGCCAAAATGATCAATCCGGCCCATGACCAACCCATTCGCCTTCTAAGTCAACTTTCCAAGAAAAAGTGAATGTTGGTCAAAATAATCAATTTTTTATTTAATGACCAATTATTGACTGAATAAGTCAATCTCTAACAAAAAAGTCAACATTGGTAAAAATGGTAAATATTTGACACAATGACTTACCCATTGACCTAATAGGTCAACTTTTGAGCAAAAAGCACATTTTGGTCAAAGTAATCAATTTTTTACCTAATGACCACCCATCGACTCAATAGTGAACTTTCGACCAAAAAGTCAACTTCGGCCAAAATGGTCGACTTTTACCAAAAATTCAATTATGGTCAAAATAATCATATTTCACCTAATGACCAATTATCGACTCAATAAGTTAATCTCTAACCAAAAAGTTACCTTTGATCAAAATGGTTAATCTCGACCCAATGACAAACCCATTAACCCAAAAGGTCAACTTTCGACCAAAAAGTCAATTTTGGTCAAAATAATCGACTGATTCTGATGACCACCCATTAACCCAATAGTCAACTTTCGACCAAAAAGTCAACTTTGGTAAAAATTGTCAATTTTTAAGCCAATGACCAACAAATCGACCAAATAGGTCAACTTTTGACCAAAAAGCCATCTTTGGTCAAAATGGTCAAATCTTGACCAAATTACAAACTCATTGACCAAGTAGGTCAACTTTTAACCAAAAAGTTAACTTTGGTCAAAATGGCCAATCCTTGACCCAATGACAAACCCATTGACCTAATAGGTCAACTTTTGACCAAAAAGTCAATTTTAGTCAAAATAGATAATTTTTGACCAAATGATCACCCTTTGACCCAATTTGTAAACTTTTTACGAAAAAAGTCAAGTTTGGTTAAAATAGTCAATTTTTGACCTAATGACCACCCTCGACCTAATAAGTCAACTTTTGACCAAAAAGTCAATTTTAGTCAAAATGGTCAATTTTTGACTTAATGACCACCCTTTGACCTAATTGGTCAACTTTCGATCAAAAAGTCAACTTTGGTCAAAATAGTTAATTTTTGACCTAATGACCACCCATTGACCCAATAGGTCAACTTTTGGCAAAAAAGTCAACTTTTGTCAAAATGGTCAATTTTTGACCCAACGACCAACCCGTTGACCCAATAGATCAACTTTTGACCAAAAAGTTATCTTCGTTTAAAAAGCCCAATTCTTAACCCAATTACCAATTCATTGACCAAAAAGGTCCACTTTTGAACAAAAAGTCAACTGTTGTCAAAATGGACAATTTCTGACCCAATAACCACCCCGTTGATCCAATGGGTCAAGTTTTGACAAAAAATTTAATTTTGGTCAAACTAATCAATTTTTGACCTAATGACCGATTATTGACCCAAAAAGTCAATCACTCACCAGAAAGTCAACTTTGGTCAAAATGGTCAATTCTTGACCAATTGACTAACCTAATGATCCAATACATCAACTTTTGACAAAAAAGTCCACTTTGGTTAAAATTGTCAATCTATGATCCAATGACCAACCCATTGACCCAATATGTCAACTTTTGAACAAAAAGTTAATTTTGGTCGTAATAGTCAATTTTTGACCTAACGACCAACCCATTGGCCTAATAGGTCAACTTTTGACCAAAAAGTCAATGTTAGCCAAAATATCAACTTCAATTAATGACCAATTATTAACCCAATAAGTCAATCTCTAACAAAAAGTAAACTTTGGTCAAAATGGTCAATCCTTAACCCAATGACATACCCATTGATCTAATAGAGTTAACTTTCGACCAAAAAGTCAATTTTGGTCAAAATAATTAATTTTGATCTAATGACCACCCATCGATCTAATAAGTGAACTTTTAACCAAAAAGTCAACAATGGTCAAAATGTTACTAAAGTTTTACCAAAATTTTAATTTTGGTCAAAATAGTCAAATTTTCGACATAATGACCAATTATCGACCCAATAAGCAAATTTCGACAAAAAAGTTAGCTTTCGTCAAAAAGGTCAATCCTCGACCCAATGACAAACCCATTAACCCAATAGTCAACTTTCGACTAAAAAGTCAATTTTGTCAATATAATCAATTTTTGATTTAATGACCACCTATCAACCAATAGGTCAACTTTCGACCAAAAAGTAAACTTTGGTCAAAATGGTCAATTTTTGAACCAATTACCGACCCATTAACCCAGTAAATCAACTTTTGACCAAAAAGCCATCTTTGGTCAAGATGGTCAGTTCTTGACGCAATTTCCAACTCATTGATCAAATGGGTTAAGTTTTAACTAAAAATTCAATTTTGTTCAAAATTATCAATTTTTGAATAAATGACCAATTATTGAACCAAAAAGTCAGTCTGTGTCAAAAAAGTCAACTTTGGTCGAAATGGTCAATCCTTGACCCAATGACAAACTCATTGACCCAACAGGTCAACTTTTGACCAAAAAGTCAATTTTGGTCAAAATGGATAATTTTTGATCTAATGACCACCCACATCGACTAATAGTCAACTTCACCAAAAAGTCAACTTTGGTCAAAATAGTCAATTTTTAACCTAATGATCACCTTTTGACTCAATAGGTCAACTTTCGACAAAAAAGTTAACTTTGGTCAAAATGGTCAATTTTTTAGCCAATGACCAACAAATTGACCCAATTGGTCAACTTTTAATCAAAAAGTCATCTTTGGTCAAAATGGTCAAATCTTCACCAAATTACCAACTCATTGAAAAAGTAGGTCAATTTTTATATAAAACGTTAACTTTGGTCAAAATGGTCAATTTCCGACCTAATGACCACCCGTTGACCCTATGGACTAACATTTGACCAAAAAGTCAATTTCAAGCTAAATAATCAATTTGAATCTAACGACCAATTATTTCTCGACAAGCAAATCTTCGAACAAAAAGTCAACTTTCGGTCAAAATGGTCAATCTTCGACCCAATGAGAAACTCATCGACCTAATAGATCAACTTTCGACCAAAAAGTCAACTTTGGTCAAAATAAACTAATTTTCGACTTAATGACCACCTCGACCAAATAAGTCAATCTTCGACCAAAAAGTCAACTTTGGTCAAAATAGTCAATTTTCGACCTAATGACCAACTCATCGATCTAATAAGTCAACTTTCGACTCAAAAAGCCAAGTTTGGTCACAATAGTCAATTTTCGACTCTATCGACCACCCATCGACCTAACAGTTAACTTTCGACCGAAAAGTTAACTTTGGTCAAAATGGTTAATTTTCAACCAACGACCAACCCATTGATCCAATAGTTCAACTTTTGACCACAAAGTCATCTTTGGTCAAAATGGTCAATTCTTGACGCAATTACCAACTCATTGACCAAATATGTCAACTTTTGAGCAAAAAGTCAACTTTGGTTAAAATGGTCAATTTCTGACCCAATGAGCTCCCGTTGACCCCATGGATCAACTTTTGACCAAAAATTTAATTTTTGTCAAAATAATCAATTTTTGACCTAATGACCAAAGTAGTCAATTTTCAATTAATGACCATTTATTAACCTAATAAGTCAATCTCCGACAAAAAGTCAACATTACCAAAATGCTCAATCCTCGACCCAATGACAAACTCATCGACCTAATCAGTCAACTTTCGACCAAAAAATCAATTTTAGTCAAAATAGTTAATTTTTGACCTAATGACCACCCATTAACCCAATTGGTCAACTTTTGACCAAAAAGTCAACTTTAGTCAAAATAGTCAGTTTTTGACCTAATGACCACTCGTTGACCCAATAGGTCAACTTTTGACTAAAAAGTCAACTTTGATTAAAATGGTCAATTTTTCACCTAATGACCACCAATCAATCCTAATAGGTCAACTTTTGACCAAAATGTCAACTTTGGTGAAAATAGTTAATTTTTTAACTAACGACCACCCTTGACTTAATATGTCAACTTTCCACCAAAAAGTCAATTTTGGTCAATATGGTCAATTTTTGACCAAAAAACCAACCCATTGACTTAATAGATCAAGTTTTGGCCAAAAGGTCAACTTCGTCAAAATGATCAATTTCGACCGAAATACCAACTCATTGACAAATATGTCAACTTTTGACCAAAAAGTCAACTTTAGTCAAAATGGTTAATTTCTGACCCAATGACCACCCCGTTGACCCAAAGAGTCAACTTTTGACAAAAAATTTAATTTTAGTCCAACTAATCAATTTTTGACCTAATGACCAGCTTTTCGACCTAAAAAGTCAATCTTCGAGCAAAAAGTTAACTTTGGTCAAAATGGTCAATCCTTGACCCAATGACCAACCCATTGACCCAATAAGTCAACTTTTGACTAAAAAGACCACTTTAGTAAAAAATGGTCAATCCTTGACCCAATGACCAACCTAATATGTTAACTTTTGACCAAAAAGTTAATTTTGGTCAAAATAAATCAATTGTCAATCTAATCGACCAATTATTACCCAAGAAGTCAATCTTCGTCCAAAAAGTCAACTTTCGTCAAAATGGTCAATCCTCGACCCAATAACCAACCCATCGATCTAATAAGTTAACTTTGAATAAAAAGTAAACATTGGTAAAAATGGTCAATCCTTAACCCAATGACCAACCCATCAACCTAATATGTCACCTTTCGACTAAAAAGTTAATCTCGGTCAAAATAATCAATCGTTGACCTAACGACCAATTATCGCCTCAAGAAGCCAATGTCCGATCAAAAGTCAACTTTGGTCAAAATGGTCAATCCTTAAACCAATGACCAACCCATCGACCTAATATGTCAACTTTCGACCAAAAAGTTAACTTCGCTAAAATGATCAATCTTCGACCTAATGACCAACTCATTTCCACTTAATAGTCAACTATCGACCAAAAAGTGAATGTTGGTCAAAATAGTCAATTTTTGATTTAATGACCAATTATCAATCTAATAAGTCAATCTCTTACCAAAAAGTTAACTTTGGTCAAAAGGGTCAATTTTTGACCCAATGACATACCCATTGACCTAATAGTTCAACTTTTGAGCAAAAAGTACATTTTGGTCAAAGTAATCAATTTTTTACCTAATGAACACCCATTGACCCAATAGGTGAACTTTTGACCAAAAAATCAACTTCGTCAAAATGTTACTGATTATTTACCAAAAATTCAATTATGATTAAAATAGTCATATTTTGACCTAATGACCAATTATTGACCCAAAAAGTTAATCTCTAACAAAAAAGTTAGCTTTGGTCAAAATGGTCAATCCTTGACCCAATGACAAACCCATTAACCCAATAGGTCAACTTTTGCTCAAAAAGTCAATATTGGTCAAAATAGTCAATTTTAGATTTAATGACCACCCATTAACCCAATAGGTCAACTTTTGACCAAAAAGTCAACTTTGGTCAAAATGGTCAATTTTTGACCCAATTACCAACCCATTGACCCAATAGATCAATTTTTGACCAAAACGTCATCTTCGGTCAAGATGGTCAGTTCTTGACGCAATTACCAACTCATTGATCAAATGGGTTAACTTTTAACCTAAGGTTAACTTTGGTCAAAATGGTCAATTTCGGACCCAGTGACTATTTCGTTCACCCAATGGGTTAACTTTTGACCAAAAATTCAATTTTGTTCCAAATTGTCAATTTTTAAATTACTGACCAATTGTTGAACCAATAATTCAATCTGTGACCAAAAAGTCAACTTTGGTCAAAATGGTCAATCATTGACCCAATGACAAACCCATTGACCCAATAAGTCAACTTTTGACACAAAAGTCAATTTTGGACAAAATGGTCAATTTTTGAATTCATGACCACCCATTGACCCAATATGTCAACTTTTGACCAAAAAGTCAACTTTGGTCAAAATAGTCAATTTTTGACTTAATGACCACCTATTGACCCAATATGTCAACTTCTGACCAAAACGTCAACTTCGGTCAAAATGCTCAATTTTTAACCTAATGACCAATAAATCGATCTAATAGTCAACTTTCGACCAAAAGTCATCTTTGGTCAAAATGGTCAAATCTTAACCAAATCACCAACTCATTGACAAAGTAGGTCAACTTTTAACGAAAATGTCAACTTTGGTCAAAATAGTCAATTTCAGACCTAATGACCCCCCGTTGACCCAATGGACTAACATTTGACCAAAAATTCAATTTTGGTCAAAATAGTCAATTCTTCGATCTAATGACTAATTATCAACCCAATAAGTTATTCTTTGACTAAACGTGGTTAACTTTCGACCAAAAATTCAATTTTGTTCCAAATCGTCAATTTTTAAATTAATGACCAATTGTTGAACCAATAATTCAATCTCGTGACCAAAAAGTCAACTTTGGTCAAAATGGTCAATCTTCGACCTAATGACAAACCCATCAACCTAATAAGTGAAGTTTCGACCAAAAAGTCAATTTTGCTTCAAAATAGCTTAATTTTTGATCTAATGATCACCCATTCACCTAATTGTTCAACTTTTTACGAAAAAGTAAACTTGTTCAAAATAACTAATTTTTCGATCTAATGACCACCCTCGACCTAAGAGGTCAACTTTCGACCAAAAGATCAACTTCGGTCAAAATGGTATATTTTCGACCTAATGACTACCCATCAATCTAATAGGTCAACTTTTTACCAAAAAGTCAACTTTGGTCACAATAGTTAATTTTTAACCTAATGACCACTCATCGACCTAATCAGTAAACTTTCGACCAAAAAGTCAACTTTGGTCAAAATGGTAAATTTTCGGCCCAATGTCCAACCCATCGACCCAATCAGATCAACTTTCGACTGAAAAAGTCACCTTCTGGTCAAAATGGTCAATTCTTGACCCAATTACCAACTCATGGAGAAAATATGTCAACTTTTGACCAAAAAGTCAACTTTAGTCAAAATGGTCAATTTCTGACCCAATGACCTCCCCGTTGAGCCAATTGGTCAACTTTTGACCAAAAATTTAATTTTGTTCAAAATAATCAATTTTTAATCTGATGAATAATTATTGACCCAATAAGTCAATCTCTGACGAAAAAGTTAACTTTGGTCAATATGGTCAATCCTTCACCCAATGACCAACCCATTGACCGAATATGTCAACTTTTCACGAAAAAGTCAACTTTGGTCAAAATAATCAATTCTTGACCCAATGACCAACCCATTGACCCAACATGCCAACTTTTGACCAAAAAGCCATGTTTGGTCAAAATAATCAATTTTTAACCAAACGACAAATTATTGCCTACATGAGTCAATCTTCGACCAAAAGTCAACTATGGTCAAAATGGTAACTCCGACCCAATGACCAACCCGTTGACCCAGTGAGGTTAACCTTCGACCAAAAAGTTAACTTTGTCAAAATGATCAACTTCGACCCCATGATGAACCCATTGACCCAATAGGTCAACTTTTGACCAAAAAGTCAATTTTGGCCAAAATAGTCAATTTTTGACTTAATGGACACCCATTAACCCAAAGGGTCAACTTTTGACCGAAAAGTCAACTTTGGTTAAAATGGTCAATTTTTGACCCAATGACCAACATATTGACCCAATAGATCAACTTTTGACCACAAAGTCACCTTTGGTCAAAATGGTCAATTTTTGACGCAATTACCAACTCATTGACCAAATATGTCAACTTTTGAACGAAAAGTTAATTTTGGTCAAAATGGTCAATTTCTGACCTAATGACCACCCCGTTGACCCAATGGGTCAACTTTTGACAAAAAAATTTATTTTGTTAAAACTAATCAATTTTTGATCCAATGACTAATTATTGACCCAATAAGTCAATATCTGACCAAAAAGTCAACTTTGGTCAAAATGGTCAATCCTTGAACCAATGACCAACCAATTGAATCTAACAGTCAACTTTTGACGAAAAGTCAACTTTGGTCAAAATGGTCAATCCTTGACCTACTGACCAACCCAATGACCCAATATGTCAACTTTTGACTAAAAAGTCACTTTTGGTTAAAAATGTTAATTTTTGACCTAACAACAAATTATTGCCCGATAAGTCAATCTTTGACCAAAAAGTCAACTTTGGTCAAAATAGTCAATCCTGGACCCAATGACCAACCCATCAACCTAATAGTCAACTTTCGACCAAAAAGATAACTTTGTCAAAATGATCATCTTCGACCTAATGAACAACCCATCGTACTTAATAGGTCAACATTCGACCAAAAGTCAAAGTCTGGTCAAAATAGTTAATTTTCGAATTAATGAACAATTATCAATCCAATAAGTCAATCTCTAACCAGAAGTCAACTTCGGTCAAAATGGTCAACTCTCGACCTAATGGCATACCCATTGACCTAATAGATCAACTTTTGACCAAAAAGTCAATTTCAGACAAAATAAACAATTTTAGACCTAATGACGACCCATTGACCCAATAGGTCAACTTTTAACCAAAGAGTTAAATATGGTTAAAATGGTTAGTTATTTAGCAAAAATTCAATTTTGGTCAAAATAGTCACTTTTTGTCCTAATGACCAATTATTGATCCCAAAATTTAATCTCTGACCAAAAAGTCAACTTTGGTCAAAATGGTCAATTTTTGACCGAATGACCACCCATTGACCCAATAGGTCAACTTTTAACCAAAAAGTAAACTTTGGTCACAATAGTTAATTTTTGACCTAATGACCACCCATTGACCCATTAGGTCAACTATTGACCAAAAAGTCTACTTTGGTCAAAAATAATCAATTTTTGATCCAATGCTCAACTTCATCAATCTAATAGATCAACTTTTAACCACAAAGTCATCTTTGATCAAAATGGTCAATTCTTGACGCAATTACCAACTCATTGACCAAATATGTCAACTTTTGAGCAAAAAGTCAACTTTGGTCAAAATAGTCAATTTCTTACCCAATGAGCCCCCGTTGACCCAATGGGTCAACTTTTGACCAAAAATTTAATTTTGGTCAAAATAGTCAATTTTTGACCTAAAGACCAAAATAGTCAATCTTTGAGTTAATGATCATTTATTGTCCTAATAAGTCAATCTCTGACAAAAATCAACTTTGGTCAGAAAGGTCAATCCTTGACCTAATGACAAACCCATCGATCCAATCGATCAACTTTCGACCAACAACTCAATTTTGTCAAAATAGCATTAATTTTTGACCTAATGACCATCATTGACCCAATTGGTCAACTTTTGACCAAAAAGTGAACTTTGGTGAAAATACTCAATTTTTGACCTAATGACCACCCGTTGACCAAATAAGTCAACTTTTGACCAAAAAGTCAACTTTGGTTAAAATGGTCGATTTTCGACTTAATGACCACAAATCAATCTAACAGTCAACTTTTAACCAAAAAGTTAACTTTGGTCAAAATAGTTAATTTTTTAACTAATGACCAGCCATTGACCCAATAGGTAAACTTTTAACCAAAAAGTTAACTACGGTCAATATGGTCAATTTTTTACCCAAAGACCAACCCATTGACCCAATAGATCAACTTTTGATCAAAAAGTCAACTTCGGTCAAAATGGTCAATTTCTTCACCCATTACCAGCTCATTGACCAGAAAATCAACTTTTGTCAAAATGGTCAATTTATGACCCAATGACGACCCCGTTGACCTAGTGGGTCAACTTTTGACAAAAATTTTAATTTTGGTCAAACTAATCAATTTTTGACCTAATGAACAATTATTGCCTAGTAAGTCATTATTGCCCGTTGACCTAATGGTCAATAAGCCAATCTCTGACCAAAAAGTCAACTTTGGTCAAAATGGTCATTCCTTGACCCAATGACCAACCCATTGACCGAATTGGTCAACTTTAGACTAAAAAGTCAACTTTTGTAAAAAATGGTCAATCCTCAACCCAATGACCAACCCATTAACCCAATATGTCAACTTTTGACCAGAAAGTCAATTTTGGTCAAAATAGTCAATTTTTGACCTAACGACCAATTATCGCCTCAAGAAGTCATTCTTCGACCAAAAAGTCAACTTTGGTCAAAATGGGCAATCCTCAACCCCTGACCAACCCATTGATCCAATAAGTCAACTTTTGACGAAAAAGTTAACTTTGGCTAAAATGATTAATCCTTGACCCAATGACATACCAATTGACCTAATAGGTTAGCTTTTGAGAAAAAAGTACATTTTGGTCAAAATAATCAATTTTTAACCTAATGACCACCCAATGACCCAATAGGTGTGAAGTTTTGACCAAAAAGTAAACTTTGGTCAAAATGGTCAATTTTTTACCAAAAATTTAATTATCGTAAAAAATAGTCATTTTTTTACCTAATGACCAATTATTGACTCGATAAGTTAATCTCTAACCAAAAAGTTAGCTTTGGTGAAAATGGTCAATCCTTGACCCAATGACAAACCCATTAACCCAATAGGTCAACTTTTGACCAAAAAGTCAATTTTGGTCAAAATAGTCAATTTTTTATTTAATGACCACCCAATGACCCAATAGGTCAACTTTTGACCGAAAAGTCAACTTTGGTCAAAATGGTCAATTTTTGACCTAATTACCAACCCATCAATCTAATAGATCAACTTTCGACTAAAAAGTCATCTTCGGTGAAGATGGTCAGTTGTCGACGCAATTACCAACTAATCGACCAAACAGTCAACTTTCGACCAAAAAGATAACTTTGGTCAAAATGGTTAATTCTCGACCCAATGACTATCTCGTTGACTTAATGGGTCGACTTTTAACCAAAAATTCAATTTTGGTCAAAATAGCTCAACTTTCGACCAAAAGTCAACTCGTGGTCAAAATGGTCAATTTCTCGACCTAATGACCACCCATCAATCTAACAGTCAACTTTCGACCAAAAAGTCAACTTTGGTTAAAAAGGTTAATTTTTGACCCAACGACAAACCCATTCACCCGATAGACCAACTTTTGACCAAAAAGTCATTTTCGCTCAAAATGCTCAATTTTTAACCCAATTACTAATTCATCGACCAAATAGATCCACTTTTGAAAAAAAGTCAACTTTGGTCAAAATGGACATTTTCTGACCAAATGAACACCCCGTTGACTCAATGGGTCAAGTTTTAACAAAAAAATTAATTTTGGTCAAACTAATCAATTTTTGACCTAATGACCAATTATTGAACCAAAAAGTCAATCTCTGTCCAGAAAGTTAACTTTGGTCAAAATGGTCAATCCTTGACCAATTGACCAACCTAATGACCCAATGCGTCAACTTTTGACGAAAATTTCCAATTTGGTTAAAATGGTCAATCCTTGAACCAATAACTAACCCATTGACCCAATATGTCAACTTTTGACCAAAAAGTTAATTTTGGTCGAAATAGTCAATTTTTGACCTAACGACCAAACCCATTGGCCTAATAGGTCAACTTTTGACCAAATAGTCAATGTTGGTCAAAATAGTTAATTTTTGAATTAATGGCCAATTATTGACCCAATAAGTCAATCTCTAACCAAAAAGTAAACTTTAGTCAAAATGGTAAATCCTTGACTCAATGACATACCCATTGATCTAATAGGTTAACTTTTGACCAAAAAGTCAATTTTGGTCAAAATAATCAATTTTTGACCTAATGACCACCCATTGACCCAATATGTGAACTTTTGACCGAAAAGTTAACTATGGTTAAAATGGTCAATGTTTTACCAAAATTTTAATTTTGGTTAAAATAGTCAATTTTTTACCTAATGACCAATTATTGACCCAATAAGTAAATCTCTGACGAAAAAGTTAGCTTTGGTCAAAAGGGTCAATCCTTGACCCAATGACAAACCCATTAACCCAATAGGTCAACTTTCGACCAAAAAGTCAATGTTGGTCAAAATAAATCAATTTTTCGAATTAATGGCCAATTATTGACCCAATAAGTCAATCTCTAACAAAAAAGTAAACTTTGGTGAAAATGGTAAGTCCTTGACCCAATGACATACCCATTGATCCAATAGGTTAACTTTTGACCAAAAAGTCAATTTTGGTCAAAATAATCAATTTTTGACCTAATGACCACCCATTGACCCAATAGGTGAACTTTTGACCATAAAGTCAACTATGGTTAAAATGGTCAATGTTTTACCAAAAATTTAATTTTGGTCAAAATAATCAATTTTTGACCTAATGACCAATTTTTGACCCAATAAGTAAATCTCTGACAAAAAAGTTTACTTTAGTCAAAATGGTCAATCCTTGACCCAATGACAAACCCATTAACCCAATAGGTCAACTTTTGACCAAAAACTCAATTTTGGTCAAAATAATCAATTTTTGATTTAATGACCACCCATTGAACCAATAAGTAAACTATTGACCAAAACGTCAACTTTGGTCAAAATGGTCAATTTTTGAACCATTTACCAACCCATTGACCCAATAGATCAACTTTTGACCAAAAAGTCATCTTTGGCCAAGATGCTCAGTTCTTGACGCAATAACGAACTCATTGATCAAATAGGTCAACTTTTGACCAAAAAGCCAACTTTGGTCAAAATGGTCAATTTCTGACCCAATGACTATCTCGTTGACCCAATGGGTATTCAATTTTGGTCAAAATAGGTCAGCTTTTGACCGAAAAGTCATCTGTGGTCAAAATGGTCAATTTCTGACCAAATCACAACCCCATCGACCAAATGGGTTAACTTTTAACCTAATATTCAATTTTGTTCAAAATTATCAATTTTTGAATTAATGACCAATTATTGAACCAATAAGTCAATCTGTGACAAAAAAGTCAATTTTGGTCAAAATGGTCAATCCTTGACCCAATGACAAACCTCATCAATCTAATAGTCAACTTCGACCAAAAAGTCAATTTTGGACAAAATGGTCAATTTTTGATCTAATGACCACCCATTAACCCAAAAAGTCAACTCTTGACCAAAAAGTCAACTTTAGTCAAAATAATAAATTTTTGACCTAATGACCACCTTTTGACCCAATAGCTCAACTCTCGACAAAAAAATCAACTTTAGTCAAAATGGTCAATTTTTGAGCCAATGACCAACAAATTGACCTAACAGGTCAACTTTTGACCAAAAAGTCATCTTTGGTCAAAATGGACAAATCTTCACCAAATTACCAACTCATTGACAAAGTAGGTCAACTTTTATCCAAAAAGTTAACTTTGGTCAAAATGGTCAATTTCTGACCAAATGACCACACGTCTGACCTCTATTGATCAACATTCGACCAAAAAGTCAATTTTGGTCGAAATAGTTAATTTTCGACCTAACGACCAATTATTTCCCAATAAGCAAATCTTCGACCAAAAGATAAACTTTAGTCAAAATGGTCAATCTTCGACCCAATGACAAACCCATCGAATCTAATCAGATCAACTTTCGACCAAAAAGTCAACTTTCGTCAAAATAATCATCTTTCGACTCTAATGACCACCCCCGACCAACAGTCAACTTTCGACTAAAAAGTCAACTTCGTCAAAATGGTCAACTTTCGACTCTAATGACCATCCATCGAATCCAAATAAGTCAACTTTTGACCAAAAAGTCAACTTTGGTCACAATAGTTAATTTTTGACAAAATGACCACCCATTGACCCATAGGTCAACTTTTGACCAAAAAGTTAACTTTGGTAAAAAATGGTCAATTTTTAACCCAATGACCAACCCATTAACCCAATAGATCAAGTTTTGACCACAAAGTCATCTTTGGTCAAAATGGTCAATTCTTGACGCAATTACAAACTCAATGACCAAATATGTCAACTTTTGAGCAAAAAGTCAACTTTAGTTAAAATGGTCAATTTCTGATCCAATGAGCACCTGTTGACCCAATGGATCAACTTTTGACCAAAAATATAATTTTTGTCAAAATAGTCAATTTTTGACCTAATGACCAAAATAACATTTTTGAATTAATGACCATTTATTGACCTCATAAGTCAATCTCTGACAAAAAGTCAACTTTGGTCAAAATGGCCAATCCTTGACCCAATGACAAACCCATTGACCCAACAGGTCAACTTTTGACCAAAAACTCAATTTTGGTCAAAATAGTTAATTTTTGACCTAATGACCACCTGTTGACCCTATTGGTCAACTTTTGACCAAAAAGTCAATTTGGTCAAAATAGTCAATTTTTGACTTAAAGAACACCCGTTGACCCAATTGGTCAACTTTTAACCAAAAAGTTAACTTTGGTTAAAATGGTCAATTTTTGACCTAATGACCACCAATTGACCTAATTGGTCAACTTTGGTCAAAATGGTTATTTTTTTTATTGATGACCACCCATTAACCTAATATGTCAACTTTTCACCAAAAAGTCAATTTTGGTCAATATGGTCAATTTTTGACCCAAAGACCAACCCATTGACCTAATAGATCAAGTTTTGACGAAAAAGTCAACTTCAGTCAAAATGGTCAATTTTGACCCAATTACCAACTCATTGACCAACTAGGTCAACTTTTGACCAAAAAGTCAACCTTAGTCAAAATGGTTAATTTCTGACCGATTGACCACCCCGTTGACCCAAAGGGTCAAATTTTAACAAAAAATTTAATTGTGGTCCAACTAATCAATTTTTGACCTAATGACCAATTTTTGACCCAATAAGTCAATCTCTGACCAAAAAGTTAACTTTGGTCAAAATGGTCAATCCTTGACCCAATGACCAACCCATTAACCAAAAGGTTAACTTTTCACTAAAAAGTCAACTTTGGTAAAAAAAATGGTCAATCCTTAAGCCAATGTCCAACCCAATATGTCAACTTTTAACCAAAAAGACAACTTTGGTCAAAATAGTCAATTGTTGACCTAACGACCAAATATTGCCCAGTAAGCTAATCTCTGACCAAAAAGTCAACTTTGGTCAAATGGTCAATCCTTAACCCAATGACCAACCCATTGACCCAATAGGTCAACTTTTGACTAAAAAGTAAACTTTGATAAAAAATAGTCAATCCTTAACCCAATGACTAACACATTGACCCAATATGTCAACTTTTGACCAAAAAGTCAATTTTGGTCAAAATAGTCAATTGTTGACCTAAAGACCTATTATTGCACAGTAAGTCAATCTCTGACCAAAAAGTCAACTTTGGTCAAAATGGTCAGTCCTTGAACCAATGACCAACCCGCTGACCTAATAAGTCAACTTTTGACCAAAAAGTTAACTTTGCCCAAAATGATCAATCCTTGGCCCAATGACCAACCCATTTGCCTTATAGGTCAACTTTCCAAAAAAATGGTGAATGTTGGTCAAAATAGTCAATTTTTGATTTAATGACCAATTATTGACCGAATAAGTCAATCTCTAACCAAAAAGTCAACATTGGTAAAAATGGTAAATACTTGACACAATGACATACCCATTGACCTAATAGGTCATCTTTTGAGCAAAAAGCACATTTTGGTCAAAGTAATCAATTTTTTACCTAATGAACACCCATTGACCCAATAGGTGAACTTTTGACCAAAAAGTCAACTTTTGTCAAAATGGTCGACTTTTTACCAAAAATTCAATTATGGTCAAAATAGTCATATTTTGACCTAATGACCAATTATTGACTCAATAAGTTAATCTCTAACCAAAAAGTTACCTTTGATCAAAATGGTCAATCCTTGACCCAATGACAAACCCATTAACCCAATAGGTCAACTTTTGACCAAAAAGTCAATTTTGGTCAAAATAGTCAGTTTTTGATTTGATGACCACCCATTAACCCAATAGGTCAACTTTTGACCAAAATGTCAACTTTGGTCAAAATTGTCAATTTTTAACCCAATTACCAACCCATTGACCCAATAGATCAACTTTTCACCAAAAAGTCATTTTTGGTCAAGATGGTCAGCTGTTGACGTAATTACCAACTCAATGACAAAATAAGTCAACTTTTGACCAAAAGTTAACTTTGGTTATAATGGTCATTTTCTGACCCAACGACTCTCTTGTTCACCCAATGGGTTAACTTTTGTCCAAAAATTCAACTTTGGTCAAAATATGCCAACTTTTGACCAAAAAGTCATCTGTGGTAAAAAATGGTCAATTTCTGATCCAATGACCACCCCGTCGACCAAATGGGTTAACTTTTGACCAAGAATTCAATTTTGTTCCAAATTGTCAATTTTTGAATTAATGATCAATTATTGAACCAATAAGTCAATCTGTGACCAAAAAGTCAACTTTGGTCAAAATGGTCAATCCTTGACCCAATGACATACCCATTTATCTAATAGGTTAACTTTTGACCAAAAAGTCAATTTTTGTCAAAATAATAAATTTTTGATCTAATGACCACCCATTGACCCAATAGGTCAACTTTTGACCAAAAAGTAAACAATGGTCAAAATGTTCAATTTTTTACCAAAAATTCCATTTTTGTCAAAATAGTCAATTTTTGACAAATGACCAATTATTGACCCAAGAAGTTAATCTCTGACCAAAAAGTTAGCTTTGGTCAAAATGGTCAATCCTTGACCCAATGACAAACCCATTAACCCAGTAGGTCAACTTTTGACCAAAAAGTCAATTTTGGTCAAAATAGTCAATTTTTTATTTAAGGACCACCCATTGACCCAATAGGTCAACCTTTGACCAAAAAGCAACTTTGGTCAAAATGAACAATTTTTGACCCAATTACCAACCCATTGACCAAAAGATCAACTTTCGACCAAAAATTCATCTTTGGCCAAGATGGTCAGTTCTTGACGCAATTACCAACTCATTGACCAAATATGTCAACTTTTGACCAAAAAGTTAACTTTAGTCAAAATGGTCAATTTCTGACCCAATGACTCTCTCATTAACCCAATGAGTTAACTTTTGACAAAAAATTCAATTTTGGTCAAAATAGATCAGCTTTTGACCAAAAATTCATCTTTGGTCAAAATGGTCAATTTCTGACCCAATGACCACCCCGTCGACCAAATGGGTTAACTTTTAACTGAAAATTCAATTTTGTTCAAAATTGTCAATTTTTGAATAAATGACCATTTATTGAACCAATAAGTCAATCTGTGACCAAAAAGTCAACTTTGGTCAAAATGATCAATCCTTGAGTCAATGACAAACCCATTGACCCAATAGTTCAACTTTTGACCAAAAAATCAATTTTGGTCAAAATGGACAATTTTTTATCTAATGACCACCCATTGACCCAATAGATCAACTTTAACCAAAAAGTCGACATTGGTCAAAATAGTCAATTTTTGACCTAATGACCACATATTGACTCAATTGGTCAACGTTAGACCAAACAGTCAACTTTGGTCAAAATGGTCAATTTTTTAGCCAATGACTAACAAATTGACCCAATATGTCAAATCTTGACCAAATTACCAACTCATTGACAAAGTAGGTCAACTTTTAACGAAAAAGTCAACTTTTGTCAAAATGGTCAATTTCTGACCTAATCACCACCCGTTGACCCAATGAACTAACATTTGACAAAAAAGTCAATTTTGGTCAAAATAGCTAATTTTCGACCTCGACGACCAATTATTTCCCGTAAGCAAATCTCTCGACCAAAAGTAAACTTCGGTCAAAATGGCCAATCCTTGACCCAATGATAAACTCATTGACCCAATAGGTTAACTTTTGACCAAAAAGTAAATTTCGGTCAAAATAGTTAATTTTTGACCTAATGACACCTTTGACCCAATATGTCAACTTTCGACCAAAAAGTCAACTTTGGTCAAAATGGTCAATTTTTCACCTAATGACCACCCATTGACCCAATAGGTCAACTTTTGACCAAAAAGTCAACTTTGGTCACATAGTTAAATTTTGACCTAATGTCCACCCATTGACCCAATTGGTCAACTTTTGACCAAAAAGTCAATTTTGGTCAAATTGGTTAATTTTTGGCCCAATGACCAACCCATTGAACCAATAGATCAACTTTTGACCAAAAAGTCACCTTCAGTCAAAAGGGTCAATTCTTGAACCAATTACCAACTCATTGACCAAATATATCAACTTCTGACGAAAAAGTCAACTTTGGTGAAAATGGTCAATATCTGACCCAATGACCACCCCGTTGACCCACAAGGTCAACTTTTGACAAAAAAATTAATTTTGTTCAAACTAATCAATTTTTGACCTAATGACCAATTATTGACCCAAAATGTCAATCTCTGACCAAAAAGTCAACTTTAGTCAAAATGGTCAATCCTTAACCCAATGACGGACCTATTGACGCAATAGGTCAACTTTTGACGAAAAACTCAGCTTTGGTCAAAATGGTCAATCCTTGACCCAATGACCAACCCATTGACCCAATATGTCAACTTTGGACCAAAAAGTTAATTTTGGTCGAAATAGTCAATTTTTGACCTAACGACCAATTATTGCCCAGTAAGACAATCTCTGACGAAAAAGTTAACTTTGGTCAAAATGGTCAATCCTTGACCAAATGACCGATCCATTGACCCAATAGGTCAACTTTTGACCAAAAGTTAACTTTTGTCAAAATGATCAATCCATGACCCAATGATCAACCCATTGGCCTAATAAGTCAACTTTTGACGAAAAAGTCAATGTTGGTCAAAAAAGTAAATTTTTGAATTAATGACTAATTATTGACCCAATAAGTCAATCTCTAACCAAGAAGTCAACTTTGGTCAAAATTGTCAATCCTTCACCCAATGACCTACCATTGACCTAATAGAACAAGTTTTGAGCAAAAAGTACATTTTTGTCAAAATAATCAATTTTTTACCAAATGACCACCCAATGACCCAATAGCTGATCTTTCGACAAAAAATTAACTTTTTTTCAAAATGATCAATTTTTTACCAAAAATTCAATTATGGTCAAAATAGTCATATTTTGACCTAATAACCAATTATTGACCCAATAAGTTAATCTCTGACTAAAAAGTTAGCTTTGGTTAAAATGGTCAATCCTTGCCCCAATGACAAACCCATCATCCCAATAGGTCAACTTTTGACCAAAAAGTCAATTTTGGTCAAAATAGTCAATTTTTTATTTAATGACCGGTCATTGACCCAATAGGTCAAATTTTGACCAAAAAGTCAACTTTGGTCAAAATGGTCAATTTTTCACCCAATTACCAATTCATTGACCTAATAGATCAACTTTTGACCAAAAAGTCATCTTTGGTCAAGATAGTTAATTCTTGACGCAATTACCAACTCATTAACCAAATAGGTCAACTTTTGACCAAAAAGTTAACTTTGGTCACAATGATCAATTTCTGACCCAATAACTTTGGTCAGATTCAATTTTGGTCAAAATAGGTCAGCTTTTAATCAAAAAGTCATCTGTGGTCAAAATGGTCAATTTCTGACCCAATGACCACCCCGTCGACTAAATGGGTTAACTTTTGACCAAAAATTCAATTTTGTTTCAAATTGTCAATTTTTGAATTAATGACCAATTATTGAACCAATAAGTTAATCTGTGACCAAAAAGTCAACTTTGGTCAAAATGGTCAATCCTTGACATAATGACCCAATAGATCAACTTTTGACCAAAAAGTCAATTTATTCAAAATGATCAATTTTTGACCTGATGACCACCCATTGACCCAATAGGTCAACTTTTGCCCAAAAAGCCAACTTTGCTCAAAATTGTCAATTTTTGACCTAACGACCACCTATAGACCCAATATGTCAACTTTTGACCAAAAAGTCAACTTTGGTTAAAATGGTCAATTTTTGAGCCAATGACCAATAAATTGACCCAATAGGTCAACTTTTAACCAAAAAGTCATCTTTGGTCAAAATGGTCAAATCATGACCAAATTACCGACTCATTAACAAAATAGGTCAACTTTTAACCAAAAAGTTAACTTTGGTCAAAATAGTTAATTTCAGACCTAATGACCACCCGCTGACCCAATGGACTAACATTTGACCAAAAATTCAATTTGGTCAAAATAATCAATTTTTGACCTAATGACCAATTATTGACCAAATAAGTTATTCTTTGACCAAAAGTAAACTTTGGTCAAAATGGTCAATCCTTGACCCAATGACAAACCCATTGACCCAATAGGTCAAGTTTTGACCAAAAAACTCAATATTGGTCAAAAAAGTTAATTTTTGACCTAATGATCACCCATTAACCCAATTGTTCAACTTTTTACAAAAAATTCAACTTTGGTCAAAATAGTCAATTTTTGACCTAATGACCACCCATCGATCTAATAGTCAACTTTCGACCAAAAAGTCAACTTCGTCAAAATGGTCAATTTTCGACCTAATGTTCACCCATCGAACCTAATAGGTCAACTTTTGACCAAAAAGTCAACTTTTGTCACAATAGTTAATTTTGACCTAATGACCACCCATTGACCCAATATGTCAACTTTTGACCAAAAAGTCAACAATGGTTAAAATGGTCAATTTTTGGCCCAATGACAACCCATTAACCCAATAGATCAACATTTAACCAAAAAGTCCCCTTCGGTCAAAATGGTCAATTCTTGACCCAATTACCAACTCATTGACCAAATATGTCAACTTTTGACCCAAAAGTCAACTTTGGTCAAAATGGTCACATCTCGACCCAATGACCTCCCGTCGAATCTAATGAGCCAACTTTTCACAAAAAAATTTAATTTCGATCAAACTTATCAATCTTCACCTAATGACCAATTATCGATCCAATAAGTCAATCTCTCGACCAAAAAGTCAACTTTCGTCAAAATGGTCAATCCTCGACACATCGACCAACCTATCGACTCAATACAGTCAACTTTCGATGAAAAAGTCTACTTCGGTCAAAATGTTCAATCTCGACCTCTGACCAACCCATTGACCTAATATGTCAACTTTTGACCAAAAAGTTAATTTTGGTCAAAATAGTCAACTTTCGATCTAACGACCAATTATCGACCCAAGAAGACAATCATCGACGAAAAGTTAACTTCGGTCAAAATGGTCAATCTTCGACCAAATGACCAATTCATCGACCTAATAGTCAACTTTTGACCAAAAAGTTAACTTTAGTCATAATGATCAATCCATAACCCAATGATCAACCCATTGGCCTAATAGGTCAACTTTTGACCAAAAAGTCAATGTTGGTCAAAATAGTTAATTTTTGAATTAATGACCAATTATTGACCCTATAAGTCAATCCCTAACCAGGAAGTCAACTTTGGTCAAAATTGTTAATCCTTCACCCAATGACCTACCCATTAACCTAATAGGTCAACTTTTTAACCAAAAAGTCAATTTTGGTCAAAATAATCAATTTTTGACCTAATGACCACCCATTAACCCAGTAGGTCAACATTTGACCAAAAAGTCAAATTTGGTCAAAATGGTCAATTTTTTACCAAAAATTCAATTTTGGTCAAAAAAGTCAATTTTTGACCTAATGACCAATTATTGACCCAATAAGTTAATCTCTGGCCAAAAAGTCAAGTTTGGTCAAAATGGTCAATCATAAACCCAATGACAAACCCATTGAACCAATAGGTCAACTTTTGACCAAAAAGTCGCTTGGTCAAAATAATCAATTTCGACTTAATGGACACCCATTAACCTGATAGGTCAACTTTTGAGAAAAAAGTCAAGTGTGGTTAAAATGGTCAATTTTTGACCCAATGACAAACCCATTTACCCAAAAGCTCAACTTTTAACCACAAAGTCATCTTTGGTCAAAATGGTCAATTCTTGACGCAATTACCAACTCATTGACCAAATATGTCAACTTTTGACCAAAAAGTCAACTTTGGTAAAAATGGTCAATTTTTTACCCAATAAGCACCGATTGACCCAATGGATCAAATTTTGACCAAAAATTTATTTTTGGTCAAAATAGTCAATTTTTGAGCTAATGACCAAAATAGTCAATTTTTGAATTTATGACCAATTATTGACCTAATAAGTCAATCTCTGACCAAAAAGTCAACTTTGGTCAAAATGGTTAATCATTGACCCAATGACAAACCCATTGACCCAATAAAGTTAACTTTCGACCAAAGAGTTAACTTTGGTCAAACTAGTTAATTTTCGATCTAATTACCACCCATCGACCTAATCGAGTCAACTTTCGACCAAAAATCAACTTCTGGTCAAAATAATCAATCTTCGACCTAATGACCAACCCATCGATCTAATAAGTCAACTTTTGACCAAAGAGTCAACTTTGGTCAAAATGGTTAATTTTTGACCTAATGACCATCAATTGAACCAACAGGTCAACTTTTGACCAAAAAGTCAACTTTGGTCAAAATAGCTAATTTTTTACCTAATGACCACCCATTAACCTAATATGCAACTTTTCACCAAAAGTCAATTTTGGTCAAAATAGTCAATTTTTGACCCAAAGACCAACCCATTGACCCAATAAGTCAACTTTTGACTAAAATGTCAACTTCAGTCAAAATGGTCAATTTCTTGACCGAATTATCAACTCATTGACCGAATAGGTCAACTTTTGACCAAAAAGTCAACTTTAGTCAAAATGGTCAATTTCTGACCCAATGACCACCTCGTTCACCCAATGGGTCAAACTTTGACAAAAAATTTAATTTTGCTCAAACTAATCAATTTTCGACCTAATGACCAATCATCGAACCCGATAAGGTAATCTCGTACCAAAAGTCAACTTTGGTCAAAGTGGTCAAACCTTGACCCAATGACCAATCCATTGACACAATAGGTCAACTTTTGACTAAAAAGTCAACTTTAGTAAAAAATGGTCAATCCATGACCCAATGACCAACCCATTGACCCAGTAGGTCAACTTTTGGCCAAATTGTCAACTTTGGTCAAAATAGTCAATTTTTTATCCAATTAAGAAGCCATTGACCCAATAAATCAACTTTCGACCAAAAAGTCATCTTTGGTCAAGATGGTCAATTTCGACGCAATTACCAACTCATCGACCAAATAGGTCAACTTTTGACCAAAAAGATAACTTTCGCCAAAATGGTCAATCTCGACCCAATGACATACCACATCGACCTAATAGGTTAACTGAGCAAAAAGTACATTTTTGTCAAAATAAACAATTTTTAACCTAATGACCACCCAATGACCTAATATGTCAAGTTTCGACCAAAAAGTAAACTTTTACCAAAATGGTCAATTTTTACCAAAATTCAATTATCGTCAAAATAGTCATTTTTTGACCTAATGACCAATTATTGACTCGATAAGTTAATCTCGAACCAAAAAGTTAGCTTTGGTGAAAATGGTCAATCCTTGACCCAATGACAAACCCATTAACCCAATAGGTCAACTTTTGACCAAAAAGTCAATTTTGGTCAAAATAGTCAATTTTTTATTTAATGACCACCCAATGACCCAATAGGTCAACTTTTGACCGAAAAGTCAACTTTGGTCAAAATGGTCAATTTTTGACCCAATTACCAACCCATTGAACCAATAGATCAACTTTTGACTTAAAAGTCATCTTTGGTGAAGATGGTCAGTTGTCGACGCAATTACCAACTACATCGACCAAACAGTCAACTTCGACCGTAAAGTTAACTTTGGTCAAAATGGTTAATTTTCGACCCAATGACTATCTCATCGACTTAATGGGTTAACTTTTAATCCAAAATTCAATTTTGGTCAAAATAGCTCAACTTTTGACCAAAAAGTCAACTGTGGTCAAAATGGTCAATTTCTGACCCAATGACCACCTCGCGACCAAAAGGTTTAACTTTTGACCAAAAATTCAATTTTGTTCCAAAATTGTAAATTTCAATTAATGACTAATTGTCAACCAATAAGTCAATCCGCGACCAAAACGTCAACTTCGTCAAAATGGTCAACTTCGACCCAATAACAAACTCATCAACCCAATAGATCAACTTTCGACCAAAAAGTCAATTTTCGTCAAAATAATCAATTTTCGACCTAATGACCACCGATCAATCTAACAGTCAACTTTTAACCAAAAAGTCAACTTTGGTCAAAATAGTCAATTTTCGAATTAATGACCAACCAATCGACCAAACAGGTTAACTTTCGACCAAAAGTCAACTTCGTCAAAATGGTCAACTTTCGAGCCAATGACCAACAAATCAATCTAATAGGTCCACATTCGACAAAAAGTCATCTTTGTTCAAAATGGTCAAATCATGACCAACTAACCAACTCATTGACCAAGTAGGTCAACTTTTAACCAAAAAGTCTACTTTAGTCAAAATGGTCAATTTTTGACATAATGACCACCCATTGACCGAATATGTCAACTTTTGACCAAAAAGTCAACTTTGGTCAAAATAATTAATTTGACCTAATGACCAACCCATCAATCTAATAGGTCAACTTTTGACTTAAATAGTTAATGTTGGTCAAAATAGTTAATTTTCGAATTAATGACCAATTATCGACCCAATAAGTCAATCTCTAACCAAAAGTAAACTTTAGTCAAAATGGTAATCCTCGACCCAATGACATACCCATCGATCTAATAAGTTAACTTTCGACCAAAAAGTCAATTTTAGTTAAAATAATCAATTTTTAACCTAATGACCACCTATCGACCCAATATGTGAATCTTGACTAAAAAGTTAACTATGGTTAAAATGGTCAATGTTTTACAAAAAATTTAATTTTGGTTAAAATAGTCAATTTTCGACCTAATGACCAATTATCGACCCAATAAGTAAACTCTCGACCAAAAAGTTAACTTTGAGTCAAAAGTGGTCAACTTCGAACCCAATGACAAACCCATTAACCCAACAGGTCAACTTTTGACCAAAAAGTCAATGTTGGTCAAAATAATCAATTTTTCAATTAATGGCCAATTATCGATCCAATAAGTCAATCTCTAACCAAAAAGTAAACTTTGGTGAAAATGGTAAGTCCTTGACCCAATGACATACCCATTGATCTAATAGGTTAACTTTTGACCAAAAAGTCAATTTTGGTCAAAATAATCAATTTTTGACCTAATGACCACCCATCAATCCAATAGCGAACTTTACACCATAAAGTCAACTATATCAAAATTGATCAATGTTTTACCAAAAATTTAATTTTGGTTAAAATAATCAATTTTTGAGCTAATGACTAATTTTTGACCCAACAAGTAAATCTCTGACAAAAAAGTTTGCTTTAGTCAAAATGGTCAATCCTTGACCCAATGACAAACCCATTAACCCAATAGGTCAACTTTTGACAAAAAAGTCAATTTTGGTCAAAATAATCAATTTTTGATTTAATGACCAACCTATCAACCAATAAGTCAACTATCGACCAAAACGCCAACTTTGGTCAAAATGGTCAATTTTCGAACCAATTACCAACCCATCGATCTAATAGATCAACTTTCGACTAAAAAGTCATCTTCGTCAAGATGCTCATCTTCGACGCAATAACCAACTCATTGATCAAGTAGGTCAACATTCGACCAAAAAGCTAACTTTGGTCAAAATGGTCAATTTCTCTAATCTAATGACTATCTCGTTGATCCAATGGTATCCAATTTCGTCAAAATACGTCAACTTTTGACCAAAAAGTCATCTTCAGGTGAAAATGGTCAATTTCTGACCCAATGACAACCCCATCGACCAAATGGGTTAACTTTTAACCTAATATTCAATTTTGTTCAAAATTTTCAATTTTTGAATTAATGACCAATTATTGAACCAATAAGTCAATCTGTGACAAAAAAGTCAACTTTGGTCAAAATGGTCAAAACTTGACCCAATGACAAACTCATTGACCCAATAGGTCAACTTTTGACCAAAAAGTTAATTTTGGACAAAATGGTCAATTTTTGATCTAATGACCACCCATTAACCCAAAAAGTCAACTCTTTACCAAAAAGTCAACTTTAGTCAAAATAATAAATTTTTGACCTAATGACCACCTTTTGACCCAATAGCTTAACTTTCGACAAAAAAGTCAACTTTAGTCAAAATGGTCAATTTTTGAGCCAATGACCAACAAATTGACCTAACAGGTCAACTTTTGACTAAAAAGTCATCTTCGGTCAAAATGGACAAATCTTCACAAAATCACCAACTTATTGACAAACTAGGTCAACTTTTATCCAAAAATTAAACATTGGTTAAAATGGTCAATTTCTGACCAAATGACCACCCGTCGACCCTAATGTGATCTAACATTCGACCAAAAAGTCAATTTTCGTCAAAATAGCTAATTTCGATCTAACGACCAATTATTTCCCAGTAAGTCAAATCTCGACCAAAAGATAAACTTTAGTCAAAATGGTCAATCCTCGATCCAATGACAAACCCATCGACCTAATCAGATCAACTTTTGACCAAAAAGTCAACTTTGGGTCAAAATAATCATCTTTCGACCTAATGACCACCTCCGACCAACTAAGTCAACTTTCGACCAAAAGTCAACTTTGAGTCAAAATGGTCAACTTTCGACCTAATGACCACCCATCAATCTAATCGTCAACTTTTGACCAAAAAGTCAACTTTGGTCACAATAGTTAATTTTTGACAAAATGACCACCCATTGACCCAATGGTCAACTTTTGACAAAAAAGTTAACTTTGGTAAAAAATGGTAAATTTTTAACCCAATGACCAACCCATTGGCCCAATAGATCAAGTTTTGACCACAAAGTCATCTTTGGTCAAAATGGTCAATTCTTGACGCAATTACCAACTCAATGACCAAATATGTCAACTTTTGAGCAAAAAGTCAACTTTAGTTAAAATGGTCAATTTCTGATCCAATGAGCACCCGTTGCCCCAATGGATCAACTTTTGACCAAAAATTTAATTTTTGTCAAAATAGTCAATTTTTGACCTAATGACCAAAATAGTCAATTTTTGAATTAATGACCATTTATTGACCTAATAAGTCAATCTCTGACAAAAAGTCAACTTTGGTCAAAATGGTCAATCCTTGACCCAATGACAAACCCATTGACCCAATAGGTCAACTTTTGACCAAAAACTCAATTTTTGTCAAAATAGTTAATTTTTGACCTAATGACCACCCATTGACTCTATCGGTCAACTTTCGACCAAAAAGTCAATTTGGTCAAAATAACTAATCTTCGACCTAAAGACCACCCGTCGATCCAATCGGTCAACTTTCGACCAAAAAGTTAACTTCGGTTAAAATGGTCAATTTTTCACCTAATGACCACCAATCGACCTAATCGGGTCAACTTTCGTCAAGATAGTTAATTTTAACCTGATGACCACCCATTAACCTAATATGTCAACTTTTCACCAAAAAGTCAATTTTGGTCAATATGGTCAATTTTCGACCCAAAGACCAACCCATCGAACCTAATAGATCAAGTTTCGACGAAAAGTCAACTTAAGTCAAAATGGTCAATTCTCGACCTAATTACCAACTCATCGACCAACCAAGTCAACTTTTCGACCAAAAAGTCAACTTTAGTCAAAATGGTTAATTTCTGACCGATTGACCACCCCGATGACCCAAAGGGTCAAATTTTAACAAATAATTTAATTGTGGTCCAACTAATCAATTTTTGACCTAATGACCAATTTTTGACCCAATAAGTCAATCTCTGACCAAAAAGTTAACTTTGGTCAAAATGGTCAATCCTTGACCCAATGACCAACCCATTAACCAACATGTCAACTTTTCACTAAAAAGTCAACTTTGGTAAAAGAATGGTTAATCCTTAAGCCAATGACCAACCCAATATGTCAACTTTTAACCAAAAAGTCAACTTTTGTCAAAATAGTCAATTGTTGACCTAACGACCAATTATCGACCCAATAAGCTAACTCTCGACCAAAAAGTCAACTTTGGTCAAAATGGTCAATCTTCGACCCAATGACCAACCCATCAATCTAACAGTCAACTTTTGACTAAAAAGTAAACTTTGGTAAAAAATAGTCAATCCTTAACACAATGACCAACACATTGACCCAATATGTCAACTTTTGACCAAAAAGTCAATTTTGGTCAAAATGGTCAATTGTTGACCTAACGACCAATTATTGCACAGCAAGTCAATCTCTGACCAAAAAGTCAACTTTGGTCAAAATGGTCAGTCCTTGAACCAATGACCAACCCGCTGACCCAATAAGTCAACCTTTGACCAAAAAGTTAACTTTGGCCAAAATGATCAATCCTTGGCCCAATGACCAACCCATTTGCCTTATAGGTCAACTTTCCACCAAAAAAGGGAATGTTGGTCAAAATAGTCAATTTTTGATTTAATGACCAATTATTGACCGAATAAGTCAATCTCTAACCAAAAAGTCAACATTGGTAAAAATGGTAAATACTTGACACAATGACATACCCATTGACCTAATAGGTCAACTTTTGAGCAAAAAGCACATTTTGGTCAAAGTAATCAATTTTTTACCTAATGACCACCCATTGACCCAATAGGTGAACTTTGGACCAAAAAGTCAACTTCGGTCAAAATGGTCGACTTTTTACCAAAAATTCAATTATGGTCAAAATAGTCATATTTTGACCTAATGACCAATTATCGACTCAATAAGTCAATCTCTAACGAAAAGTTACCTTTGATCAAAATGGTCAATCCTTGACCCAATGACAAACCCATTAACCCAATAGGTCAACTTTTGACCAAAAAGTCAATTTTGGTCAAAATAGTCAATTTTTGATATGATGACCACCCATTAACCCAATAGGTCAACTTTTGACCAAAATGTCAACTTTGGTCAAAATTGTCAATTTTTAACCCAATTACCAACCCATTGACCCAATAGATCAACTTTTCACCAAAAAAGTCATTTTTGGTCAAGATGGTCAGCTGTTGACGTAATTACCATCTCAATGACAAAATAAGTCAACTTTTGACCAAAAGTCAACTTTGGTTATAATGGTCATTTTCTGACCCAACGACTCTCTTGTTGACCCAATGGGTTAACTTTTGTTCAAAAATTCAACTTTGGTCAAAATATGCCAACTTTTGACCAAAAAGTCATCTGTGGTCAAAAATGGTCAATTTCTGATCCAATGACCACCCCGTCGATCAAATGGGTTAACTTTTGACCAAGAATTCAATTTTGTTCCAAATTGTCAATTTTTGAATTAATGATCAATTATTGAACCAATAAGTCAATCTCGTCGACCAAAAAGTCAACTTTGGTCAAAATGGTCAATCCTTGACCCAATGACATACCCATCGATCTAATCAGTTAACTTTTGACCAAAAAGTCAATTTTTGTCAAAATAATCAATTTTTGATCTAATGACCACCCATTGACCCAATAGGTAAACTTTTGACCAAAAAGTCAACAATGGTCAAAATTTTCAATTTTTTACCATAAATTCCATTTTGGTCAAAATAGTCAATTTTTGACAAATGATCAATTATCGATCTCAAGAAGTCAATCTTTCGACCAAAAAGTTAACTTTGGTCAAAATGGTCAATCCTCGAGCCACTCGACATACCCATTAACCTAGATAGGTCAACTTTTCGACCAAAAAGTCAATTTTGGTCAAAATAATCAATTTTTTATTTAATGGACCAACCATCGATCCAATAAGGTCAACTCTCGACCAAAAGTCAACTTTGGTCAAAATGATCAATTTTCGACCCAACGACCAACCCATCGACCTAACAGATCAACTTTCGACCAAAAAGTCATCTTTGGCCAAGATGGTCAATTTCGACGCAATTACCAACTCATCGACCAAATAGTCAACTTTCGACCAAAAAGTCAACTTTAGTCAAAATGGTCAATTTCGATCCAATGACTCTCATCAATTAACCCATTGAGTTAACTTTTGACAAAAAATTCAATTTTGGTCAAAATAGATCAGCTTTTGACCAAAAATTCATCTTTGGTAAAAATGGTCAATTTCTGACCCAATGACCACCTCGTCGACCAAATGGGTTAAGTTTTAACTGAAAATTCAATTTTGTTCAAAATTGTCAATTTTTGAATTAATGATCAATTATTGAACCAATAAGTCAATCTGTGACCAAAAAGTCAGCTTTGGTCAAAATGATCAATCCTCGACTCAATGACAAACCTAATCGACCTAATAGTCAACTTTCGACTAAAAAGTCAATTTCGTCAAAATGGACAATTTTTGATCTAATGACCAACCATCGAATCCAACGAGTCAACTTTAGACCAAAAAGTCGACATTGCTCAAAATAATCAATCTTTGACCTAATGACCACATCCATCGACTCAATTAGTCAACTTTCGACCTAAAGAGTCAACTTTGTCAAAAATGGTCAATTTTTTACCCAATGACTAACAAATCGATCTAATATGTCAAATCTCGACCAAATTACCAACTCATTGACAAAGTAGGTCAACTTTTAACGAAAAAGTCAACTTTTGTCAAAATGGTCAATTTCTGACCTAATCACAACCCGTTGACCCAATGAACTAACATTTGACAAAAAAGTCAATTTTGGTCAAAATAGTTAATTTTTGACCTGACGACCAATTATTTCCCAAGAAGCAAATCTTCGACCAAAAAGTAAACTTTGGTCAAAATGGCCAATCTCGACCTAATGATAACCACATTGACCTAACAGTTAACTTTTGACCAAAAGTCAATTTCGGTCAAAAATAATTAATTTCGATCTAATGACACTTATCGATCTAATATGTCAACTTTCGACCAAAAGTCAACTTTCGGTCAAAATAGTCAATTCTTCGACCTAAAGACCAACCCATTCAACCCAATAAGTCAACTTCGACCAAAAAAGTCAACTTTAGTCACATAGTCAATTCTCGACCTAATGTCCACCCATTGACCCAATAGGTCAACTTTTGACCAAAAAGTCAATTTTGGTCAAATTGGTTAATTTTTGGCCCAATGACCAACCCATTGAACCAATAGATCAACTTTTGACCAAAAAGTCACCTTCAATCAAAAGGGTCAATTCTTGAACCAATTACCAACTCATTGACCAAATATATAACCTTTTAACGAAAAAATCAACTTTGGTCAAAATGGTCAATATCTGACCCAATGATCACCACGTCAACCTAACGAGGTCAACTTTCACAAAAATTAATTTTGTTCAAACTAATCAATTTTCGACCAAATGACCAATTATCGACCCAATAAGTCAATCTCCGACCAAAAAGTCAACTTTGGTCAAAATGGTCAATCCTTAACCCAATGACTAACCCATCGACGCAATCAGTCAACTTTCGACGAAAAGTCAACTTTCGTCAAAATGGTCAATCTTCGACCTAATGACCAACCCATCGACCCAATATGTCAACTTTGACCAAAAGTTAATTTTGGTCGAAATAATAATTTTCGACCTAACGACCAAGTATTAGTCTAAGAAGTCAATCTCTCAACCAAAAGTTAACTTTGGTCAAAATGGTTAATCCTTGACCAAATGACCAATCCATTGACCCAATAGGACAACTTTTGACCAAAAGTTAACTTTTGTCAAAATGATCAATCCTTGACCCAATGACCAACCCATCGTCTAATAAGTCAACTTTTCGACCAAAAAGTCATTGTTGGTCAAAATAGTCAATTTTTGAATTAATGACCAATTATTGACCCAATAAGTCAATCTCTAACCAAGAAGTCAACTTTGGCCAAAATTGTCAATCCTTCACCCAATGACCTACCATTGACCTAATAGAACAAGTTTTGAGCAAAAAGTACATTTTCGTCAAAATAATCAATTTTTTACCAAATGACCACCTAATGACCCAATAGCTGATCTTTTGACCAAAAATCAACTTTTTTCAAAATGATCAATTTTTTTCCAAAAATTCAATTATGGTCAAAAAAGTCATATTTTGACCTAATAACCAATTATTGACCCAATAAGTTAACTTCGACTAAAAAGTTACTTTAGTTAAAATGGTCAATCCTTGCCCCAATGACAAACCCATCATCCCAATAGGTCAACTATTGACCAAAAAGTCAATTTTGGTCAAAATAATCAATTTTTTATTTAATGACCGGTCATTGACCCAATAGGTCAAATTTTGACCAAAAAGTCAACTTTGGTCAAAATGGTCAATTTTTCACCCAATTACCTATCCATTGACCTAATAGATCAACTTTTGACCAAAAAGTCATCTTTGGTCAAGATAGTTAATTCTTGACGCAATTACCAACTCATTAACCAAATAGGTCAACTTTTGACCAAAAAGTTAACTTTGGTCACAATGATCAATTTCTGACCCAATAACTCAGTCAAATTCAATTTGGTCAAAATAGTCAATCTTTTAACCAAAAAGTCATCTCGGTCAAAATGGTCAATTTCTCGACTCAATGACCAACTCATCGACTAAATGGGTTAACTTTTGACCAAAAATTCAATTTTGTTTCAAATTATCAATTTTTTAATCTAATGACCAATTATCGAATCTAATAAGTTAATCTGTGACCAAAAAGTCAACTTTGGTCAAAATGGTCAATCCTCGACATAATGACCTAATGTACTCAACTTTTCACCAAAAAGTCAATTTATTCAAAATGATCAATTTTTCGACCTAATGACCACCCATACTCAATCTACAGTCAACTTTTGCCCAAAAAGCCAACTTTACTCAAAATTGTCAATTTTTTACCTAACGACCACCTATAGACCCAATATGTCAACTTTTGACCAAAAAGTCAACTTTGGTTAAAATGGTCAATTTTTGAGCTAATGACCAATAAATTGACCCAATAGGTCAACTTTTAACCAAAAAGTCATCTTGGTCAAAATGGTCAAATTTCGACCAAATTGACTAACTCATCGACCAAAGTAGGTCAACTTTTAACCAAAAAGTCAACTTTGGTCAAAATAGTCAATTTCGATCTAATGACCAACCCACCGACTCCAATAGACTCAACACTTCGACCAAAAATCTAATTTTGGTCAAAATAATCAATTTTCGACCTAATGACCAATTATCGACCAAATAAGTTAATTCTTCGACCAAAAGTCAACTTCGGTCAAAATGGTCAATCCTCGACCTAATGACAAACCCATCAATCTAACAGTCAAGTTTCGACCAAAAAGTCCAATATTGGTCAAAATAGTCAATTTTCGACCTAATGATCAACCCATCGAATCCAACATGTTCAATCTTTTACCAAAAAGTCAACTTTGGTCAAAATAATCAATTTCGATCTAACGACCAACCCTCAATCCAATAGTCAACTTCGACCAAAAAGTCAACTTCGGGTCAAAATGGTCAATTTCGACATAATGACCAACCCATCGACCTAATAGATCAATCTCGACCAAAAAGTCAACTTTCGTCACAATAGCTAATTTCGATCTAATGACCACCCATCGATCTAATAAGTCAACTTTCGACCAAAAAGTCAACATTAGTCAAATGGTCAATTTTCGACCCAATGACAACCCATCAACCCAATAGATCAACTTTGACCAAAAAGTCACCTTCGGTCAAAATGGTCAATTCTTGACCCAATTACCAACTCATCAACCAAATATGTCAACTTTCAACCAAAAATCAACTTCGGTCAAAATGGTCAATTCTCGACCCAATGACCTACCCATCGATCTAATGAGTCAACTTTCGACAAAAAATTTAATTTTGATCAAACTTATCAATTTCAACCTAATGACCAATTATCGATCCAATAAGTCAATCTCTGACCAAAAAGTCAACTTTGGTCAAAATGGTCAATCTTCGACTACATCGACCAACCTATCAATTCAACAGGTCAACTTTGATGAAAAAGTCAACTTCGTCAAAATGGTCAATCCTCGACCCAATGATACCCATCGACCCAATATGTCAACTCGGACCAAAAAGTTAATTTTAGTCAAAATAGACAATTTTCAACCTAACGACCAATTATTGCCCCAGTAAAGACAATCTCCGACTAAAAGTCAACTTTGGTCAAAATGGTCAATCTTCGACCTAATGACCAACTCCATCGATCCAATAAGTCAACTTTCGACCAAAAAGTTAACTTTAGTCATAATGATCAATCCAATCCAATGATCAACCTCAACCTACTAATAGGTCAACTTTCGACCAAAAAGTCAATGTTAGTCAAAATACTAATTTTCGATTCAATGACCAATTATCAACCCTATAAGTCAATCCCTAACCAAGAAGTCAACTTTGGTCAAAATTGTCAATCCTTCACCCAATGACCTACCCATTAACCTAATAAAGTCAACTTTTGAACCAAAAAGTCAACTTTGGTCAAAATAATCAATTTTCGACCTAATGACCACCCATTAACTCAGTAGGTCAACATTTGACCAAAAAGTCAAATTTGGTCAAAATGGTCAATTTTTTACCAAAAATTCAATTTTGGCCAAAAAAGTCAATTTTTGACCTAATGACCAATTATTCACCCAATAAGTTAATCTCTTGCCAAAAAGTCAAGTTTGGTCAAAATGGTCAATCATAAACCTAATGACAAACCCATTGAACCAATAGGTCAACTTTTGACCAAAAAGTCAGTTTTGGCCAAAATAGTCAATTTTTGACTTAATGGACACCCATTAACCTGAAAGGTCAACTTTTGAGAAAAAAGTTAACTGTGGTTAAAATGGACAATTTTCGACCTAATGACCAACCCATCGACCTAATAGGTCAACTTTTAACCACAAAGTCATCTTTAGTCAAAATGGTCAATTTCGACGCAATTACCAACTCATCGACTAAATATGTCAACTTTCGACCAAAAAGTCAACTTTGGTCAAAATGGTCAATTTTCGACCTAATAAGCACCCATCAATCTAATTGATCAAATTTCGACAAAAATTTAACTTTGGTCAAAATTCAACTTTAGCTAATGACCAAAATAATCAATTTTTGAATTTAATGACCAATTATCGAATCTAATAAGTCAATCTCTCGACCAAAAAGTCAACTTTGGTCAAAATGGTCAATCATCGACCCAATGACAAACCCATCGATCTAATAGGTTAACTTTTCGACCAAAGAGTTAACTTTGGTCAAAACTAGCTAATTTTCGACCTAATTACTAACCCATCGATCTAATCAGTCAACTTTCTGACCAAAAGTCAACTTTGGTCAAAATTGTCAATTTCGATCTAATGACCACCCGCTGATCTAATAGTCAACCTTTGACCAAAGAGTCAACTTTTGTCAAAATGGCTAATTTTTGACCTAATGACCACCAATTGAACCAACAGGTCAACTTTTGACCAAAAAGTCAACTTTTGTCAAAATAATCAATTTTCTACCCAATGACCAACCCATTAACCTAATATGTCAACTTTTCGACCAAAAGTCAATTTTGGTCAAAATAGTCAATTTTCGACCTAATGACCAACCCATCGACCCAATAGATCAACTTTCGATCAAAATGTCAACTTCGACTAAAATGGTCAATTTCTTGACCGAATTATCAACTCATTGACCGAATAGGTCAACTTTTGACCAAAAGTCAACTTTAGTCACCAATGGGTCAAATTTGGACAAAAAATTTAATTTTGCTCAAACTAATCAATTTTTGACCTAATGACCGATTATCGACCCGATAAGTCAATCTTGATCAAAAAGTCAACTTTGGTCAAAGTGGTCAACTCTCGATCTAATGACCAATCCATTGACACAATAGGTCAACTTTTGACTAAAAAGTCAACTTTAGTAAAAAATGGTCAATCCATGACCCAATGACCAACCCATTGACCCAGTAGGTCAACTTTTGGCCAAATTGTCAACTTTGGTCAAAATGGTCAATTTTAGATCCAATTACGAACCCATCGACCCAATAAATCAACTTTTGACCAAAAAGTCATCTTTGGTCAAGATGGTCAGTTCTTGACGCAATTACCAACTCATTGACCAAATAGGTCAACTTTTGACCAAAAAGATAACTTCGTCAAAATGGTCAATTTCTAACCATAATGACCAACCCATCGACCAAATCGGTTAACTTCGACCAAAAATTCAATTTTGTTCAAAATTGTCAATTTTTGAATTACTGATCATTTATTGAACCAATAAGTCAATCTGCGACCAAAAAGTCAACTTTGGTCAAAATAGTCAATCCTTGACCCAATGACAAACCCATTGACCCAATAGGTCAACTTTGACCAAAAAGTCAATTTTGGTCAAAATGGTCAATTTTAAACCTAATGACCACCCATTGACCCAATAAGTCAACTTTAGACCAAAAAGTTAACTTTGGTCAAAATAGTCAATTTTTGATCAAATGACCACCTATCAATCTAATAAGTCAACTTTCGACCAAAATGTCAACTTTGGTCAAAATGGTCAATTTTATACCAATGACCAACCAAGTCAATCTAATAAGTAAACTTTCGACCAAAAAGTCATCTTTGGTCAAAATGGTCAAATCTTACCAAATTACTGACCGATTAACCAAGTAAGTCAACTTTAACCAAAAAGTCAACTTCGGTCAAAATAGATCAATTTCGCATCTAAAGACCACCTATTGACCTAACTGATCAAACATTCGATCAAAAATTCAATTTTAGTCAAAATAATCAATTTTCGACCTAATGACCAATTATCGAGCCAATAAGTTATTCTTCGACCAAAAAGTCAACTTTAGTCAAAATGGTTAATCCTCGACCCAATGACAAACCCATTAACCCAATAGGTCAAGTTTCGACCAAAAGTAATCTTCGTCAAAATAGTTACTTATTCGACCTAATGACCACCTATCAACCTAATTGTTGACTTTCTACTGAAAATTCAACTTTGGTAAAAATAACCAATTTTCGACCTAATGACTACCCTCGACCCAATCAGTCAACTTTCGACCAAAAAGTCAACTTTGGTCAAAATGATCAATTCTTCGACCTAATGACCACCCATCGACTCTAATCAGTCAACTTTCGACTAAAAAGTCAACTTTTGTCACAATAGTTAATTTTTGACCTAATGATCACCCATTGAGCCAATAGGTCAACATTTGACCAAAAAGTCAACATTGGTCAAAATGGTCAATTTTTGGCCCAATGACCAACCCATTGACCCAATAGATCAACTTTTGACAAAAAAGTTACCTTCGGTCAAAATGGTCAATTCTTAACCCAATTACCAACTCATTGACCAAATATGTCAACTTTTGAACAAAAAGTCAACTTTGGTCAAATGATCAATTTCTGACCCAATGACCTCTATGTTGACCCAATGGGTCAACTTTTGATAAAAAATTTAATTTTGGTCAAACTGATCAATTTTTGACTTAATGACCAATTATTTACCAAAAAAGTCAATCTCTGACCAAAAAGTCAACTTTAGTCAAAATGGTCAATCGTTGACCCATTGACCAACCTATTGACCCAATAGGTCAACTTTCGACGAAAAAGTCAACTATGATCAAAATGGTCAATCCTTGACCCAATGACCACCCATTGACCCAATATGTCAACTTTTGAGCAAAAAGTTAATTTTAATAGAAATAGTTAATTTTTGACCTAAAGGTCAATTATTGCCCAGTAAGTCAATCTCTGACCAAAAAGTTAACTTTGGTCAAATGATCAATCCTTCACCCAATGACCAACCCATTGACCTAATAGGTCAACTTTTGACAAAAAATTAACTTTAGTCAAAATGATCAATCCTTGTCCCAATGACCAACCCTTTGGCCTAATAGGTCAACTTTTGACCAAAAGTCAATGTTGGTCAAAATAATCAATTTTTGAATTAATGACTAATTATTGACCCAATAAGTCAATCTCCAAACAAGAAGTCAACTTTGGTAAAAATAGTCAATCCTTAACCCAATGAGATAGCCATTAACCTAATAGGTCAACTTTTTGACCAAAAAGTCAATTTTGGTCAAAATAATCAATTTTTGACCTGATGACCACCCATTAACCCAGTAGGTCAACTTTTGACCAAAAAGTCAAATTTGGTCAAAATGGTCAATTTTTTACCAAAAATTCAATTTTGGTCAAATAAGTCAATTTTTGACCTAATGACTCATTATTGACCCAAAAAGTTAATCTCGCGCCAAAAAGTTAATCTCTCGCCAAAAAGTCAAGTTTGATCAAAATGGTCAATCCTAGACCAAATGACAAAACTATTGAACCAATAGGTCAACTTTTGACCAAAAAGTCAATTTTAGGCAAAATATTTAATTTTTGACTTAATGGACACCCATTGACCCAATAGGTCAACTTTTGACCAAAAAGTCAACTTTTGTTAAAATGGTGAATTTTTGACCCAATGACCAACCCATTAACCCAATAGCTCAACTTTTAACCACAAAGTCATCTTTGGTCAAAATGGTCAATTCTTGACTCAATTACCGACTCATTGACCAAATATGTCAACTTTTGACCAAGAAGTCAACTTTGGTCAAAATGATCAATTTCAGACCCAATGAGCAACTGTTGACCCAATGGATAAAATTTTGACCAAAAATTTAATTTTGGTCAAAATAGTCAATTTTTTAGCAAATTACCAAAATTGTTAATTTTTCAATTTATGACCAATTATTGACCTAATAAGTCAATCTCTGACCAAAAAAATCAACTTTGGTCAAAATGGTTAATCATTGACCCAATGACAAACCTATTGACCCAATAGGTTAACTTTTGACCAAAAAATTTAATTTTGGTCAAACTAGTTAATTTTTGTCCTAATTACCACCCATTAACCTAATTGGTCAACTTTTGACCAAAAAGTCAACTTTGGTGAAAATAGTCAATTTTTGACCTAATGACAACCCGTTAACCCAATATGTCAACTTTGACCAAAGAGCCAACATTGGTCAAAATGGTTACTTTTTGACCTAATGACCAACATTTGACACAATAGGTCAACTTTTGACCAAAAAGTCAACTTTAGCCAAAAGAGTTAATTTTTTACCTAATGATCACCCTTGACCTAATATGTCAACTTTTCACCAAAAGGTCAATTTTGATCAAAATGGTAAATTTTTTACCCAAAGACCCATTGACCCAATAGAATAACTTTTGACCAAAATGTCAACTTCGGTCAAAATGGTCAATTTCTTAACCCAATTACCAACTCATTGACCAAATATGTCAACTTTTGACCAAAAAGTCAACTTTAGTCAAAATGGTCAAATTCTGACCCAATGACCACCCCGTTGACCCAATGGGTCAATTTTTGACAAAAAAATTTAATTTTGGTCAAACTAATCAATTTTTGACCTAATGACCAATTTTCGACTCGATAAATCAATCTCGACCAAAAAGTCAACTTTGGTCAAAAAGGTCAATCCTCGACCCAATGACCAACCCATCGACCTAATATGTCAACTTTCGACTAAAATGTCAACTTTAGTAAAAATGGTCAATTCTTAACCCAATGACCAACCCATCGAATCTAATATGTCAACTTTCGACCAAAAAGTCTATTTTGGTCAAAATAATCAATTTTCGACCTAACCACAAATTATCGCCTAAGTAAGTCAATCTCCGACCAAAAAGTCAACTTTGGTCAAAATGGTCAATCCTTGACCTAAATGACTAACCCATCAATCTCAATAGTCAACTTTCACCAAAAAGTTAACTTCGACCATAATGATCAATCTCAATCCAATGACCAACCCATTGACCTAATAGTTAACTTTGACCAAAAAGTCAATGTTGGTCAAAATAATCAATTTTTTATTTAATGACCAATTATCAACCCAATAGATCAACTTTCGACCAAAATGTCAACTTCGAACTAAAATGGTCAATTCTCGATCGAATTATCAACTCATCGATCTAATCAGTCAACTTTTGACCAAAAAGTCAACTTTAGTCAAAATGGTCAATTTCTGACCCAATGACCACCCGTTCACCCAATGGGTCAAATTTTGACAAAAAATTTAATTTTGCTCAAACTAATCAATTTTTGACCTAATGACCGATTACTGACCCGATAAGTCAATCTTAGACCAAAAAGTCAACTTTGGTCAAAGTGGTCAATCCTTGACCCAATGACCAATCCATTGACACAATAGGTCAACTTTTGACTAAAAAGTCAACTTTAGTAAAAAATTGTCAATCCATGACCCAATGACCAACCCATTGACCCAGTAGGTCAACTTTTGGCCAAATTGTCAACTTTGGTCAAAATGGTCAATTTTAGATCCAATTATGAACCCATCGACCCAATAAATCAATTTTTGACCAAAAAGTCATCTTTGGTCAAGATGGTCAGTTCTTGACGCAATTACCAACTCATTGACCAAATAGGTCAACTTTTGACCAAAAAGATAACTTTGGCCAAAATGGTCAATTTCTAACCTAATGACCACCCCGTGACCAAATGGGTTAACTTTTGACCAAAAATTCAATTTTGTTCAAAATCATCAATTTTCAATCTAATCGACCATTTATCGAACCTAATAAGTCAATCTGCGACCAAAAAGTCAACTTTGGTCAAAATAATCAATCTCGATCTAATGACAAACCCATCGATCCAACAGTCAACTTTGACCAAAAAGTCAATTTTGGTCAAAATGGTCAATTTTAAACCTAATGACCACCCATTGACCCAATAAGTCAACTTTAGACCAAAAAGTTAACTTTGGTCAAAATAGTCAATTTTTGATCAAATGACCACCTATTGACCCAATAGGTCAACTTTTGACCAAAATGTCAACTTTGGTCAAAATGGTCAATTTTTGAGCCAATGACCAACAAGTCAATCTAATAGTAAACTTTTGACCAAAAAGTCATCTTTGGTCAAAATGGTCAAATCTTGACCAAATTTCCGACTGATTAACCAAGTAAGTCAACTTTTAACCAAAAAGTCAACTTTGGTCAAAATAGTCAATTTCAGACCTAAAGACCACCCGTTGCCCCAACGGACAAACATTTGATCAAAAATTCAATTTTAGTCAAAATAATCAATTTTTGACCTAATGACCAATTATTGAGCCAATAAGTTATTCTCTGACCAAAAAGTCAACTTTAGTCAAAATGGTTAATCCTTGACCCAATGACAAACCCATTGACCCAATAGGTCAAGTTTTGACCAAAAAAGTCAATTTTCGTCAAAATAGCTTAATTTTCGACCTAATGACCAACCTATCAACCCAATTGTCGACTTTTTACGAAAAGTCAACTTTGGTAAAAATAGTCAATTTTCGACCTAATGACTACCCTCGACCTAATCAGTCAACTTTCGACCAAAAAGTCAACTTCGGTCAAAATGATCAATTTCTGACCTAACGACCACCCAACGAATCCACCAGTCAACTTTCGATCAAAAAGTCAACTTTCGTCACAATAGCTAATTTTCGACCTAATGATCACCCATCAACCTAACAGTCAACTTTCGACCAAAGAGTCAACATTGGTCAAATGGTCAATTTTCAGCCCAATGACCAACCCAATCGACCCAATCAGATCAACTTTTGACAAAAAAGTTACCTTCTGTCAAAATGGTCAATTCTTAACCCAATTACCAACTCATTGACCAAATATGTCAACTTTTGAACAAAAAGTCAACTTTGGTCAAATGATCAATTTCTGACCCAATGACCTATATGTTGACCCAATGGGTCAACTTTTGATAAAAAATTTAATTTTGGTCAAACTAATCAATTTTTGACTTAATGACCAATTATTTACCTAAAAAGTCAATATCTGACAAAAAAGTCAACTTTAGTCAAAATGGTCAATCGTTGACCCATTAACCAACCTATTGACCCAATAGGTCAACTTTTGACGAAAAAGTCAACTTTGATCAAAATGGTCAATCCTTGACCCAATGACAATCCCATTGACCCAATTGTCAACTTTTGACCAAAAAGTTAATTTTAATAGAAATAGTCAATTTCTTACCTAAAGGTCAATTATTGCCCAGTAAGTCAATCTCTGACCAAAAAGTTAACTTTGGTCAAATGATCAATCCTTCACCCAATGACCAACCCATTGACCTAATAGGTCAACTTTTGACCAAAAAATTAACTTTAGTCAAAATGATCAATCCTTGTCCCAATGACCAACCCTTTGGCCTAATGGGTCAACTTTTGACCAAAAGTCAATGTTGGTCAAAATAATCAATTTTTGAATTAATGACCAATTATTGACCCAATAAGTCAATCTCCAAACAAGAAGTCAACTTTGGTCAAAATGGTCAATCCTTAACCCAATGAGATACCCATTAACCTAATAGGTCAACTTTTTGACCAAAAAGTCAATTTTGGTCAAAATAATCAATTTTTGACCTGATGACCACCCATTAACCCAGTAGGTCAACTTTCGACCTAAAAGTCAAATTTGGTCAAAATGGTCAATTTTTTACCAAAAATTCAATTTTGGTCAAATAAGTCAATTTTTGACCTAATGACTAATTATTGACCCAATAAGTTAATCTCTCGCCAAAAAGTCAAGTTTGGTCAAAATGGTCAATCCTAGACCAAATGACAAAACTATTGAACCAATAGGTCAACTTTTGACCAAAAAGTCAATTTTAGGCAAAATATTTAATTTTTGACTTAATGGACAACCCATCGACTCAACAGTCAACTTTCGACCAAAAAGTCAACTTTCGTTAAAATGATGAATCTTTAACCCAATGACCAACCCATTAACCCAATAGCTCAACTTTTAACCACAAAGTCATCTTTGGTCAAAATGGTCAATTCTTGACTCAATTACCGACTCATTGACCAAATATGTCAACTTTTTACCAAGAAGTCAACTTTGGTCCAAATGGTCAATTTCTGACCCAATGGATCAAATTTTGACCAAAAATTTAATTTTGATCAAAATAGTCAATTTTTTAGCAAATTACCAAAATTGTCAATTTTTCAATTTATGACCTATTATTGACCTAATAAGTCAATCTCTGACCAAAAAATCAACTTTGGTCAAAATGGTTAATCATTGACCCAATGACAAACCCATTGACCCAATAGGTTAACTTTTGACCAAAAAAGTTAATTTTGGTCAAACTAGTTAATTTTTGACCTAATTACCACCCATTAACCTAATTGGTCAACTTTTGACCAAAAAGTCAACTTTGGTGAAAATAGTCAATTTTTGACCTAATGACAACCCGTTAACCCAATATGTCAACTTTGACAAAAGAGCCAACATTGGTCAAAATGGTTACTTTTTGACCTAATGACCAACATTTGACCCAATAGGTCAACTTTGACCAAAAAGTCAACTTTGGTCAAAATAGTTAATTTTTTACCTAATGATCACCCTTGACCTAATATGTCAACTTTTCACCAAAAGGTCAATTTTGATCAAAATGGTCAATTTTTTACCCAAAGACTCATTGACCCAATAGAATAACTTTTGACCAAAATGTCAACTTCGGTCAAAATTGTCAATTTCTTAACCCACTTACCAACTCATTGACCAAATATGTCAACTTTTGACCAAAAAGTCAACTTTAGTCAAAATGGTCAAATTCTGACCAAATGACCACCCCGTTGACCCAATGGGTCAATTTTTGACAAAAAAATTTAATTTTGGTCAAACTAATCAATTTTTGACCTAATGACCAATTTTTGACCCGATAAATCAATCTCAGACCAAAAAGTCAACTTTGGTCAAAAAGGTCAATCCTTGACCCAATGACCAACCCATTGACCCAATATGTCAACTTTTGACTAAAATGTCAACTTTAGTAAAAAATGGGCAATCCTTAACCCAATGACGAACCCATTGACCCAATATGTCGACTTTTGACCAAAAAGTCTATTTCGGTCAAAATAACAATTCGACCTAACGACAAATTATCACAAGTAAGTCAATCTCCGACTAAAAAGTCAACTTTGTCAAAATTGTCAATCTCGACCCAATGACTAACCCATCGACCTAACAAGTCAACTTTCGACCAAAAATTTAACTTCGACCATAATGATCAATCTCGACCCAATGACCAACCCATCACCTAATAGTCAACTTTCGACCAAAATTCAATGTCGGTCAAAATAATCAATTTTTTATTTAATGACCAATTATCGACCCAATAGATCAACTTTCACCAAAATGTCAACTTCAATCAAAATGGTCAATTCTCGACCGAATTATCAACTCATCGACCAATAGGTCAACTTTTGACCAAAAAGTCAACCTTAGTCAAAATGGTCAATTTCTGACCCAATGACCACTCCGTTCACCCAATGGGTCAAATTTTGACAAAAAATTTAATTTTGCTCAAACTAATCAATTTTTGACCCAATGACCGATTACTGACCCGATAAGTCAATCTCAGACCAAAAATTCAACTTTGGTCAAAGTGGTCATGGACCAATTACTAAATTCAATACCAGCAATACGTAACTGAACGAAGTATAC